>JAQMRL010000007.1:1942869-2390369 GCA_035578175.1 Catonia carolina
GGGCTGTGAAAAGAGCTTCTAGAAACGTCTAAAGTCACCTCACGTGGTCTAAAATTGGCCCTGTACGAGGTAAAAAACATTGGCAAGAAAATGTCTCTTGCGTGTTTCACACCAGATTTTTGTTTTAATTTTCAGGATTTTGTATGGAAAGTATTGGTGCTGAAGCAATTGATACAAGAGACTCGTTTGGTAGAGGTCGCTTCTTTCCTCTTGTCCCATATGAACATTTAATTCCGAATAAGATATCCGAGGAAAATTGGTTTTGGGATTACATTTACTATCCAAGTCATTCTGTAAGTATGTTTATTTAAGGAGTGTTAAAAAAACGTTCTTTTTTAAATATTGTTATTTTGGTACTCTTCCAATATTTGGATGCCACCCCTAATTCAAATTTTTTCGGTTGAATTATCAGATTATTATTGTGGAAGTGAATGGATTATAGAAACCTGTTATTTGTAAATTGTAAACAACATTTATATATTTATAAATTTTGAATTGGGTTGATTTACGAGGGTCGTTTGAAAAGTCCGTGCAAAAATAAAAACTACTTAATTGTTTGGGGCAAACCTTTTTTATTTTTTGACATAGTCTCCTTTTAGGCTTATACACTTCGTCCAACGCTGCTCTAGTTTGTTGATCCCTTCCGAATGATAGGATTTGTCGAAGTCTGAAAAATAGCCATTCGTTCCTGCAATCACCTCCTCGTTTGAATAAAATCTTTTTCCCGCTAGCCATTTCATCAAATTGGGAAACAAATAGTAGTCCGAGGGAGCCAAGTCTGGAGAATAGGGGGGATGTGAAACGAGTTGGAACCCTATTTCCATTAATTTTGCGACCACAACTGCTGAGGCGTGAGCTGGTGCGTTGTCGTAATGGAAAAGGACTTTTTTGTGAGGCAATCATGGGCGTTTTTTTTTGCAGCTCGGTTTTCAAACGGTCCAATAACGATGAATAATATGCACCTGTAATAGTTTTACCCTTTTCCAGATAATCGATAAAGATTATTCCTTGTGAATCCCAAAAGACAGTCGCCATAATCTTTCCGGCCGAAGGAACTGTCTTCGCCTTTTTGGCGCAGATTCCCCCTTCATGACTTATTGTTTAGATTGTTCTTTGGTCTCAGGAGTGTAGTGATGTATCCATTTTTAATCCACAGTGACGAAACGACACTTTAAGTCCTGCAAATTCTTCTGGACAGCTGCAAACCGTCCTTGCAACACTTCACACGAAATTCTTTTTCATCCATTTTTTGAAAATCACTCGACTTCCTCGATTAAAACGAATGTCGAACACAAAGAAATAGACCGATCTGGCTGAAACTACACATGTGTTTTTCCAACAGATGCTACTAACTAAACATATGCTCGATATGCGCCAGTAGTGCCATATATCTGACTTTGCACGAACTTTTCAAATGACCCTCGTATTTTGGTTAATTCATGCGTCCATTTAACTGACGAATTCCCCTCGCCATTTCTCCATTATCAGAGTGCAACTTACCTATCATCTTTTCTCTTCTGGTGTGTATTTCATTATTATCTAATTGCGTTCATAATTTTATAAGTAAATTAAAGTAACCACTTTACTACTTTATGTGTGATAGCAGTATTGTCTGTAGTGAATTGATTATTCTCAATAGAAACCCAGACGAAAATCATGGAAAAGCAGTACCATCCTCTGACTGTTCTACTATAGTCGTTTGCACATTTAGTTGACACAATGGATCTCATGGGAATCGTCACTGCTATTAGCACAACTAAAAACATTAATTAAAAGCATCTGCATGCGTATATAAATACATTTTTTAAACCTCTATAAAATACGTATTTTTTAACGTAGAACTACAATATTCAAGTTTTGCTTAACAAAAAAAAAATTATGTATTATGTAGAATGATTAATGAATTGTAAAAATCAAAAAAACTGTAAAAACATTTTCTTCTTTTAGGGGGGGGGGGGAGTAAATGAATATCCTATCTATTTTACTGCAGACCTATTACTTGCTTCTCCACCCTCGTTAGACTTTCTAAACACTCTGTGATAAATGTAAACAAATGATGCAGTCAGTTATTACAAATATTTAAAAAAATCTTTCCCAGTACAGATATCAATAAAAATATATCACATTCGGAATCTGCATATGAAGTTGAGTACAAACTTATAGTGTTAATTATTAATTAATAGTCATGTAGATTACTCTACATTATAAAGGTTTGTTATCGATAGGGCCCGGAGGAGGGGATGTTATTGGTTATGATATCATTAATTGATCTACAAAGTCGATGCTTGTGTACATGCTAGTAGCAGTGAGAGTCCCATAAGAAATGCACTTTCCTATGCTACTCCGTTGTGTCAACTGATCGTACAAATGACTATAGGATTGAAAAAAAAATTTCCCATTTATATTTGACTACCCTTGTATTAATACAAATAGACGATACAATTATAATTTATTTGTTTGTTTTAGGGCTGGAATTGTTGTTCAGATTCAGCGATATCATTTCATTACATATCACCAGAATTAATGATCACTATGGAGTATTTAATATATGGACTTAAAACTTATAGACTTAAACATGATTGTACAGCATATAATATGTCCAATAAAAAAATTTAGATTATTTTTGTATGTATCATTGTATTCTCATGGTAAAAATTATTTTTTTTAAATCACAGCCTTAATATGCATTTTAGGACAAAAACTCATAATACAGTCAATTTCAGTTATTGGAATATTGGTTAAAGGAATATTTTGGTTATTGGAATAAATACTTTGGGTCCCAAACCATTGCAATATAACTTGTATATAAAAATCTTCGGTTATAGAAATATGGAATAAACTATAACTATAATTTCGCTCCATGGAATATTCCTGGAAGTACGAGGGTTATCCAGAAAATAACCTCCGTTTTGAAATAAAAAGTAAACGAGTGAAGATACAAAAACTTTATTATATACATATTAAAACTACAGTTTTTCTTTATTTTTCGACATAGTCGCCAAACAGATTCAAGCACTTGTCGTACCTTGGAACAGTCTGAAATACCCTCTCCATAAAAATCTGCCGCCTGTGAATGTAGCCAACCATTCACGGCATTTTGAAGCTCTTCGTCATTGGTGAACCGCTGAGATGCAAGCCACCGCTTCATGTTCGGGAACAGGTGAAAGTCACTAGGAGCCAAGTCCGGGCTGTATGGGGGATGATCGAAAACGTCCCATTTAAACTTGGCCAAAAGTTCATTTGTTCTTCGATCTGTATGAGGGCGAGCGTTGTCATGCACAAACACAACATCTTACTCGTTGATTTTATGGAACGTGGAACGACCATCACTTCTGCTGTCTACTGTGAAACTTTAAACAGACTAAAAAGAGCGATCCAAAACAAGCGTCGTGGCCATCTGACACGTGGTGTTGTGTTTGTGCATGACAACGCTCGCCCTCATACAGCTCGAAGATCAAATGAACTTTTGGCCAAGTTTAAATGGGACGTTTTCGATCATCCCCCATACAGCCTGGACTTGGCTCCTAGTGACTTTCACCTGTTCCCGAACATGAAGCGGTGGCTTGCATCTCGGCGGTTCGCCAATGACGAAGAGCTTCAAAATGCCGTGAATGGTTGGCTACATTCACAGGCAGCAGATTTTTATGCAGAGAGTATTTCAGAGACTGTTCCAAGGTACGACAAGTGCTTGAATCTGTTTGGCGACTATGTCGAAAAATAGAGAAAAACTGTAGTTTTAATATGTATATAATAAAGTTTTTGTATCTTCACTCGTTTACTTTTTATTTCAAAACGGAGGTTATTTTCTGGATAACCCTCGTACATTATAATTATGAAACAGAGTTCGTAGAATTCAGACTTGGCTAAGTAAGTATAGTTGCCTGTACACAGACTGGTGTCAAAAAAGTGATGAGACCTCTAATAAAAGTAAGCCACCTACTATAGTACATAGTAGTAAATATCAACTATGCAAACAAAAGAACAGCAGTACCCGAACGTATTGTGACAATGACAGGCCTGTGTAAGCGAGTCATCCTTCTAAAAATAAAAACATTGTCCGTGTATGGGCTATTTCCTACTTTAATTCTAACTGATAAACTCTAAATACCATCATAACCATTCACTGTGATGTTGTCATATGAACGTTTGCTGTTTCTGCCTTCTCTTTAGTTAATTGTACCTACAGTGCATTAATTATTACATTGGTTTTCTAAAAACAGTATCTAACCAGTTTCTTTATGACTTTTTTACTGTGTACATACATACATATAAAAAAGTATAATGAGCTCATTAAATTGCGATTTCTTCAAAAAGAAAAGACTTATCTCTTGCCGAAAAAGTAGAAAGTTATAAGATATTGTGAAGAAACTTGTTGCAGCCAAAATCAACTGGCCAATAAATTCAACGTTTCTTTAAGTCACGTCAATAAGCTTTTGAAGAAAATGAACTTGTGATGGACGATTGGAGAGGCAACACCAACACAAATATGAAAAGAAATCGCTGCGAGAAAGAGTCTGTAGTTGAAGAAGCACTACTAAAATGGTTTCAAGACAAACGCAAGTGTCATTTGTCTATCAGTGGACTTGTGCTTGAAGAAAAAGCTAACAAAATAGCAAAAAATTTTAATATTGAAAATTTTAAAGCTACGAGTGGTTGGTTATTAAGGTGGAAGTCCAGAAACCCAATTTGTTTAAAAACAAAACACGGAGAGGCTGCTGTTGCATCAAGAGAAAATGCAAATTCTTAGATAGCTAACGTTCTTCAAACAGTGCTTGAGAACTATGAATTGTGCTATATTTATAAGTGTGATGAAACTGCACGCTATTATTGTGCTACCCCAGGTGGTTCTCTTTGCTTTAAGAAAGAAAAGTTAACAAGTAAACTATGCATGGGCCACCCTGCATAACGTTGTTTCGGTTAATGGAATAATTCACTCCAGTAAAATACCTATTCCAATTAACGAAATTGATTGTACGAGGGGTTACCCAAAAAAAAACCGGAATTATTTTTCAAAAGCTATTTATTTTCAATTTTTTTACAAAACAGCTTTATTCCCTTAAAAATACTCACCATTCCAACTAATACATTTATCCCGCCGGTGCTTCCACTGTTCGAAACATTTTTTGTAGTAATCTTTAGAAATGGCTGACAGCTCCTCCCTCGTTTTTTTCTTGACCGCTTCAGTGTTGTCAAATCTGTGTCCTTTAATGTCCCTTTTTCATGCGTGGAAATAAGAAAAAGTCCCACAGAGCCAGGTCAGGTGAGTAAGGTGCGTGGGGCAGCGGAACCATGCCATTTTTAGTCAAAAAATCTTTCACCAAGATGGCTATGTGTGCAGGTGCATTGTCGTGGTGGAAGAACCAGTCTCCTGTCTGCCACAAATCTGATCTTTTTTGAAGAACACTGTTGCACAATCTTCTTAAAACTTCCAAATTGTCAGTCGACAGTCTGAGAGCACACGCTCTCGAATTTTTTAAACATTTCATCGATTTGGGCAGTTGATGGACGTCCAGAACGAGGTTTGTCATCAATCGACATGTCCCAATTTTAAATCGAGAAAACCACTCATATAATTAAGATTTTCCCATAGCATCATCGTTGTAAGCTGTTTTCAACATTAAAACAGTTTCAGCAGCACTTTTACTGAATAGAAAACAAAATTTCACGGCTACACATTGTTCACTTAAACTTGCCACCATAAAAAACGAAACAAGAACAAAACAGCGCTAGCAAAAACAATCACTGCAGATGAATATTGACTCACAATGAGTTGCAATCACTGCACTGAACTCGCAATGAGTTGCGCTATACATGTCTGTGTGGCAGATATGCGTACTACACAAGCACCGCCCACGGATATCCTATTCCGGTTACTTTTGGGTACCCCCTCGTATAATCAAGTCAGAAATTAAATAAACCTACAACTTTAAAAACTTTTAAGTGTTCGTTTCAACAACGCTTGGTTTAGTGTCAATTAGTGATTTTCTATATTATTCTCATTAAATTGGCAAAATAATTTGATTTTTTTAAGATTACAGCTTTAGTAACCATTTAACCAAAATGTGTAGCCTTTTTAATCAAATTCATAGGAAATAAAAAGATTCTACAACTTTTATTTCAAGCATTTTTTTCTACAGAGCCTAGTTTACCATCAGCTAATGATTTTCCATATTTTTAAGTTCTACAGAGGTTGATTTCATTTCACCTAATTCTCTTATGATTAAAATTAGGTTATATCTTTCATTATTTACATTGTCAAGTTTTGTGAGTGTTTCAAATCAGATTTTTACTGATGTAAATAAAATCAAGAAGAAAAAAATATTTTTTATGCAAGTAATTATATTACTTTAAATAAAGATTAACAACATTTGTTTATTCAGTTCATTAATTTATAAATCAATTGTATATTATTTTTATTATTTATTACCAGTCTTTTCTGTTTGTCTATATTTGGTTCTCATTACAATTTTAACATTTAGTTTTGTTTTTCATTAATTATGTGCATAAGTAATGTGTTTCTTCGTGTTATATGTAAGTATAATTTTTTTTTTATAAATTTTGTATAAAAATCTCCTCTCTACTTATTCTGGTAGAAAATCCATCAATAAATTATGACAAGCTTCAAAATGTTGTTCTTTTGGCTTTACCAAATTACTTGGCGAGACATATTAATGTGTACAAGGATTTGTTTCAAAAAAATTTTAATTTTTTTTTTGACCATCAGTAAAATTCACAACTGTTTATACAACAAGTGAGTGAGATGATTATGAAATGAGATAAAATGCGCTTTAAGACTTAAAGGAGATCACCACTCAACAGTGGGCCCTAGCTGTAGATTTTCTGTAAATAGTTTACATGATTTTGTGTACTATCAGAAATTACTTATTACAAAATGGTGTCCCTACTCCAGTGTAGACATCTGTGGGGAGGTCATTTTGTAGAGTTAATGGGAACATAAAAGGGAGCATTTGTAACTTGTAATAATTTTGACTGAAATTATTGGATTTTAGAAATTACGGATGTCTTAGCAGTTGTTCAATAGGTTTGGCAGGCATACATCCAAACAGAGCGGAGATAAGCTTTATAAATAAGAATTTTAAGATGCAGCAGTAAATTAGGTAGACCATTTAGAAAGTAAAAAGTAATAGCATTTTCGTCTGTTGTCTAACATTTTCCGTTTAATGTCTACGTGAGCATTGCAAGTGAGTCACCTATCCGTGTGTAAACCTAGATAGCATCCGCTTTGTGATTGAGGAAGATGCTAAAGAACTGAGTAATTTTGGCTAAATATTAGAAGATGACATTTATTGAAGCAAGTATAATCGAGACGTTATGCCCCTCCACATAGAATTCTTCATAATAGTCAATTTGTAAAGGTTTCTGCTACTGTTGCTATCGAAATAAATGAAAACTGAAAACATTATTATAGAATTATTTATTGCTTTAAACAGAATAACTTTTTTTTATTTATTAACGTAATAATGAAATTCACAACTGTTGCAAAATAAAAAACCAGTGAATATGATGGTGGGTGAATGAAATGACATGAGTGACGTGTGTGGAGAGCACCATCCACTGACAGGTCTCTGACATGTTATTTAGTTACTCCTTACTAATTCATCGATTAATTTATTATTTATTAATAGCATATAACCATTTATAAAATAGGAGATCCCTACTCCACTTCCTTCGTCTTTGAACGTTGGTTGATAGACAACAGAATAAGTAAACTATATATTATAAAAACAAAGATATGAGTACAGTTCTGTATTTCGTTGCTAGTAGTGTATAACTTTGTTGACAATAAAAGAATAAACAAACCAAGCCAACAGTTTATCATTTATTCAAGTTGACTTCAATGATACACTAAGTCACGTAGCTACAATTTTGTTTATCCTTAAATCTTTATCTAGCTAGTTAGTAGTAAACAGAGTTGGCTCAGATCATATATAACTTTATTTTCTGCAGTTTGTTAAAATTGTGAGTGAGTTCGGTTAAGTGTTATTTCAATTCAATTCAGTCGAAGAGTGATAGACTGTGGTAAGTAAAACTTTTTCAGATTTGCTAGTAGTGTGTTGTATTCGTTGCCGATTGGAAAGAGATAACCAACTTCCCCTCACTCACTCCGTTCCCACTAATGTGAAGCATTCCCCTTCACAAGCGTCAAGTCCCTATAAACCTACTGTACTTACTTGGTTACTTGCAGCCTAATAGTAGTTATAAAATAATTGGTAAGTAATAAATTTAATGTAGTTTTACAATATCAGTTTTTGTCTTGACATGTTCTACATTTTATTTTTAGTTTGCACCTGGAGTCAATTTACAAAAAAAACTTCAATAAATGAATAATTATAATGTATACTGCAGCTTGTAATCAATTCTTTGCATAAATATTTAAAAATTTCACTAACCATTTCAGCTCCCTTGATCCTTATGATCTACGTAACACGTGTTTTGGCAGATCCTCCATCTTCAGAGTACACAAAATGTCATTTGAAACATTAATACTGTATAAATTTTTATATAGATGACTGACGATGCTACATATTCTGAATGTTTCTAAGTTTCAAATAATTTTTTTGTGTTAACTGATGATGTTGAATCCACCAAAACACATGTAAGTTGATCATAAGATTCAAGGCAACTGAAAAAGAGAGTGAAATTTATGATTTTGCAATAAAATTATTTCAATAAGTGTGTCATCTTAAAACATATACCTAATAGTACAGTGTCTTCAGCATTCTCTTAGATATTAATTTATTTTATAAATTAAAAATTATTTTGAAAGCAATTCTCGATCACTGTCAAGTTCCTCATTGACTTATTACTTATTTACTTTCTCTTGCTCTATATTATTAGTATTTAGGGAAGGAAAGAATTGTTTTCACGTTGATTTTTAGAAACCGAGTTGTCACCGCTTATATACATTTTCAGGCCCCCTGAACCCAAAAAAACATGTATTTAGCAATTGGTCTGTGGGTGTGTGAACAAAATATCTCAAGAATGAAATAGCATACAAAGTTGAAACTTAATCTTAAGTCAAAGACCACACTAAGGGACCTGACACAATTATTTTCATCAAAACTGGAAGTAGTAATTTATTCGTACAATTGTTCACTTATTGCAATTTTCTTGAAAACTGCTCTTACATGCTTTTTTTTTAAATCACCTCATTTACTACATTTTTTATGCTCTACAAGATAAGATACGTTCCATGTCTGCTGAAATTCTTGGGAAGGCTGAGCTCTTGTAGAAAAAAATAGTTTTTTTAAGATTATGGCCTCAATATGCATTCTAGGACAAAAGTGTATAATCTAAGTTGTAATTTATGACAACTTTTATTTATAACATTTTTCTGCAATGCTTAGTTTAGCAGAAATAAGTGATTTACTGTTTTTCCCATAAAAATTGGCAATAAAATTGTATTTTAATATTCCAGCCTTAGGTTATCTAACTCACTTAGATTTTAGGTTAGGCTTGGTATTTAGGTTATCTATAACATTTATTTTTTGGTTATCTATATGCATTTTACGACAAAAGTATATAAAATTAAAGTTATAGAAATTTTAAAATCTACAACTTTTATTTCGAGCATTTGTTTCTGCAGAGCTTAGTTTAGCTTAGTGATATTCTGAATCTTTAGGTAAGTCGAACAGAAGTTGATTTTCATTTTGCGACATTCACACATGATTAAATATAGGTTATGAATATGGTTTTTATTTACATTGGCAAGAGAACGTCGCAGGGGTGTTTCACACCAAATTTTTTTACTTTCTCTTGCTGTAAAGGAGTATGTTTTATATACTTCTTTTTTATAAATATCCTATAGAAGGAAATAGACTATTGTTTTCATTTAATGTTTTTAAAATCAGTTTTTTAAGTCTTAAATATAAAATGAGGGAAATGTGAGCAATTTAAGCTTCTTAAATAGCAGTGAGCATGTGATGAGTTGGCTCCCACCATGCACCTGATAGCTTCTTACGTAATGCCTCTTGAGTTTCAATACCCCTTTCCATATTACCCCACACTAAAGTAGTACAGGTATAAGACAGTACAGTATATACATATTAATATATATATACATTAATACATATATATGTTAGTACAGTATATAAATGCGGTTGGCGCACAGCCCCGTAAATAAAGTGCAACACAATTGAAATGAAATCTGTTTATTTACAAATACCAATAATTTTTTTATTATTTTATTCAATAGTCTAATATTGTTAGAAAGTGATCACCGTCAGCTTGTACACATAAGATAGCGTGGCGTAGCATATTCTGAAATACAGACTGGAGTTCAGGAGCTTTAATGGTGCGTATGACGTTCGTGATCGAGATCTTTAGGTCTTCAATGGATTTTGGATGCTGGCGTATACTTTATTCTTAAAATTTCCCCATAAGTAGTAATCACAAGGAGGCAAATCCGGTGATCGCGGTGGCTATAAACCTAAAGAGATAGTCCTCTCATCGGTAAAAACACTACGCACACGAGCCAGTGATCTGCGAGATGTGTGACAAAGTCACCCCGTCTTGTTGGAAAAAAGAATATGTAATTTCGTGTGGTGCTAATTGATTAATAAATTGATCAAAAATCTGGTTAAACATGCAGGTTGTACACGGGAAGGGGAAAATGGGGGGGGGGATTTTCCTTGACTCGGCCTAAACATTATATAATCTCGGCTAAGTTATGGGGCTACTTTTATGTGCGCCACCCGTTATAACTGGATATACTGTAAGTAGTAATGGATATAAGACAGAATTGTCCTGGTTTTTTATTTATTATGGATTCTGTACTGTTGATGAAAAACCGCATGGCTGTCGCACAAGAAGGCAACATTAATTTTGTAGAATTTTTTAGGTTATCTATAAACAAACATTACGCACATTAACACAGACATGATCAAAAGTAAAATTTCTCGGCGAAATCTCCGAAGAGTTTGTAATTGAAACCGGTGTTAGCCAGGGTGATAGACTGTCACTGGTTCTTTTTAACTGTGTCATGGAGAAAGTTATCCAGGAATGGGAACTGAAACTTGCCAATAAAGGATTGATATAGCTACCAAGTAGCCTACACATAGGAGGATCAAAGAACGGCGTAAAGATAAAATATCTTGCTTTCGCAGACGACCTAGTAATCGTTTCTAGGAACACAGAGACACCAATAGAACAAATGAACTTGTTTTAACAAGTTCAAACCTTGAACCTTTTTAACAAGTTAAACCCCCACTTTACCAAGCAGAAAAAGCAGGACTACAGATTTCCTTCGAAAAAACTAAATACATAACAATCATCAAAACAGTCCTACGTCACTTAAAGAAACAATACGAAAAAATTGGGATAGATACCTCAGGAAGATAATACAATCAAAGACCAGCAAAAAGAAAGCGAACAACAGACGAGGAAAGTTGGCACGAGCACTCCTAGGATTTCACCACTTGCGTAAGAAGAAAACACTCTCAAGACAGACCAAGATTAGACATTATAATACTGTGATAAAACCTGTGTGTGAGTGTGTATGCGAGTGAGTGCCTTAGAATTTCCAGAGGGCTCGTCTAAGAGAAGCAGAGAAATTTAAAAGACAAAGTCTCCCCAAGATAATGGGTTGGAAGATAGTAGATGGATAATATAGGTTATGAGGTCAAGAAGACTGTACAAGGAAAATGAACAATTAGAAATAGAAGACTAAAATTTTACAAATACCTGCATAGAATGGATGAAAACTGGTTGACAAAAGAAATTTTTAAGATACTAAACAATAAATTTAAGGTGTTGGATAAAATAATGGTTTAAAGAAGTCTGAAAGAATATTGAGAAAATCGGAATAAACTGAGAAAACTTAATGAACCAAACAAAATTCAGAAAACTAATTACAGAGTAAAGGCTTCCATGAAGAGTAAAAACAGAACACCGGGTGGACAGAAGAAAGGAAAAAATCTTACAGTGATGAATGCTGAGAATGTGGGCTGCAAAAGGAGTTTCCAGAAATGTAGACACCTCACGTGGTCTAAAATTGGCCGTATACTAGAAAAAAAAAACAATGATTTCATATATCAAAACATAAGTAAATCTTCGAAGCTTGTGCGTATCTTTAAAGTTGTGGAGAAATAATGTGCGAACTTGCGGGCCACTATTCGCATTTACAGTAAAAATGTGCCTGAAGCTTTTAAACTCTATACATAAGATTATGGTCATATACCTAATTGAAAAGGCGTACTATATAATAGAGGACTTTTAAATAGAATAGTTTGATTGTTTTACTGTTTTTAAGGAATGAGACAGTGTTTTGTTGTCGTTATGACCTTGTGTATTGTTCTTTACTTTTAAACAATTGTTTACGGCTGTTGTTGATACTGTATTATGACATCCAATCCTCTGAGTTTTCTATATATTAGATGAATCAATTACACAGTATAGAAAGCAGGAAAGTGTTTGAATAAAAGTGCTTCATTGGCAGCGCCTACGGTGTATACGTTTGGAGTCCTAACGTAAACTGAAAAACGTAATCCCCGATATTCGTTTTTTATCAGGATTCGTCCTGCCAGAAATTGAAAGACCTTTTTAACAAGTTAAACCCCCACTTTACCAAAAGTCACCCAGAAACTTTAAAAAATATTTCATAATTAAACACCACAATAATGGTTTTGTAAAGTAGGCCTGCATCAAAATACGGCAATTGTAGATTTGAAAGACAAAACCTTTAAATATTCAATACAATAAATTGGAAGAGCTATGCAAGATAAATCAGATGATTTGGCACGTCTTCAACCAACCGTAATCGTACAATAGTTTATTCAGGCCTAATGCTTACACAGTACCGATTGCGTACAATAGCTGTTTTTATTGACGACGTCGGTTTTATTCAACAAGCAGGCTTAGAACTTTTCTTTTCTAAGATTTTTTATTACAGTATCACAAATAAAAACTATTTTTAACTAAATATTTTATTTTTATTACATTATAAAGTTTAGATGAATCTTTATTCATCACCGAAACTAATGAAATTAGTTTCAACTTTTTGTTTGAAACCTATCTAGGCTTATAACCTATAGCACGTGATGAAACATACGTATAACAATGTTTTTAAAATTATTATACAGAATAATTGCAAAAAATTAAAAAAAATGAAAGAAAAACAGCTGCAATTATTTAGAACATAAAAACCTACAACGTTAATCTTGTTTATAATGTACAGTAATAAAAATACTTTAAAAGTAGTATTTTGACAGGCAATTTGTACGAAACCTTTCAATTCAATTAAATTAGTTCATAATTTCACCACTAGATATCGTTGATGTTTTGTTTAGTAAGATACGGATGGTGGTGATTTTTAGCAGAACAAGTTAAGTGCAAGTGCCGAGGGGGCTGTCCCGGCACAAATTATCTTTAAAATGTTTGCTAATCGATATAAGTTATTTGGGTATTTATATTTTTAACATTATTTACTTAAAGTATCAGTGTATAGTTGTGTGATTGCTACAAATTAGTGTAATCTTTATCAGACATGAGAGATAAAATTCTCGTAGCTGGACGTTGTAAAATGTCAACTTATCACATTATATCTACTTTGTAAGTAATTTTTTGTTTATAAGATCTTTTATGTTAATAAATCATTCTGTTAATTCTATAAATTCATATCGATTACTTTTCATTTCTTATAAAATTTAATTTAATGTTCTAAATCGATCTGTTGATTTATTTGGATTTTAAGGTTATATTTTACTGTTTTATAATAAATTATTCTGAGATTGATTGGCCAATAGAGTTTTTATTTTGCGTAATTTGTTAAAATAATTGTGTTAATAAATATATTTATAAAACCTACTTGTCATTTTTGTTAAAATAACTACATCGATATTTGCTTTAATATTCTCTCTTATTAGATTATTATAACCTAATTGAGTATGTTATAAAAATTAAATTAATTCTAAAGTTCATAAAACATTATATTTTCTTCTCTTTTGTACTCATTTGTATAGAATGACAGTTTCACAATGCTGTAAAAAATTTGATAACCTGTATTTTGAACTAATCTTTACTTTTCATGACCCTCTGATAATGCAAGTGGATTTTAGGAGAAGTTTTGTACATGTCTGTACAATAATAATAGGCCTATATTTTATATTTTACACCTCTACCTCTTCTGTTTTTAAATACTTCAGTCATTTAATTGGCTGACCATGTGATAAGAAACAGAACTAGTTTTTGTTGCCCTGGAACTAACAGATCAAGTGCAAATAATTTAAAACTCCACCTGCTTGTTATGGAAAAGATATTTATATAATATATTTATTTTTTGAACACCATTGAGTTTCAGCCATCTACCTCGTTCAGAACTAATAAACAAAAAATGTTGATTTAAGGGTTGAACACCCTTTCAACCCCTAAAGATACATTTTTGAAATCATTAAGATGTAATTTATTTAGCACCACTATACATCACCACCAAGTTTCAGCCATCTAACTTGTCTGGAACTTAGTATGTAAAAAATATTGGTTTAAGGGTTGAATAGCCTTTTTAACTTTTTAGGGTTACATTTTTGACATTTTAAGGGTTAGTTTTTTTAATTTCACTATAAATAAAATCTCCAAAATTCTAACTAGTCTAGAACTTTGTAAACAATAAAATATATTTGCTAAAATTGAACACCATTTTCATCCCCTTAGGGGACATTTGAAAATGGTTAAGGGGTAATTTTTGCAGCTGAACTTGTCCGGAACTTAGTAAACGGAAAATATTGGTTTAATGGTTGAACACCCTTTTCAAACTCTTAACGGTGAAATGTCAAAATTGTTTATATTTAACTTTTCTTTTTACCCTAATTCCTTCCGAATTTCAGTTTTCTAGCTATTTTTGTTTAGTAATGAACGATTCAGTTAGGGCTTTCCCATTTGTATTTACAGAATGTATGTTTAAGATGCATATTGCAGTATTTCAGGGTGCTGTCAGTATCATGCCTTCTGGGATTAACACCTGATGGAGGCCCTAGTCTAGTCTTCTTTGTAGCTCAACACTTGAAAGTACTTTTTTTTTGTTTTTCCTGTGTCTTCATTTCCTTCATGAACTAAAAGTAAACTGTCACTATGAAAAATGGGTGGTTATTAATAAACTATAATTTCCGATATTAATAACCAGTAAAATAGAATATGATAGTCCTATGTCAAAATGTGACAGAAATGAAGCTATCTTGCGCAAGTCGTTTCATATCTACATGCCTATAATACCCTACATGTTTTGTAATTTGCTTTATATATTCTAACCTTTGCCTTCCCCTGCAATTCACTCCCTCATTATTACTCTCTGTTATTGATAGACCTATTCCTGGATGCCTTAAGATATGCGCCACTAGTCTATCTCTTTTTCTGGTAAGATGCTTCCGTATACTTCTTTTTTCATCCATTAGCCTAAAAACCTCTAAATTACTCGTACTTAAGGTATTTTATCCGCCCACCTAATTTTTAACATTTTCCTATAACACCACATTCCAAAGCTTCTATCCTCTTCCTTTCTACAGCCCCTATCATCCATGATTCACTCCCGTATAATGCTACTGTCTGTCTGTAACTTGATGGCCTCCCACAGAGGGGAGCAATATGCGGATTGTAAAACCATTTCAGAAAACATTCATCTAATTTTTTAAGTAACTGAAACTTGTAGGAAATGATGTATTTTTATAAAACCAAGTATTTCACATGTTTTTTGTTCTATAAAATTATTTTGAAAACATGCATAATTCAGTAAAAGTTCTGTTTTTGAAGAAAAACCCGTATTTTTTCAAATACATCGTCAATTTTCAACAACTATTTCACGGATTATCATAATATTTGGCAGGTTTTTTCTGTATTAATTGTGAAAAACGATGATGCAAATAAATTTTACAGAAAATCATTACTTTTTAAGATCCGAGGTATTTTCTTAAATAAATTTTCTAAAATCGCGAAACACGACATAAAAAAGTCAGTATGCGAGAAACTTTTTAGTCTTTAAAGATAACTGTACACTTGAAGGAAACGAAATAAAAAAAAATATTTTCAATTAATTTTTAGTGAAAGAATTATTTAAATTGGACGACCGTATAGGAGTTACTAGGAATTAAAAAATGTTGTACTTTGATTGTAGTGACGTAAAGTATAGGAAGAAAATGGTAATATATTCGAGCGTGGCCTTTAAAAGTTAATATTGGGGAAACTTTTCGGTCGTTTGAAAAAGTGCACACATTAAGCAAATGAAATTATTAACACAGCTTATAAATACGTTCAGTAAAACAAATCATTCCGACAAGTTTTAGTTACTTAAAAAAAATCTGGTGTGAAACACTCACACAACTTTCTCTTGCCAATGCAAATAATTAACAATAAACCTTACATTAGTAATAAAACATTAGAAATAAACAAAAAACTAACCTCAAAAACATAACCTTATTTTAATCATGAGTGAAAGACGCAAAATGAAAATCGAACTCAGTTTGGCTTAAAAATACGGAAAATCACTCTTTCACGCTAAACTAGGCTCTGTAGAGAAAAATTCTATAAATAAAAGTGGTAAATCTTTTTATTTCCTATAAAATTTATTATATACACTTTTGTCGTAAAATGCATTCTAAGGGCGAAATCTTAAAAAAATAGATTTTTCACGTTTACGTGAGAAAAAACAGAAAATCGCTAATTACTGCTAAACTAAGCGTTATACAAAAAAATGTTTGAAATAAAAGTTGTAGGAATTTAAATTCTCTACAACTTTTATTATATAAATTTTTGCGCCAAATTGCATATTAAAGCCGTAATCTTAAAAAAACTATGTTTTTACGTGAAAACAGCCTCACCCAGAATTTCAGCAAACATGGCGCCTACCCTATCTTGTAGAGAATAAAAAATGTAGTAAACCAGGCGATTTTAAAAAAAATCGTAGGACCAGTTTTTGAGAAAATTGCAAAAAAGTGAAAAATTATACGAATAAACTACTACTTCCGGTTGACCGATTTTGATGAAAATGTTCGTTTCAGGTCCGGTAGTGGTATGTAACTTAAGTTTCAAGTTCGTACGTTGTTCTGTTCTTGAGATATTCTGTTCACACACACACACACACACAGACCAATCGCTAAAAACATGTTTTTTTTGGGTTCAGGGGGTCTGAAAACGTATAGATCCGGTGAAAACTCGATTTCGAAAAATCGACATGAAAACAATACTTTCCTTCCTATATATTCATATAGGCAAGAGAAAGTAAAAATTAGAAATGTTTTCTTAAATGGTTATACAATTCGCATTTTGCTCTCCTCTGCGGGAGGCATCAAGTTAATAGACAGACAGTACACTCTAAACATCCTAATCTGTAAATCAATGTTTGTAGTCGGTAAGCTGTTTTTCATTTCAAAGGCTTTTCTAGCTTGAGCAATTCTACTTTTATTATCACTTGTGCTTCTACCATCCTTTGTTTTTTTACTCCCAGAAATAGCAGAATTCCCTAACTTCCTTTATGTTTTCATTGCCTACTTTTAAATTTCCCATCTCTTCTTAACCACTCTTGTTGCTGCATGACACTTTCATTTTGTTATTAATTGTCATGAAGTAATCCTTTCTCATGATCTCATCCATTCCATTCCAATTTGGACTTATGGGTTAGAGCTATGGGGTACAGCTAGTTCATCAAATATAGAAATACTGCAGCACTTTCAATCAAAATGCCTGAGACTGATCACTGCAGCCCCATGGTACGTAACAAATGAAATACTTCACAGTGACCTAAACCTGCCCTTCATAAAAGGAAAAATTAAACAACACAGCGAAAAACATTTACAAAACTAGAAGACCATCAGAATCCGTTAGCGATTAGTCTCCTTGACAACAGCGAAGATACTCACAGACTGAAACGCTTTAAACCATTGGACTTACCTCTACAATT
Source organism: Catonia carolina (assembly GCA_035578175.1). NCBI lineage: Eukaryota > Metazoa > Arthropoda > Insecta > Hemiptera > Achilidae > Catonia > Catonia carolina. The sequence continues at coordinate 1,960,772 of JAQMRL010000007.1, forward strand.
TTGTTAGTCATTTAAATTTTTTTATCTTTTCTACTTCAATTTCTAATCATCGGCATCTCATAATTGGCGTCATTTTCATCTCTACCATCGCCATTGTCATCTCCAACTTCAACACTTTGTGTTTCGGGATGTTGATTCACGGTTCATCAAGTTTTGATTTTGTATAGATATATTTTTTGTTTTTTCGCAGTTTGGTCTATTTCAAACACACTACTGAGTGTCGTTTGTGTTTTAATTCTAAGGACATTACTCAGATTTTCTCATATTTGCTTAAAGTTATTGTATTTAGCCTATTAACTGATTGCAAAAGAAATACTATACTGTTTAAAAAAAAAAAAACTTTTATACGGATTTGAATACTAGACAGTGGTTACCGGTGTACTTTGATCGTTGGGGTTCAATTAACCACACTCTCTCAGGAATGGTCGGCCTGGGTCTGTACAAGACTACACCTCATTTACACGTCATACACATCATCCTCATCTCATTGGGTCATGGGGTTGCTTATTGTTCTAAATTGAACAGATTGCAACGTACAAAAATTACGAATAAAAAAAAATTCACTTATGATTAAAATTAGGTTATGTTTTTAATTTTACATTGTTTACTCGTGATTTAACATAGGTTTTATGGTGCATTATTTACATTGGCAAGAGAAAGCTGTGTGAGTGTTTCACAATAGATTTTTTTTTTATGAGCTACAATACATCTACATTTTTAAATAGATAAATTACAATCAAGTAAAATATAAAACGGAAAAACCAATGGGTTATTATGTCATAATTTCTTTTAATTTATCTTCAATACAAATCATTGAAATAACTTATGTATTGTGTTGTCTTGAGTTATTAATTAGTTAGAAAAAACAGCTCTTCTTTTACAAATTTAGTTTATTACTTTGCCTTTGAACGTAGTACTATTGAATAGTTTTGTTTCTATTGAAAAATGGTAATTTATATTAATTTATTGTTTTATTTTTAACAATGATTATTTTTCATGGAATTATGCTCTTCTGTAAAACAATCCTGTTTTGATATTAATTTTTCAGAATTATGACCTCTTTCTCAGACTTTAATCCATAATATAGGCATACAGATTAAAAGTGTGATAATGAAAAAATTATATTTCTGGTTTTCTACTGGTCTTTGATATTCATTACTCTTGAAGTTAAAAAAGGGGTCTTTTCTATCATTCCCCCAGCATAATTTGTCACATTTTGTGGATATGTAATCTTGCAGTATTTTTAACAATTTAAACGGGGAAAATATTTAAAAATCCTACATCAATATTTTTCACGTTTACGTTATTTATAGGCCTTTGTAGCGTAAATACGATGTTATTGAAAATACGTTAAACTATTAAACCTTCTTTAAAATATTTATTGAAAGCTATTAAACAAATTAATTTAATTATAACTATTAAATTTGACATAGTATATGTAAATACATACAATGTATTTACCCTACCTATATTTAACCTTTACTTGAAGAATATTGTAGTAGGGTTTTTTAAAATATTTTTATCGTTAAAAATACTGTAAGATTACTACGTACAAAATGTGTAATATTACTTGTATAATGTATATATACTTGGGAGGGGGGGATAACAAAAACGATTCAAAAAGTTTTTGGAATTAATTTTGTGGGTGGGTCAATCCAATTAAAAAGTAACCAGAAAATTTTCAAGTAGGTTGTCACCTTCGCCTCCTTTGGTTAGGCACTGTGCTACGGACCGACATAGCTTCCGATATACCGACAATACTTCCGATTAGGTCGGCAGACCTTTTTCGGCGCTACAGAAGGCTTTTAACCGCCCTTTTGGTTATTATATAAGTGCGCTCCACTGAACCCAATTGTCATTTTAGCCACTCTCCTGTAATAAACACATTAGAAAACCCACAACATTCCGTTATATTATTCTTCGAGCGACCAGGTGGTTATCCCACGATCTCGTTATACCTAGGGGCATCTGCCCTACTCTTATAGGACTTGGCCTTGGACCCGTTTGTCATTCCATATCACTTTACAGCTTCTTGCAGACATCCATCATCGGCACACGACTACCGGATTCCGCGACGACCCCGCAAGAGAGAAGATGGTTTAGTTCGCTGACCCGATACCGTCGACCGGACCGTCATCGCCCGCTGCCGCGAGCGATGCCCACTGCGGTCCCTCAACCGAGCATTGCGCCCACCGGATCCCGACGAAGCAGTACTACAGTACTACGGGAAGAAGAGACGTCTCCGCTGGACGACGAAACGCCTTGTCGCCTACTTCCTCGACCGCAACAACGACTACGACCGACTCTTTCCGCCTAGACGACTACCGCTTAAACGGCCCTTTTCAGGGCTCCAATCATTTAAGGTTTCCCCACGCCGTTTAATGTCGCCATCCGGTGACAAGGGGAAAATTATTTGTGAACAATCTTTTCTGCGGTGCTATTTTTGATGTATTCGCCTTGTTTGTTTTAAACCAGCTCTGATCTTCTCAATTCTTAACTTCTGAAGCTAAAAAAAGTTTTTGGAATTATGCACATGCGGGTCGATCCAATTAAAAAGTCACCAGAAAATTTTCAAAGGAGAACATGTTACTACACTAGCAAAAATTTAATTTTCTTTTATTCATGCCGATTGGTGATATTGTGGGTTAAAACTGTTTAAACTACGTACACTGGTATTTTGGCATATTTAAACATTTTTTAAAAGAAAAAAAGTAAAGTTGCAGGAATGAATCTCTCTGTGTGAATAGAGATGTTTAATACTTGTAAGTTAATGAAATTGTGTTCTGTAGTCTTTATTCGTTCATTTAAAAAAAATCACACTGCGAAAATGTGAAAAATTACTATAAAATATTTTCCTAAAATCTCTCTATTAAGACTTATTTTAGAGGATAAAAATGTAGTAAATGAAGCGAATATTTAAAAAAATTGTTCGACCCTTTTTGAGAAAATCGTATGAATAAATTATTACTTCTGGTTGGCCGATTTTGATAAAAATATTTGTGTCGGGTCCCCTAGTGGTACCTAAAGTAAATTGTACGTTTTCAACTTTGTACTGTATTCCGTTCTTGTGATATTTTGTTCGCACTCGCGCATTCACGCAGGGTTGGTTCAGGGGGTTTGAAAACGTGTATTTCCGGTAAAAATTGGATTTCGAAAAATCATCATGAAACAATAATTTTCTTCCCTGTATATTCATATAGGGCAAGAGAAAGTAAAATTTATAAAACACTGAAAACTGTATAAAAATAACAAAAGAATACAAGGAATGACCATAAGAGCCGAATATCCAATTGATTCACCACCACTCCACTCTTCTCGGGTATACTATAGATACTGAAGTCACGAGATTGCCTTTTGCGTATGGATGGGCTGTGAGAACGAGAAGTGAAAATTTGAAGTGCTGCCAACCTTAACAGTGAGACACTATTCGTACATTTCACTACCGTGCAGTTTTTTCATACATTTTGAAAGCTGTGGTTTATTCCGAGAAAATGTTTTCTTTATAAACCTTATAGGAAATAAATGTGACCTGTAATATTGCCTATAGCTTAATTATATGAATAGAAATGTTTAATTTACTGTTATTCACTGCTACCTTGTCCCATTGGAACAAAATTTTCTACGAATGAATCGCCTTCTTTACTATCGCTGTCACCGGCGTCTTCACTATCAGTCTCACTAGTTACACTAATCTACCTAATCGTTTTCTTTTTTTACCAGGTGTCAACAAAACTGTTGATGAAGAATTATCTTCTTCACTGTCTTTAACTTCCTTCTTTATATTTCAAATTGTGGAAAGAGAAACATCACAGCAATAAGCCGCTCGCTTACAGCTTTTGTTAAGAGGCACGGATAGGCATTTTTGTTTAGCTTAAAAGAAAACCGACATTATGTTTACGGTAACTAACAGTTATATTCGTACAGTTAACCTACAAAAGGTTCCGCGATATACTGTATTCTGGGTACAGCATAATTTGTTATGTTTGTCGTACTGAAATTAAAGTAGTCGCGCATGCGCACTGTTGCTTTTCCCCCTTTACCCCTCGTTGCAAACAAGGGCAAACTCGTGACTAAAGTGACTATACCAATACTACCCACTTTTTCGTACAGTAAACTAGTTCACTTCACCTAAGCTTAATGCCATAATATATTCAATCACAATTGGTGTACTGGTCAATGCAACTGGCTTTCATACCAGGAGTTTCAGGTTCAATTAAATGTAAACAGTAGTTGATCACTGAAGTTTGTAAAGTTGGTACAAATGAACATGTGTAGTTGTTATTAGCCCTATGTTATTAAAAAAAACCTCGGAAGAGTTCAAATGACCCTTTCAATTTCTTCGTTATTAGAGCGCAACTTGCCTATCGTCTTATCTCTCCCGGTGTGTATTTCATTGTTATTTAATTGTGTTCATAATTTGATAAATAAAATTTAAAACCGCTGTTTAAATAACCAGTTTACTGCGTTACGTATAATACGAGTATTTTTTGTCGTATATTGTTTATTTTTGTGCATTAACCTGTTTTTTCGAGCTGGAACGGCGAATGACAATTAGAAATTTTACCGCGTGTGTTGAAGGAACGGTAGAATTTTTCTAGGGCGTATTGCCACAACATGGAATCTGTGAGAAAGCTCACGAAAAGACTTTTTACCTGACGGGCAGGATTTGGCGTTAGTTCTTAAGAGCTATGTAACCTTTCTGGTAAATTCTAGTTAAGTTATCGGCTAATTAATTGTTACTCAATCGACTCTAAGCTCAGTGGCACCCGAATAATGGAAGAGTGTATAACACATTATGCGGGCGCCTTTATTACATTCGATAATTCGCCGGTTTTCAACTTCGATGAATACGTTACTAAAATATAATCTTACAGTTCCTTTCGTTTGTGTAGTTTGGAAGTGTAACAATCGGAGTGGCATCCACATAAGGGAAGAGTATGTGACTTTATAATACTGTGATAAACCTGTGTGTCTGTACGCGAGCGAGTGCCTTTGAATGACCGGAAACGCTTGTCTAAGAAAAGCAGACAAATATCCTCCGTAAGATCCAAAGATAGTAGACGGACAATATAAGTTACGTGGTCGAGAAGATCTGTACAAGGAAAATGAACGATTAATGGAAACGATTAGAAAAAGAAGACTAAAATTTTATAAACACCTACTAGTGTATAAAATGGATGACAACCATTTGACAAAACAAATTTTAAGACACTAAACAATAAACCTAAGGTGTAAAATAAATAGTTTTATAGAAGTCAAAAAGGATATTGAGAAAATCGGAATTAACCGGGAAAACTTAATGAACTGAACCCAATTCAAAGAACTAATTACGGATTTTAAGGGCTTCCATAAAGAGCAAAAACAGAACACCGGATGGGCAGAAGAAAAGAAAAAATCTGGTGTGAAACATTCACACAACTTTCTCTTGCCAATGCAAATAATAAACAATAAACCTAAAATTAGTAATAAAACATTAGAAATAAACAAAAAACTAACCTCAAAACATAACCTTATTTTAATCATGAGTGAATGACACAAAATGAAAATCGAACTCAGTTTGGCTTAAAAATACAGAAAATCACACTTTTACGCTAAACTAGACTCTGTAGTAAAAAATGCTTTAAATAAAAGTTGTAGATCTTTTTATTTCCTATAAAATTTATTATATACACTTTTGTCGTAAAATGTATTATAAGGCCAAAATCTTAAAAAATCGATTTTTCACACGTTTTCGTGAGAAAAATCAGAAAATCGCTAATTACTGCTAAACTAAGCGTTATACAAAAAAATGTTTGGAATAAAAGTTGTAGGATTTTAAATTCTCTACAACTTTTGTTATATACATTTTTTCGCTAAAATGCATATTAAAGCCGTAATATTAAAAAAACAACAATTTTACGTGAAAACAGCCTTACCAAGAATTTCAGCAAACATGGCGCCGACCCTATCCTGTAGAGAATAAAAAATTGAATAAACAAGGCGATTTTTAAAAAAATCGTAGGACCAGTTTTTGAGAAAATCACAAAAAAGTGAAAAATTATACGAATAAACTACTACTTCCGGTTGACCGATTTTGATGAAAATGTTCGTTTCAGGTCCGGTAGTGGTATGTAACTTAAGTTTCAAGTTACAAGTTCGTACGATGTTCCGTTCTTGAGATATTCTGTTCACACACACGCGCACCCACGCACTCACCCACCCACGCGCACACGCACACACACACACACACACAGACCAATCGCTAAAAACATGTTTTTTGGGTTCAGGGGGTCTGAAAACGTATAGATCCGGTGAAAACTCGATTTCGAAAAATCGACATGAAAACAATATTTTCCTTCCTATATATTCATATAGGCAAGAGAAAGTAAAAAGCTTAGGCCTTTCTAACTGTAAGTTTCCTTTAGGAAAACTGTAAGCTTCCTTTAGTTTTCCTTTAGGAAAACGCTGAGAATGTGGTCTTCCAGAAACGTCTAAAGTCACCTCACGTCTAAAATTGGCCCTATATGAGGAAAAAAAACATGTAAGTGTACCTTATTACAATGTTACCAATGTTGTATTACAATGTTGTATGTTATTATCAGCACACTGAAGAAATTATTGTTATATGTAAAAGTGTTAGCATTCCATTTGTCTTAATTATGTGATCATTGTCATCTACATAATTTTATGTATTACGCAGTCATTATCCATTACGATTACTCTGCGTGTTAAAAGAACTGCTCAACAGTGTGATCCTTAAAGTGTTATTTTTTATTCTCTCTCTTGCCCCGTATCAAATATAGGTAAGGAAAATTAATCTTTTATTAGGTTATGCGATTTTTATTAGGTTATAGTTTTGATGTAGGTTTTTTGAAGTACAGTTTCTCTTTGTGTTTGTGAACAAAATAACTCAAAAGCGAAAAATTGTACTAAGTTGAAACTTGGAACTTAAGTTAGATATCATAAATATTAAACCTTACATGAATATTTTCATCAAAATCCGCCAACCGGAAGTAATTTATTTGGGTAATTTTCTCAAAAACTACTCCTACGATGTTTCTAAAAAATTACCTCATTTACTAAATTTTATGTGTTCTAAAAGATAGGGTAAGTGTTGTCATGTCTGCTGAAATTTTTGGGAGACCTTTTCTGTAGTGGTTTTTTTTAAGATTGCGACCGTAATATGTATTCTATGGCAAAATATAATAAAAAGTTGTAGAACATTAAAAAAACCTACAACTTCTATTTCAAATACTTTTTACTTTCTCTTGCCTATATAGGAAGGAAAGTATTGTTTTCATGTCGATTTTTCGAAATCGAGTTTTCACCGGATCTATACGTTTTCAGACCCCCTGAACCCAAAAAACATGTTTTTAGCGATTGGTCTGTGTGTGTGTGCGCGCGCGCGCGTGTGTGTGTGAACAGAATATCTCAAGAACGGAACATCGTACGAACTTGAAACTTGAAACTTAAGTTACATACCACTACCGGACCCGACACGAACATTTTTATCAAAATCGGTCAACCGGAAGTAGTAGTTTATTCGTATAATTTTTCACTTTTTTGCGATTTTCTCAAAAACTGGTCCTACGATTTTTTTTAAAAATCGCCTGGTTTACTACATTTTTTATGCTCTACAAGATAGGGTAGGCGCCATGTTTGCTGAAATTCTGCGTGAGGCTGTTTTTACTTTAATATGCATTTTAGCGCAAAACGTTATATAATAAAAGTTGTAGAGAATGTAAAATTCTACAACTTTTATTTCAAACATTTTTTTGTATAACGCTTAGTTTAGCGGTAATTAGCGATTTTCTGTTTTTTTCTCACGAAAACGTGTGAAAAATCGATTTTTTTTAAATATTTCAGCCTTAGAATGCATTATACGACAAAAGTGTATATAATAAAATTTATAGGAAATTAAAAGTTCTACAACTTTTATTTAAAGCATTTTTCTCTACAGAGCCTAGTTGAGCGTGAAAGATTGATTTTCCGTATTTTTAGGCCAAACTGAGGTTGATTTTCATTTTGCGTGTTTCTCTTACGATTGAAATAAGGTTATGATTTTGAGGTTATTTTTTTATTTATTTCTAATGTTTTATTACTAGTGTAAGGTTTATGGTTAATTATTTGCATTGGCAAGAGAAAGTCTGTGAGTGTTTCACACCAGATTTTTTTCACAATGTTTATGTAGTGTAGCCGCAGGTCAGTGATTTTTTGTATTTTTTCATAAAAATCGGTAAAAAATAGGATTTTTACTTTCTTTTGCCTATATGAATATATAGGCGTACATAATAATAGTATAGCCTAATATATAGGCAAATTTAATAGTAAATGTAAATGTAATAGTGTAATGTATGTAGGTAATGTAATATAATAGGCGTGCGTATACGTGGAAAGTGGGTATTGTTTCCAAGTCGATTTTTTTAAATCGAGTTTTCACCGGATCTACACTTTTTCAGACCCCCTGAACCCAAAAAACATGTTTTTAGCGATTGGTCTGTCTGTGTGTGTGTGTACGCGCGCGTGCGTGTGAACAGAATATCTCAAGAATAGAACATCGTACGAACTTGAAGCTTAAGTTAGATACTACTACCGACCCGACACAAACATTTTCATAAAAATCTGTCAACCGAAAATAGTAGTTTATTCGTGTAATTTTTCACTTTTCGCGATTCTCTCAAAAACGGCTCTTACGATTAAAAAAACAAATCGCCTCATTTTCTTAACTTTTTATGCTCTACAAGATAGTGTAAGCGCCATGTTTGCTGAAATTCTTGGAGAGGTTGTTTTTACGTAAAAAAATTATTTTTTTTAAGATTGCGGCTTTAATATGCATTTTAGCGCACAAATGTATATAATAAAAGTTGTAGAGAATTTAAAATCCTACAGCTTTTGTTTCAAACTTTTTTTTTATAACGCTTAGTTTAGCGGTAATTAACGATTTTCTGTTTTTTTTCTCACGAAAACGTAAAAAAAAATCGATTTTTTTTACCATTTCAGCCTTAGTATTCATTAACGATAAAAGTGTATATAATCAAATTTGTAGGAAATTAAAAGCTTTACAACTTTTATTTAAAGCATTTTTTTCTACATAGCTTAGTTTAGCGTGAAAGAGTGATTTTCCGTCAGTTTTAAGCTAAACTGAGGTTAATTTTCATTTCGCGTCTTTCACTCATGATTAAAATTAGGTTATGTTTATTGAGGTTAGTTTTTTGTTTATTTCTAATATAATATTACTAATGTTAGATTATATTGTTCATTATTTGCATTAGCAAGAGAAAGTCGTGTGAGTGTTTCACACCAGATTTTTTAATATTACGGATTTAATATGCGTTTTATGATTAATGTGTATATATTTAATGTTATAGAAAATTATAAAATCTGAACTTATATTTACAAGAATTTTTTTTAATAGAGGAATTATTAATTTTACGTTCTGCAAAGGTTAATTTTCATTTTGGGTAATTTTCTCATGATTGAAATTAGGTAATGTATTTCATTCTACATTGTTTACTAATGATTAAACATAAATGTTATACATAATGTTTGGCTTAATAACATGGAAAATCACTTTTTCATGCTAAACTAGGCTCTGTAGAGAAAAATGCTCTAATTAAAAGTTGCAGATCTTTCAACTACCTATAAATTTTATTTAATACTCTTTTGTGGTAAAATGCATACTAAGGCTGAAATCTTGAAAAATCAATTTTTTTTTTACTGATTTTCATGGAAAAAACAGAAAATCACAAATTTACCACTACTAAGCATTATACAAAAAAATGTTTGAAATAAAAGTCGTAGATTTTTATTTTTTGCCCTAAAATGCATTTTAAGGCCGCAATCTTAAAAGAACCATTTTTTCTACAAGAGCACCACCTCCCCAAGAATTTCAGCACACATGGCGCCTACCCTATCTTGTAGAGTATAAAAAAATTAAGTAAATTAGGCGATTTAAAAAAAAATCTTAGGAGCCACTTATGAGAAAATCACACAAGTGAAAAATGACACAAATAAACTGCTACTTCCGGTTGACTGATTTTGATGAAAATGTTTGTGTTGGGTCCTCTAGTAGTATGTGACTTAAGTTTCAAGTTACAATTTTGTATGATGTTCCTATCTTGCGATATTTTGTTCACAGACACACACACACACACACACCAATCGTTTTTTGGGTTCAGGGGGTCTGAAAATGTGTATATCCGGTGAAAATTCAATTTTGAAACTTCCTAATATATTTATATAGGCAAGAGAAAGGAAAAAGGCTGTATTAATTATATAATATAAAAGCAATAGAACAAAAAATCAACATGTTAAAACACCAAGCAGAAATAAAAGGACTGCAGATTTCCTTTGAGAAAACTAAATATATAATGAACATCAAAACAGCCCTGTGTCACTTGAAGATACAATATGGAAAAATTAAGAAAGTTAATAGCTTCAAGTACCTCACGGAGATAATACAACCAAAGACCAGCAAAAAGGAAGCGAACAACAGATGAGGAAAGATGGCCAGTGTAGTATGAGGAACTCACCACGTGTATAAGAAGAAAACACTCTCCAGACAAGCCAAGATTAGAAATTATAAAACTGACTGGGAGACGGGTAGTCTAAAAGAAGCAGAGAAATTTGAAAGAAAGATCGTCCGAAAGCTAAAGGGTCTGAAGGTTGTAGACGGACAATATAGGCAAAAAAAGGAAAATGAACGATTAATGGAAACAATTAAGCAAAAAGAAGATTAACATTTTACAGACACATGTATAGAATGGATGACAACTGGTTAACAAAAAAAAATTTAAAGACACCAAACAATAGACCTACGGTGTCGAATAAATGGCTGAGAGAAGTCAAAGGATCTTGTGAAAACCGGAATAAACCAAGAAAACTTAATGATCCAAACCAAATTTAGACAACTAATTACGGACTTCAAAGGCTTCCATGAAGGGCAAAAACAGAACATTGGGTAGACAGAAAGGAAAAGGGACACATTGAGCAAAACCTGAGAATGTGGGCTGCTAAAAAAGTTTCCAGAAACATCTAGTCACCTCTTGTGATCTAAAATTGGCCCTAGAGGATAAAAAAAAACATAGAATATATAAGATGGCTATTGTATTTTATATAGATTGAATAAGTAATTATTTTGTGTTTATGTGTTGTTTCTAGGTTGTAATACTGGATTCTGAATCAAGTAATGTGATAAAAGTTTTACCGCATTTGTCTTTCTATCGTTGTATATAATGTCAGGTATGTTACTGTTTTTAATAAGTATTATTATGAATTGTCATGAGCTTATGCTCATTTGTCATCTTATATTCTAACCATTGTAGCATAATTAGTTTTTTTAATAATTAGAATTAGTAGCCTATTCCTAATCATAATATGCTGAACATAATATGTTATGTACAATAAATGAAGGAAATAGTATACAGTAAATAGTATACGGTAAAGCCCGGATTATCTGTGAGCAGATGATCCATGGTGCAGATTATCCGAGAGTGCCATGAAAAATATGTTTAATTATGAACCTAAAAAAAACAATTTTAATTCAAGCCAAAAACAGGGGAAATACCTGCAATCGTTGTTGGAAGTTTCAAATATCAAAACACTGGATGAAAGATTGAACGTGCAACATCATTTTTAAATTTAGAACTGGGTAAATCGCGTAAAAAATGGCATGTAATCTACTACTTGAGTATTTTTTGTCATCACCTACTTGACTGAGTAATTGTATGAATCTAAACATATTGTGTCTGTGTTAGTAAATCATAAAAATGATTGACTAACATTATATACTGCATATAACGCGCCCCAGTGTTATTTATCTTATCATTTTTAGTAATATAACTGCCTACGTCTCATACTATCAATTCCTTTTCAATTTCCAAATCAGTAAAATTATCCAATCTTAGTATATATCTAATTATGTCTTCACTTATAATATATCGTTTTGTACTGACTCATTGAATTTTCTGTTTAAACATTTTCAATTTAATTCATGTTATTTTCATTGTAGTTGTGATATTCATATAAATATTGTTGTTTGTTTTAAGTGTTTTTGGTTTCTTAAATGATAAATTTTTTGTGTGTTAAAAAATTTGGATATGAGAGTTTTAAATGTTTTCGATAGACCTAATGTTTCAATCAGTAGGACTAGTAAGTAAAGTTTTTCAATATTTATAGTTTATTACTTCCTCTTGCCTGTATGACTATTTATAGGAAGGAAAGTATTATTTTCATGTTGATTTTTCAAAATCGAGTTTTCAACAGTTATACCATAAAATGGGGTAAATAGCAATAGTTTTGAACTTTGACCATAAATATTTTCACGCACTATATGACATGTGGAATTTAAACTTGCCTTGGTTTAAGGGTCTTTCCACCCTCTACAAACCCACAGCATTGGTTTTCCTTTTAAGCTCAAGATAAAATTTAAAAAAATTAAAAACATGCTGTTTCTATACACCTCATTGAGTGGGGTCAATAGAAACATCCATAGTTTTTTTTGTCTGTTTCTATTTACAGAATCTGTTAGTACAAAAGAAACAATCAGTATTGTTTAGCGGTAAATAGAAACACTATTCTGAATTGAATGTCATTCTGACACCCCCTAATTACAAAACCAACAAAATGCAAAACAATAAATGAATTTTGCATACAGACTTTGCAAGCATATGAGTTTATTGGACATGTATATTTAGCTTTCCCATATACTTTGACCTGTGCAAAATCATTAGGGGCAGCCAACTATTGAGTTTTAGCTCTTGAAAGTGGCATAAAAATTCCGAGTCTGCTGAAAAGTCAGACAGAATGACGTCTGCATCCCTCTCTTGAACAGAATAGTCTGAGTCTTCTGATGACAAATAATAGACAGATTTTTGATTTTTATTTTGTCTATAGACACTAATTTTTTTGTTTTTGTTACTGGCATTGTTAGTGCTTGTACCAATAACTAGTACTAGATATGCTTGGTGCATCCTGATGTGGATCTGCTGGCAATGCAAAATCTGCAACAGAAACACTCTTTCCAGGCTCAACAGCTACTTTTGCTTGCTTTTACCGAGGTTTAGTTGCTTCTTCATGTTTTAGACTTTTCAAAAGTTCTTTGAAGGCTTCATCAATAGCAACAATAGGAGATTTTACTGGAGTTACGGCTCTTGATGATTGGCAAAATATGGCATTTCTATTTACCCCTCACATCTTTAATATGAATTCTACCCTCAATACAAAAATTATTCAAAAAAAAGCATATGATTTAGCATTTTTTCTGCCGAGCCTAGTTTAGCGTCAAAGAGTGATTTTCCGTATTATTAAGCCAAACTGAGGTTGATTTTCATTTTGCATCATTCATTCATGATTAAAATAAGGTTATTTTTTTAAGTTAGTTTTTTTGTTAATTTCTAATGTTTTATTACTAATTTTAGGTTATGTTGGTGATTATTTGTATTGGCTAGAGAAAGTCGAATGAGTGTTTCACACCAGATTTTTAATATTGTTTAACCCACTGTTTGCCTATAACAGGCAGGTGGAGTGTTAAATTATTTGCAATCGTTCTGATAGTTCCAGGATTACAAAAACTAGTTCTGTTTCTTATCACATGGTCATATGACACAAGCATTTAAGAACAGAAGAGGTCGAGTTGTAAAAGACACTAGTCAGAGTTATCTCCTCTGAGAGTAATGAATTTCATTGTACGGCTAGACCCTGAAGGTGAATGAAGGTGTTAATTGCAGCGTGGAAAGTTGATGCTTTTCAGAGGGCCTGGCATGCTGATAAGCATACCTTTCCACTCAGTGAGGAAGGCATGGTGAACCACCTCACTCCTCATTTTACTAAGAGGTAAAACGTCTAGAGGTTCAAACCAGCTTTTTGGCTGATAACCTAAACAACAACAATTTATAAATACAGTCGATTCCGGATATTGGTCCACTGGTTAATTGGAGCAGCCGGTTTTTTGGGACAGTTCTTTAATGAACCAAAACAGAACGGGATTTTACATTGATAAGTAATCCGTTTATTCGGTCCATAATGCCGCTTATTGGGGCCAATCTGATGTACGAGGGGGTACCCAAAAGAAACCGGAATTATTTTTAAAACTATTTATTTTTAATTTTTTTACAAAAGAACCTTATCCCCTTCAAAATACTCTCCATTACAACTAATACATTTGTCCCACCGGTGCTTCCACTGTTCAAAACATTTTTTGTACTCCTCTTCAGTGATGGCTGCCAGCTCATCCGTCGTTTTTTTCTTGACATCATCAACGTTGTTAAATCGGAGACTTTTCATGCCCCTTTTCATGCGTGGGAACAAGAAAAAATCACACGGAGCCAGATTTTGTGAGTACGGTGCGTGTGGTAGCAAAACCATGCCGTTTTTCCCCAAAAACTGGGTAACCGACATTGCCGTGTGTGCAGGCGCGTTGTCGTGGTGGAAAAACCAGCCCCTGTCTGCCACAAATTAGGTCTTTTACGACGAATGCTGTTTCGTAGTCTTCTTAACACTTCAAGATAAAAAGCTTGATTTATCGTCTGGCCTGGTGGAACGAACTCTGAATGGACAATTCCCCTCACATCAAAAAAACAAATCAGCATTGTTTTGATGTTTGATCTGACTTGACGACTTTTTTTTGGTCGGGGTGATAATGAAGTCTTCCATTGACTGGATTGTTGTTTGGTTTCTGGGTCGTACCCATAGCACCAAGACTCGTCACCCGTAATGATCTTTGACATGAAATCTGGATCAGTTTCAAGCTGTTGTTTCAAATCATTGTTCAAATCGTTGTCAAGTCTTCTGTTAAAATGCGTTGGACTGAGCTCCAAGATAACCCACTAACCTGTGATATTTGGTCAATGGTCTGTCGTCGGTCTGTTCGTACAATTTCTTTCACTTTCACAACATTTTCGTCTGTTCGGGAAGTCGACGGTCGTCCAGAGCGAGGTTTGTTCTCAATCGACATGTCGCCATTTTTAAAGCGCAAAAACCACTCGTACACTTGGGTTTTTCCAATAGCGTCGTCTTTGTAAGCTGTGTTCAACATTACAACTGTTTCCGCGGCGTTTTTACCGAGCAAGAAGCAAAATTTCACAGCCGCACGTTGTTCATTAAAACTTGCCATCATGAAAAACGACACGAGCACAAAACAGCACTAGCGAGAACAATCACTGCACGAGAACAGAACAAGCTAGATCAACGAACAAAATGGCATTGAACTGGCAATGAGTAGCGCTACAAGCAGCCTAGTGGCGGGAATTTGTACTGCACAAGCTCCGCCCACAGCAGAGCTATTCCGGATACTTTTGGGTACCCCCTCGTATGTACAATGTGTTTTATTAAAGCCATTACAGGCCAGCGACATACAACATGTGGTTCTAAGCGGCAAGATAAAATAATGGGCAGGATAGAGGTAGTAAACATTTCGACAGACAAACAACAGTAATCACACATCAGTCATAATAAAGATGTTATTTACAGCATAATGTGTAGGCTACATAATCGTTTTTGCACAAATTTCAGCGAGTCATATCCACTAGTTATGCCCAACCTTTCAAGCTGTTTAGCCTCCTTGCAACTTATGGTTAGTTGCCACTTGTCATACTTACATAGAACGTTCGTAATTCCATGCTTCTCATCAGTTTTTGTGATTGTATGAGTGTACTGTAACACACTGTGGCTCAAGTCTGGTTGTTTTGTTATCTGCAGGCATACTTTTTTTTCTAATTCCCATTCGTTTCACACATTTTGTTGATGGCGTAGGCTTACAGTACAGTACCTACTATCAACGTCTTTGTGAGTTAAATGCCGCGTAACGATATGACTGTAAGAAAGAATAAAGTTTCTTGAGAAAATAAAAACTTATCCACGTAACTTAAGCTAACATAAACTATCAGAACTAGCTGGTGTACCGAAAATTATGATAGCTTGTATCGTGCTCCAAGAAAATAAAATACGCCAAGAGTGGGCATTAAATGATCATGGACATCTCAGAAAAGAAAACGTGAAGGAAGGATCCAATTATTGAGAAGCGTTGAATGAATGGTCTACCATGTAACTTCACAAGGTGTTAGTGTCAATGGTCCAATGCTTAAAACCAAGGCAAAAGGTTTTGCTAAAAATTTAATCATTGTTCTGATACCCTTTTATTTTTTCGTGTGTATATGGATAGAACTTGCATGTTAAATTTATGTATGTGATAATTTTAATAAAATACAGTATCGTATACGCCACAGTTTACGAATTCGTTTATTAGGGCCAGCCGTTTAATTGGCCCAAAATGCTCCGGTCCTGATGTGCCCCAATTATCCGGAATTGACTGTATTGTTTAACTCACTGGTTGGTATAGCAGTGAAGTCGTTGTCGTGTGTCTTAACACCTGATTTTTAGAGATAAAGGTTCCATAATTAAAATCCTAGTAAACTTTTATAAGGATTTGAATACTAAATTGGAGTACTTTGATGGTTGGGTTTTAATTAACCATACTCTCTCAGGAATGGTCGGCCTTTCTCTGTATAAGACTCTCCGCCTCATTTACCTGTCATTGTCATCCTCATCTTATTGGGTCATGTGGTTGCTTATCGTCTTAAATTGAACGGATTGCAATGTACACACATTAGAGATAAAAAAAAAATAGTGATGTAACACTTAATCTAGGTTTGATCAGGATTTGGTTTTAATAAATGATAAACTTATTTTTATTTTCTCTTGCCTTAAATAAATTTATATAGGGAGGAAATTATTGTTTTCATTTCAAGTTTTCTTTAGAAATACATGTTTTCAGGCCCCCTGAACCCTAAAAACATGTTTTAACAATGTGTCTGTGTATCTGTGTGGGTATGAACACAGTATCTCGAGAACGGAATATTTTATAAAGTTGAAACTTGGAACTTAAGATGTTCGATACTACTGGAAAACTGAACTCAAACATTTTCATTAAAATCAGCTGTAGTACCAGTAGTAGTAGTTTATTCATGCAATTTTTCACTTTTTTGTAATTTTCTCAAAAAAGAACTCGTATATTTTGTCTATCGCCGCATTTACTACATTTTTTACTCCCTACAAGGTATGGTAAGCACCATCTGCTGAAATTCTTGGGGAAACTGTGTTATGGTGAAAATTGTGTTTTTTTAGATTGTGGTCTTAATATTCATTTTAGTGCAAAAGTGTACGTTACTAAATTTATAGGAAATTAAGCAAACTACACTAATTACTACAACTACAGTAACCACTATAATACTAATATTACTAGTAACTACACTAATTATTAAGTAAACTTATTTTATTTCAAACATTTTTTTTTACATTTAATTAAGCGTCAATTGTTGATTTTCTTTACTATGCTCATCGGTAAAAATGTGATTTTTTTAAGATTGCGGTCTTAGTATGCATTTCATGACAAAAGTGTATAATCAGTGTTTTAGAAAATAAAAAAATCTACAACTGTAATTTTAAGCTCTTTTTTTACTGCAGAGCTTAGTTTAGCGTCAAGTAGTGATTTTATGTATTTTTAAGTTTTACAGAAGTCCATTTTCATTTAGCGCCTTTCACTCATGATTAAAATTAGGTTATGTTTTTTATGTTACATTGTTTACTAATTATTCAACATAGGTTGTATGGTTTATTATTTACACTGGCATGAAAGAGTCACGTGAATGTTAAAACCAGATATTTTTTTTTTATCAAAATCAGAAGTCCAATAGAGATTGATTTTCATGTAGTGTCTTACACTCTGATTATAATAAGTTCTGTTTTTATTATTTACATTGGGAAGAAAAAGTCATATGAATGTTTCACACAAAGTTTTGTTAATATATGTAATTATATCTGAATCTCGTTTTTGAATCCCCTATATCGCTTTAGTAATGTTAAGGAGTTTTGTTTTACAATGCTTTAAAAAAAAATTGTGTTGTAGTTTTGAAGTGTTTGATAAGATGGTACAATGTTACATTATTATTCAGGTAATCAAGTAAAAAGTAAAAATAGTGAACACACTGTACATATTGAGATTCTATTCATAATTATAAGGAAAACAGTTCCAAATACGCCTCGTTTTCTGTCAATCATTTTGTATTTTTGTTAACAAAATTTATTATCTGAAGGTTTGTTTTAGGAGAGCATTATGAAATCAGTATTACACATATTTATATTAAAGTTCATTAATACGATGTCTGTTTGGAAAAATGTTCCATTTTTCTGTTGTATAGGGTCGCCAATTTAAGACCACGTGAGGTGACTTTAGGCGTATCTGGAAGCTCGTTTTGCAGCCCACATTCTTAGCATTCGTTCATTGTTGGCTTTTCTTCTTTCTTCTGTCAACCAGGTGTTTTCTTTTTGCTCTTCATGGAATCCCTTAAAATCTATAATTAGTTTTCTGAATTTGGTCAGTTCATTAAGTTTTCTCGGTTTATTCATATTTTCTCAATATCCTTTCTGACTTCTTTAAACCATTTATCCGACACCTTTGGTTTATTGTTTTAGTGTCTTAAAAATTTGTTTTGTTAACCAGTTGTTATCTATTCTATACATTTGTCCGTAAAATTTTTGTCTTTTCTAATCGTTTCCATTAATCATTTAATTTTCTTTGTACAGTTTTTTTCGACCTGTGCTCTATGTTGGAGGACTAACTACTGTCTTCGGACCCATTATCTTGTGGAAGATCTTTCTCTCAAATTTCTCTACTTTTTAAATCAGCCTTCCCAGTCATTCTAAGGCACTTACTCTTGTAAAGACACACGGGATTTGTGACAGTATTATAATATCTAATCTTGGCTTGTCTTGAGAGGGCTTTCTTCTTATACAAGTGGTAAGTTCTTTGAAGTGCACCTGCCATCTTTCCTCATCTGTTTTTGTTCGCTTCTTTCTCGCTGGTCTTCAGTTGTATTATCTCCCTGAAGTACTTGAAGCTATCAATTTTCCTAATTTTTCTTTGCCCCCGTGTCTTCAGGAGATACGGGGGTGTTTTGATATTCGTTGTGTGTTTCGTTTAGCTTTTTCTGCTTGTTCTTTTAACTTGTTAATTTGTTTTATTGCTGTTTCCATGTTCCAAGAAATTATTGTTAAGTCATCTGCAAAAGCAAGACAGCTTGTCTTTATACCATTCTTTGAACCTTCAATGTGTACTTGATTTAACAAACTCGGTCATACAATATTGGTAAGTTCCATTTTCCATTCCTGAATAACTTATCCAGCACATGGTTTAAGAACCAGTGACAGTCCATCATCCTGCGTAACGCGTGTTTTAATTTCAAACTTTTTAGAAAATTTTTCCTAGAAATTTTACTTTTGGTCGTGTCTGTGTTAATGTTTTACACATTTGCAAAAATTTCATTTTGAAAAAAGGATTCTAAGAAAAGTTTTTAAGGTAATTTCATTTCTATATGAAAGAGTGTTTCTTAAAAACTGTGTTTCAACACTTTACATCAATGTTAAAGCACCTTTGAGTATTCTTTATGGAGGCAACATGTTTAGCCAAAAATGGTAAATTTGTGCAAGAGAGATAGACTATGTAGTATTGAGTGCTCTTTGTCTTAACACATACGATTTTGACGTACGTTTGGTGGGGCGATGATTTAAGCATGCATGGTAATGATCTGAGCATGTGCATGGTATGGTGACAGAGAGCGAGTGAGAGAGAAGATATGTTAGAAAGAGACAGATAGCATTTTCAGTTGTGTCAATTGAAATACATGGCAACAATAGGCAATGTTGTCTACATGCAGTATACTCAAAATTGAGACACGTATCATAACATGTGACTATTTAATCCAAACCTTCCTTAAAGAAATATCCCAAATGTGATGATAACCATGACCCCTTAGCAACGTCCGTGTTGTCACTTTTGAAGCATTAACCATGAACCTCAGGAATTTTCCTAACCAAATTATCATTTACAACCGAAGTTCTGAAGTTTTATCTTCCATCATTCGTAGCATTTTTTCACTGTAAATCTCTAATATCTCATAATAAATTTCGGCTGGCTTAACATTCCTTGCATTCATGAACCGGATGTCTGTCATTCAAAATGCCTTTGCTCATTCAAATTTTTTTTAGTTTTCACTGAAAATACACGATATTAGGTCCCGGAAACCCCAAAACCATGTTTTTACAGATTGGTCTATGTGTTGGGTGTATGTCTGTGTGCGTGTGTGAGAACACAACGTTGTAATAAGTTAAAACCTGCAACTTAAGTTAGGTACAATTAGGGGACTCGACACAAACGTTTTCATCAAAATCGGCCAACTAGAAAGGGTTGCTTATTCTTGCAATTTTTCACTTTTTTGCAATTTTCTCAAAAACAGCTCCTAAAATTTTTTAAGAATTGCCTTATTTACTACATTTTTGTGCTTTACAAGATAGGTTAAGTGGCATATCTGCCAAATTTTGTGGCAGGATGTGCTCTGGTGGTAAGAAATGGTCTTATTTTAATATTGTGGCCTTAGTATGTATTTTAGGGCAAAAGTATGTACTGGTTGTTTCGGAACTTTCTGGAACCGCTTTGTAACCTTATTCCTAGTATCGAAATGAACAGAAATTACTACATAAACATTGGTCTGTGGTGTCTAATTTTCTGTCTGCAAATTATTTTTTTACAAATTGTTTCATATTTCAATAATCACGGTGTCCCAAATATTACATAATTAATATTATAATATTAATAATATTAATAATGTAATATTTGTAGTATTATTTGATATTAGGGGTCTCATCACATAGAAATTGTGCAAGATAAATAAGTCAATGTTAATCACTTTTGGTAATTCCCAAAAATTTTCTTCTTTTTTAAAATGAATTACAGAAAAATTTCTTATTTATAAACAAAACAAAAAGAAATAGTAACTATAGTAACAGATGGTGTCTTATTAATAACAAAGTTGTTATTACCTAGCAACCTGAAATTGAAACCTAGCAACAAGTTTATTTTGAC
Source organism: Catonia carolina (assembly GCA_035578175.1). Classification (NCBI taxonomy): domain Eukaryota; kingdom Metazoa; phylum Arthropoda; class Insecta; order Hemiptera; family Achilidae; genus Catonia; species Catonia carolina. The sequence continues at coordinate 1,981,665 of JAQMRL010000007.1, forward strand.
TACTAAAAGAGTTATATCTCAGTAACGTACGAGAGAGCTACTATTTTAAAATTTATTGACATTGCTTTTATTAAGCTTGCACAATTTGAATATGATGAGACACCTAATGCTAAATAATATTTAGTACTATTATATTATTAATATTATTCATATTATAATGTTAATAATATAATACTAGGGACACCTAATACCAAATTTTCAGTTAATATTGTTAACGATTATTGAGATATGAAACAATTTGTAAAAAAACCCACAGAAAGACCCACGGAAAGAAAATTAAACACTTGAAACCAGTGTTTATGTGGTAATTTCTGTTTGTTTTGACCCAAGGAATAATGTTAGATAGCAGTTCCAGAGCGTTCTAAAAACCCCAGTATATATAGTTAAATGAAGTAATAGAAAATTTAAAAATCTGGTGTGAAACACTCACACTACTTTCTCTTGCGAATGTAAATAATGAACAATATAACCTAACATTAGTAATAAAATATTAGAAATAAACAAAAAAAAAAACTAACCTTAAAAAACGTAACCTTATTTTTATCATGAGTGAGATGCAAAATGAAAATCAACCTCAGTTTGGCTTAAAAATATGGAAAATTACTCTTTCACGCTAAACTAGGGAGGCTCTGTAAAGAAAAATGCTTGAAATAAAAGTTGTAGATCTTTTAATTTTGTATAAATCTACTTATTACACTTTTTCGTAAAATGCATACTAAGGCTGAAATTGTAAAAAAAATCAACTTTTTTACACATTTTCGTGAAAAAAAACCGAAAATCGCTAATTATTGCTAAACTAAGCGTTATACAAAAAGATGTTTGGAATAAAAGTTGTAGGATTTTAAATTGTGTACAATTTTTACTATATACATTTTTGCACTAAAATGCATATTAAAGCAGCAATCTTACAAAAAAATTTTTTTACGTGAAAACAGCCTCTCCAAGAATTTCAGCAGACATGACGTCTACCCTATCTTGTAAAGCATAAAAATTTAGTAAACATGGCGATTTTAAAAAAATCGTAGGACCAGTTTTTGAGAAAATCGCAAAAAAGTGAAAAATTACACGAATAAACTACTACTTCCACTTCCGGTGGACCAATTTTGATGAAAATGTTCGTGTCGGGTCCAGTAGTGGTGTCTTAACTTAAGTTTCAAGTTTCAAGTTTGTTCAAGGTTCCGTTCTTGAGACATTCTGTTCACACACATAGACAGACACACCCACAGACCAATCACCAAAACATGTTTTTTGGGTTCAGGGGGTCTGAAAGCATGTAGATCTGGTGAAACTCGATTTTGAAAAATCGACATGAAAACAATACTTTCCTTCCTATATATTCATATAGGTAAGAAAAAGTAAAAAACCTACAACTTATTTCTTGCATTTTTTTCTACAGAATTTAGAGTAAATTAGTAATTTTCCATATTTTTCTCAACAAATATTTAAGTCTGAAATACGTTGATTTTCATTTAATGACATTCACTCACGAAAATTAGGTTATGTTTTTCATATTACATTTTTTACTCATGATTAAACAGGGGTCGTATTTTGTATAATTCACATTGGCAAGAGAAAGTCGTGTGAGTGTTACACTATGTATTTTTTTTGTATTAGGAGTGTTTTTTATTCTGTAATGTTTCAGGACTGCCCAGGCAGATAGTCGGTAGAACTTTCGTTGTAACACTTGCAGTTGGAATCGTTTTTGGATTTACATTTGCTTATATTTTGCTCTCTACTGCCACATACAACATGACTGGAACGGTTGGATTTCATTCTATAAAGTAAGTATGAACCTATGTAACTATTTGTAATGCAAAACATTTTTAATATATGAGTGACACTCAAATATAAACAACTATCTTTTAAAAATAATTTTTCTAAGAAAAATTTTTCTGAGAATTTGAAAACAATTTTTTTATTTTTCTTTATAGTTCCCTTGTACTGAAACACATTTTTCCTAGTGTTTTAGAAGTTTTTGATTCCGTCATAGTAAAAAGTTGAAGGTTGAGTCTTTAACCAATTCGGCACAAAGAGTTCAACCTCTTCATCACTGTTCCAAGCTTCCTTCAATAATCCAAACTGATGGTAATCACATTGTGATGAATTTGAGCTGTATGGTGGATGTTTTCTAGTCGATCCCACTGAATTTATTCCAATTTGGTCTAAGTTATCCGCGCTGTGTGAGGCCTTGCATTGTCGTGAAGGAGGATGACACCACTGATTGGAAAATACCGTCTTTTGCGTCCATCTTTGGGAAGCCAAGTTTGTCACTGATTATGGAATGTGCACTCCTGTAACTAAGATGTACTGAAAAAGCAATTTCGTCAACATTGAAGCGATGGTCTTCTTCCAAAAGCTCCCTTACTGTACAGATGTTTTCTTATGTGATGGAAGTTCGAGGACGCTGATCGTGACTTTGATTTTCCACCATTTCCTGCCCTTCAGAAAAACTTTGGTGCCACTTGAACACACAAGTTTTTGAGTGTTTTATACCTGAATTGTACTGGTAAATGAGTTAAAATTTCTGAAGGTTTTTTATAATAATATGTTGTGCAACAGAAGTAGAAACCTCTTGCTCACTTACTCATGCTCTAGTATAGACTGAATGAGATTAACCTTGGCAGGGTATGGAAGTGGAGTAGGGAGAAATCCAGATGGAATTTGTGGAAAAGCAGCAGCTCCTTCTAACTCTTGTACTAGGATTGATAAAAAAAATTTCATTCATATCCAACTGACCCGTGTAGTTTACATGTTCATTGGTCTCACACTATCACTTTTCCAGCAATCACCATTATTTGCAACCAGTTTTTTTGAATTACCAATTTTTTTTAACATTTTTAGTGTGGAGATGGCTGACATCTCGTGGACATCAAATGGAACTCTATTGTGTGATAGCTGACACATCTCTACTATAATTGTTCTTTTGTATATCTTTAGGTGTTATTTCTTTACTGGAAACTAGGCAGTGTTTTTTTTTTTTTTGGCTTACAGTGCTTCAAAGATGTTTACTTTATCCTATAGTGAAGATCGTTTTAAGATATCGGCTCTCAGTTAATTTTTTTACTTTCTCTTGCCCTGTATAAATATATAGGGAAGGAAAGTATTGTTTCATACAATTTTTCTAAATTGAGTTGTCACCGGATATACGTGTTTTCAGACCCACTGAACCCAAAAAAAATGTTAAAGTTGCATCCTTAGTCTGCATTCTAGGGCAAAAGTTGGTCTAGATTTTCTGTATTTTTCTCATTAAAATCAGCAAAAAATGAGATTTTTTAATATTGAGGGTTTTTAATATTTGTATGTATATTAACACTCACTGCTCGGAGTTAAATTCAACACTTATGTACTGTGCTGGCCATGTATGATTGTTCAAGATTTCATTGTAATTTTATTTTTCAACCAATTTTTTGTTATTTACGTCAAATTAAAGCTTTAATCTTTCCCTTTAAAGTGCATTATTTTTTAAACTAAAATACTGTCACCGGATGGTGATGTTAAATGGCTATGCCGTCAAAGGCCGGGAGAACTATTGAAGCCGGCAACACAGTAAATGATTAATTAGAAGGAGTGGCGGTGACAATACTTTTTGTGGTTAAAAATATGTTAACATATTGTGACAATATCGAAGAAGCGTATGGTTTGTGAAATTTCTATTTATTAATTCATAAAATGGTAAAGAGTAGATAATACAGTGAAAAAGTAACAATAGGGCTAGTTATAAAAGGGCCGCGCTATTGTGTATGATAAGGTAGGGTCTTTTGTTGTACAACTATTTGTGAAAGAGTCGGTTGGCTACCTGTAACACCCTTTTATCCAATTATAACTTGGTTACATTAGTTAAGATTTCTCCAGAAAGGACTTTTGCATCGAAAACTCTCTATTTTTCTAGAATTATCTCTTTGATCCACCTATATAAAGAGACCCCCGAGGCGGTCAGTGAGTTAGTATTCGTTTTGATTTAATTAAAACTTGATTTAATTAGGCCTATATTGTTTTTTTTAGTCTTTTTAGGTTACATCAATAGCTCGGTTATTAGCGACTTTGATTGGTTTTAACTTGTGAAAATTTCCAGACCATTGCTGGGAATCGAACCCAGGACCTCCGCATTGTAGTAGGCTATAATACCTATTTACAACATGAATAATATAATCATATAATAATGATAATTTAATAATATCATCATCATTCAATGACATGTTGGAAAATGACAAACCAACGTGCTGTACAACACAAATTGTATGTTATAAACCCGCATAGTACAGCATACGTTAAAACAACCACAGACAGGAAACAAAACTTTCAACAAGTGCTTTAGTGGTGTATTTTATAACTAAAAGTATAAAATAATGTTCATAATAAGAAATGCCATCCATGGATGTTCAATTACTTAATTCAGCGCAGGGAATTCAAAGATGTCAAATGATGGAATCTGTAAAACAGAAAAGTTTCGTGACAATGTCACAATTGACAGGATTAATAGCAAAAGGGTGAAGGAGAAAATGTATTTAATTAAAGTTAATTAAAATAAATAGAAAGAAGTAATAACAGACTCTAAAACTCCACAGTTATTATTTGAAGTATAAAAACAGTTTAAATCATGATATAAGATAATTGATAAAGCTTATTATAGGAATAAGTTTAATAATTGTGCAGGGGATTAAAAAAAAACTTGGCAAGTACAGGCCGGCAAGATCCAAATGAATTGCGAGTTGTGCAGAACAACTGAGTGAGAAAGAAATATTTAGAAAGAGAGGGGTTTATTGCTCCCCACACTTGTCAGTGTGGAACAGCTTTCCTACAAAATTCTGTGTGCTGTTTATCACATACACGGACAAAAGTACACACATATTATTGTTATACTTCTAGTTACAAATAGATTTAATTTTCTCTTGTACTATTACCGAAATGAAATGAAAACTTACCACTTATATGCAGATGTTGTCTTCTATGAAAATTCAATCTTAATGTAGGCCCTGCTACAAAAAATCACAAGTCTTCTACGCCGGAAATCTCTTTTCCTGAATTACTCCCGTATGAATCGTCACTGTCAGTATTAGGATTTATTACCACGCTATCAATCACTTCATCTAAAGCATATTCATTTTGCATTTGTTCTAGGATTTATTACCACGCTATCAATAACTTCATCTAAAGCATATTCGTTTTGCATTTGTTCTAGGATTTATTACCACGCTATCAATCACTTCATCTAAAGCATATTCGTTTTGCATTTGTTCAGTTTCTAACCTAACGACGTGTTTGAATCGTGATTTCTAGTTATCGGCAGAGAATGTAGTAAAAAAGTCATCACATAGTTTTCTGACATCATTAAAATTACAGTTAACATTATTTTTACTTACGTAATCTTTAAGTGAAGCCCAAACCATCTCAATTGGATTCAAATCGGGATGGTACAGAGGAAGTCGTAATACAACATGACCTTTACTTTCTAAAATCTTATCTATTTGATAAGTTTTGTACGTAGGCTTATGCAGCTTGATTAAACCATTCATTCTCAACCATTCTTTCATTTCATCTTTTCTCCTAGCTGATGTGGGACAGTGTTCTTCTAACTTATTATGGTATGGCGCATTATCTACTACACGTACACTATTCGACGGCAATCCTTCAAGTAATTTTTCTTCTAACCACTTTTTGTAGTTGTTAGAGTTCATTTCGTTATGATAATCATGAATTGGAGTTCCATCTTAGATATGCCCCTGGTACAAACCCATGTTCACCACCAGCATTAATTATTATTAGTCTCTGTTCCTTAGATATTTTCTTTCTAAAACCGGCATTTTAATTGTCAGTCCAAGCTTTTGCTTGCATATGACTCGCGTGTATCGATAAGTTCTCTGTTCTCGATAACCCTTGATGTTTGTTTAGTAATTAAGTCGTAATTGTCTACTGTCATGTTTTTCTACCAGTAATTTTCGGTTGTTTTCTGTTTTCACCCATTTAAAACCAATCCTGTGCATTTCTTTGCGTAATGTTTCTTTACTTCCTGTGTATCCAGTGTCCTTGCAAAACTTGTTATGAATTGTTTTTAAAGTAGGTATTGTTTTCTCTGTTACATGAAAATTTAACACTGTCCTACTTAAAACACTGCAATCAAAATCATCTAACACTATTTTCTATTTTGGTTTTTAAGCTGCTTTTTTGGTGAAGCAAATGAACATGATTGTCCCTCAGCAATCTTTTTTTTCTGTAAGGTTATTCTCCGAACGGTGTTCAAGCTGACCTCTGTCACTGTAGCCACACGCTCTTGAACTTTGACTAATGGAGTTACTGGGCTCCCGTGAATTGCCTCGTGGCGCATGAATTCTAATAGCCGATTATTTCACGTGCTTGAGAGTGAATAGTTTTTTGCTTCACTCTACTTTTTATACTCATAGCGCTGTTAATAAAATATTATGCTGTTTTAAAAACAGCATAATGCTGTTTTAAAATACTATTTTAAAAAAACCTACAATTACACTGTTTTTAATAAACTAACACTAAAACACTATTTTAAATACACAATTACACTGTTTTAAATAAACTGGTTTTCGATAACGCATAAAAGAAAATCACGTCTTATAGTATGTAAGGTGCTATTCTAAGGAAACCAACTGGATTACAAAACTGAAACACTACTTTTTTGACCCACTGTACGGATGTTCACTCTTCGGTGACTGGGAACGCACTGGCTCTGAAACTTCCCACTACTTCCTTTGCTACTGTGCATACAAAACTCACATCTCATTTGGAATGAGTTGGCCTGTAATTAATGATGTTACAGGCAAAAAGACAAATAAAATACCTGACTATGTATTAAGTAAGTATTGATAATGTTCTAGGTTATGATAATGTCTAAAGTTTAATGATAAAAGTGTATTATAATCAAAGTTATAAAAAAATAAAAAATCTGCAACATTTTTTTCAAGCAATTTTTTCCTACAAAGCCTAGTTTAGTGTCAAAATAGTGGTTTTCTGTAGTTAGAAGTTCTGCAGGGGTTGATTTTCATTTTGCACCATTCATTTGGTGATTAAAATTTGTTTTATTTTCATTTTACATTGTTAACTAATGGTTAAATATAGTTTATATTTTTCATGATCTACATTGGCAAGAGAAAATCATGCAAGTGTTTCACACCAGATTTTTAGTCTGCAAAGTAATTATAAATACCGCAGTAGTGCTCAAGTTACGAGTGAATTTTATTAAATTACCCACAGTTTGTCTGTAATGTTGATTATTTATAGTAATAATCATTATTATTAATTAATTATTATAATTATTAATATTGCTTTTAAATTATTATATCAATGGTTGCAGCAGTTTCTTTATAACCAAAGTCTAATGTATTATTTAAGTCCAATGAAAGATAAGAAAAAATGGGTATAAAACATTCACGCGACCTTCTCTTGTCAATGTAAATAATGAACAATGTAGCCTATGTTTAATCATGAGTAAACAAAGTAAAATGAAGCCTAATTTTAATTATGAACAAATGATCCAAAATGAAAATCAAGTTCAGATTAAAAATATGAATAATCACTGACCCTAAACTAGGCTCTGTAGAAGAAAATGCTTGAAATAAAAGTTATTGTTTTTTTTATTCCATATAATTTAATTTATAAACATTTGTCGTAAAGTGCATATTTTGGCCGCAATCTTAAAAATCCTATTTATTCTACAGATTTTGATGAAAGAAGTACAGAAAATCATTAATTTCCGCTAAATTAAGAGTTGTACACAAATGTATTTGAAATAAAAGTTGTAAATTTTTTAAAGGTCTACAAATTTTATTGTATACACTTTTGCCCTAGAATGCATATTAAGGCTGCAATCTTAAATAAACCATTTTTTACCATGAGAGCACAGCCTTCCAAAAATTTCAGCAGAGCATAAATATTGTAGTAAATTAGTTGATTTTTAAAAAATTTCAGGAGCCGTTTTTGAGAAAAATTGCAAAAAAGTGATAAACCGTGTGAGTAAACTACTACTTTTGGTTAATCGATTTTGATGAAAATGTCAGTGTCAGGTCCTTTAGTGGTACTTAATTTAAGTACAAGTTTAAACTTTGTACACTATTCTGTTCTTGAGATATTTTGCTCACATACTCAGACCAATTGCTACAAACATGTTTTTTGGGTTCAAGGGTCCTGAAAACGTGTATGAGTATATCCGGTGAAAACTCAATTTTGAAAAATTGGCATGAAAACAATACTTTCCTTCCTTATATAATCATATAGAGCAAGAGAAAATAAAAACTGTTGGTTTATAAAATAAAATACTTTTTTTGTACGGTAATATTATAAAATTATCAATCTGAAAGTAACTTTTATTTAATTAATTTTCAGGAATGTTGAATCGAGGCATCACCATGATCCTCATACAGCCGATGAAGCAGATGCAGAAGATGAAGATGGTGATGAAGGAGGAAATGGTGGGGTGTACGGTGAAGTTGGCAACCATGGACCAGATGATGAATATCATAAAGGTACAGGCATTCGAAAGCCGACGTTTTTTTTATAAGTGTTAAAGTTTAAAGTAAGCCAGCAGTGAATGTGTTAATTTATGGGAAGTAGAAGTTGTACACTTCCATCGCAGCTTGAGATTATTATTGGTTGTGGCAAAGGAGCCTTAGAACAAATGTAGGTTGGGATATGCGAATAGTGCTGTACATACTGTATGAGGTGTGGCAATTGAAAAGCCAGGCTGTTGCTGCTACCTGCAAATAGCAAGCCCATTGCGGCAGGTTTGAACATGTCTGTGCTTGTTTTGCTAAATAATGCCCTTTCAAATCCTTGCATTAGCTTGTTGTCAAAAAAATGCAGTGTTTAGATGGAGCTACGAGATAACGTCAAGTTTCTTGTGAAACTGGGAAAAACCACTACAGGAGATCATTCCATGTTAAAGGAAGTGTACTGAAATGAATATTTATTGCAGACACAAGTTTGTGAGTGGTTTAACAAGTTTAAGGAGGGGCAGGAAATGACTGAAGACGATCCACGCTCTGGATGATTCTCGGCGTAAGAAATAGACTTTTTTTATAGATGTTAATTTTTTTTAAGTGTTAAGCCAGCAGTGAATACTATTAATTAGTGTTAATACTATTTTTATTTTATAAATTTATTTTCAGATGAAGATGCTACAGTCGCTAATGAATTATACGACAAAGTGAAACTGTTATGTTGGATAATGACATCACCTAAAAATCATCAGAAGAAAGCGAGACATGTTAAAGCAACTTGGGGACGAAGATGTAACATTTTACTTTTCATGAGTTCTGTAAATGGTAAGGAATCAGATATAATATAGTTCTGGGAATAATAACTAACAAACAGATTTTCTTTAAACATCTTCTCACAATCAAGGATTAGGCTTTCGTCTGTTCCAACTCACATCAGTGACAAAACTCTATCAAATTATTGCCATCTCTTGCACGGCCTCATAACATCTCTCGTCCGATTTTTCATCAAAATTATATTTTGATGAAAAGGTCAAAAGGTTATCTATTTCTAATTACAAATGCAAAATACGATACATGGCACAATACTGCTGTAAAAATGCATGGTTCAGTCCAAAAATCATTTCCCTCTCTTTATGTGAAGCCAAAATACACTTTTGTTTTTAAAAAAATGGCCGGCATCTTAAAATGGAACATCAGACTTCTATTTTAAAATATTCATATAGAGAAAACTCAGATCTTCAATGTACTTAAACATCGTTGTTTTATGAAAAGCCTGGTTGGAGTAACGGACGTTTAAAAACCATGTTAACGAAAAACTGGCTAAAATCTGAGTACTCTTTATGCGTAAATTGCTGCATCTCGGACTAGTTTCAAGTTAAAATAATCCAAGTCAAACCAATCAACGCAGGAAAGAACAGGCTTTAATTTAGTGTAGTTTTTTTTTCTTTGGTTTAACGTCCGACTGTTCTGCAATTACTGCTAATGCAGACGGTGAAGAATGAAATGATTTTTGCAACGTATGAAAATATCTCCGCCAACGGTGCTGTTTAGCACTGCCGGTCGCAAGCCCGGGGCCTCATCTTGCAAGTGGTGAGGAAGGAGGAGCGGGAGGAGATACACCTCGTTAAAAATCCAGGGTCCATCTGGCTCCGGATGGTAGCACCCTGTGAGGGCCCCTGCCCAGGGTCAAGGGTGAAAACCGGTCAACGGCCTCGAAGGCGGAAGAGGAAGACATTCCCAACGGCGGAGAGGGCGGAAGAGCCTAGGGAGTGAACCCAAAGAAAATCCAGGGCGGGCAAAGCTCTGCAAGCTGTAGTGGAAGCAGTTTGCCTATGGAGAAGAAAACTCTACGCAAATTACCCGGTCCTCCAGGTTGGGGGTTGGTGCAATGGGCTTGCTCCTCATTCTCCGGAAAAACACAAACTGCAAAAAGAAGTCAAAATACGCCTCGGATTGGAACGGAATTAAACGGAAAACAAAATTGGAAACGGAAAAATTTAATGAATTTTGGATGCTGGAATGTTCAAGGACTTAGGACAAAAGAAGAAGAGGTTTTCCAGGTAATAAAGAAACAGAATATGGATATTGTAGTTCTAACAGAAACAAAGAAGAAAGGTTATGGAAATGAAAGAAAGGGAGAGTATTTACATTTTTTCAGTGGTGTGGATAAAGAGAAAAGAGCTAAATCTGGAGTATCAATAGTAGTAAATAAGAAGTTAGAAAAATTTATAAAGAACTGGACTGCGATAAATGAGAGAATAATAACTTTGGAAATAAAAAGTTCAGAAAGTGTGACATATTTCATTGTAGGAGCATATGCCCCTACGGATGATGCTGCCTTTGAGGTAAAAGAAGAATTTTATGAGAAATTGACGAAACTTTTAGACACCATAGGGCAAAGAAACGAAATAATATTGATGGGAGACATGAATGGAAGAACAGGAAAGAAAACACAGGACGAAGTTGTAGGACAGTTTGGAGAAGACATAGTGAATGATAACGGTCGGAGATTGATAGAGATGTGCCAACAATACAACTTGAAGATACTAAACGGTTTCTTCCAACACAAGGACATCCACAAGTTTACATGGCAACGAAGTACCAGAGGACTTAAATCAATAATAGATTATGTAATAACCAAGCAAGGATCTTGTATAAGGGTACTGGATGTCCGAGTGCAGAGAGGCGCAGTGTGTGGATCTGATCATTTCTTACTCAAGTCAAGGCTGGTAATGAGAAGGAAATTTGTAGGATGTAATAAAAATTCAGATGAACTTCAACAAGTACAACAAGTAAGATATAATATCGAAAGCTTACAAAATGAATCCACAGTCTTTCTTTATAGGTTAAGATTGGCTTCAAGGGTAGAACCACCACTAGGTGCTCCACAGCAAATGTATGACCAGTTAAAAGGATGGATACATGGAGCAGCCAAGGAAGCGTTAGGAGAACAAAGACGGAAAGAAGTAAACGGCAGAAGGAATTATTGGTGGAATGAAGAACTGGAGAATTTAGTGAAGGAAAAGAAGAAAGCGTACCTCAAATGGCTCTCTACTAAAGATGATCATGATAAACAGTTATACAGAAGGTTTTGTTATCTTGTAAAAAAGGAAGTAACAGTAGCAAAAAATGTATTTTGGGACAAGACGTGTACGGATATTGATAGCCAGTTAGGAGGATCCAGATCTAGAGCAGCGTGGGATATTTTAAAAAAATTAAGGAAAAATAAAAAAGAAACTTTGACAATCGACCCTATTGGACAAGAAATGTGGAAAAGGTATTATCAAGAATTGTTGACAGAAAATAGAAATGAATTCAAAGAGGTTAGGTATGATGTAATAGAGGAAATGAATCAAACGGAACCTGTGGAGAAGGATGAAGTGAAACATGCAATTAATGTAATGAAAGGTAATAAAGCAGCGGGTCCTGGAGGAATACCGATTGAACTATATAAGAATGCTCCCGATGTGGTTATAGAATATGTAGTAACCTTATTTCAAAAGTGTATTGAAGGGGAAGATGTACCTACAGAATGGAAGATTGCCCACATTAGTTCACTGTACAAAAAAGGGGATAAAAGAGAGTGTTCCAATTATCGTGGACTGAGTGTTACAGCTTCAACCGGTAGATTGTATGGACGAATACTAAGAGATAGAATTGAAAAGGAAATAGTAGATCAGGAAGAACAAAGTGGGTTCCGAGCAGGTAGGTCCTGTATTGATAATATATTCTGCTTGAAACAACTGATTGAAAAAACAATTGGACATGGCAGTGAACTCCATATAGCCTTCATTGATTTGAAGAAGGCTTATGACAGTGTACCAATAAACAGATTATGGGAAGCCATGGAGAGAAGTGGAATAAACAATACATACATCAACGCAGTAAAAAAGATGTATGAAGATAATATGAGTTGCGTGAAAAGTCGAGAAGGGGTGTCAAGCATGTTTCTTGTCAACAAAGGTTTGAGACAGGGGTGTTGTATATCTCCTACCCTGTTTAAGATATACATGAATGCGGCACTGGAAAAATGGTGTAGAAAATGTAGGAATATGGGAGTCCAGTTGGGAAGAGACTACTTTCATACACTTTTGTTTGCTGACGACCAGGTTGTTCTAGCTGAGGATGAAGAAGATTTGGAATACATGTTGCGAAAATTAATAGAGGAGTATGATAAATGGGGGCTAGAGGTGAACACGGAAAAGACGCAGTACTTGGTTATTGGAAGAGATGGAAGAGACCTTAATGTAAACGGAAGCATCATTAAGAATGTTGAAGAGTATAAATATTTAGGAGTGACGTTTACAAAAAATGGAAGGGACGAAAAAGACATAGCTAATAAAATTGTGAAAGGAAAGGCATTAACTGGTCAACTGAACTCAATTCTGTGGAGTCTCAACATAAGAAAAGACATAAAGAAACGAATATTTTCAGCAATAGTGGAAGGTACGGTGACATATGGGGCAGAAGTGTGGACCATTACACAAAACATGAAAAATAGAATCAGTACAGTGGAGAACAGATATTGGAGAAGATGTTGCAGATTGACGTTACGAGATAGGGTAACGAATATAAGAGTAAGAGAAATAATGGGCATTGAAGACTCAATAATAGACCGTATTGAGAGAAAACAACTGCACTGGTATGGTCACATGCGAAGAATGAGCAACGTACGAATCCCACTGAAGGCATGGAACTGGAGACCGCAGCGAAATAGAAAAAGAGGAAGACCGAGAGGGAGATGGATGGAAGGTATTGACAGAGCCATGGGGAGAAGAAACATGGAGGAAGAGTCATGGCAAGACAGGCAAAAATGGCGTTTTGACTGCGACAAACGACCCATAGTGTTGTAAATAGTCGCCACTATATATATATGAAAATATGCCGTGCCTGAATGGGATTCGAACCCAAGACCGCATGATGAGAGGCGAGCACGTTACCAACTACGCCAATGCGGCCGGCAATTTAGTGTAGTGTTCAAAAATATTTGTTATGTTTTTTTTGAGATAAAGCCCTTCAAACGAGTATGGACAGGGCATGCCTCTAAGTGCATGCGACATCGCACGTCGAATTGAAAGTCGAATAAGAAAGCGCACGAGTGTGGACATACCTAATAGAGTTGTGGAATAAAGAGATAGTTCAGTATAGCTTGAAATCCTGTGAGAAAAAGTAAAGTATTTGTTCCAGAAAGATATGAGGAAGAAAGTCAGGGACATAGTAGGGTAACTTTATTAAATACTATGCATTTTGTGTGTAACATTTATGTATTTACTTTTTTTTAGACTCAACTTTGCCATCCATTGCTTTACCCGTAGAAGAAGGACGAGATAATTTATGGGCGAAAACAAAAGAAGCTTTTAAATATGTTTATGATCATCATTACGATGACGTAGATTGGATTTTGAAAGCTGATGATGACACGTAAGTATTTGCGTATTCATTATGATCATTGTAAAAATCATAGTAATGCAAGCTTGAATATAACAGTTAATGTAACCACACTTACGGAAGCACTCTGTACTATGATTGTTCTGAGGGAGATTAAATGATAAGTGTTACCTCATTGTAAATGAATGTCTTTCTCATTTACGAGGCAGTTTGGAAAGTAAATCTTTGTTTGGCTGTGAATAAAAAAACTTGCATAGAAAAAATATTTTATACATCTTAAACTACAGCTTTTTATTATTTTTCAACATAGTCACCATGCAAATTTGTTGTAGCGTTTCACTAATTTACAAATTCCTTCTTCATAAAATTCAGCTGCCGGGGCATGTAGCCAATCTTTCACAACATTTTGAAGTTTGTTATCATCATTGAAGTGCTGTGATACAAGTTTTACGTGATTGAAGAGATTAAAATCACTTTGCGCCAAGTTCAGGCTATAAGGGGGATGATCATAAACGTTCCATTTAAATTGCTCTAAAAGCTCTTGAGTTTTTTGAGTGCTGTGAGGACTTTTTTCGTTAATATATGAATTGGTCCAATTTACGTATTAACACGTTCACTGCGGCCCGTGTTTAGCGATGTTATTCGCTGTGACTGAACCGTCGCCTGCCGCATTAAATGTTCCCCGCACACAAAGCGCACAAGTCCGCGGCACTTCATATCCTCATATTCTCGCTACAATTACAATTTCTCTTGTGTATTTTCATTCAATACTTTTATTTTATATTTAAACGTGTATGTTTATGTATTTTACTATAGATAAATGTATTTGTTTTCATTTTAAAAATACACACATAAAAGTATAAATATAAAACAAATGTAAAAGTTTGAATGTACTTTGCTTTTATCACGTAAACCTATGAGAAAAAATTAAAAACGTATAGGAATAAAAGGATAATAATAGTTCTATATGGCACTCTTAGCTGAATAACTGCGGTGTGGCCAAAGATTTCTGAAAAGTTGAAAGTAAGTAATATTACGGTACAGACGGCAGACAGATATCGGTATTTGTGACGGTTATACAATTTTTTTTTTTTTCAACGATATTTTATTACCCTTTCTGTTCCCACGGCAGTAAGTCTTTCCGTGAACAGGTAAAAATGCAATTCCAAAAATGGGGTCACCTAAGAAAAGAATTGAATAAGCCTACTAGTACACCTAGTAGCCTAAGTAAATGACCCTGCCGCTTTGTGTGAATGTGCACGCCTCGTAGGCTCCTAAAATTATAAGTACTAATAAAATATTTCTATAACCAATTTTTAAATTGTGCTAACATTTAAAAAAAATTAATACCTACTAGTTTCTTTAAAAAAAGTTAACTTTAGGTCTGTATGTTCGAAAAAATAGGCCTACTTAAATTTAAAGCATTTAGGTTTAAAGCATTCGTATACTCATATTTATTTATTTAGTTGCATTTTTGCCACACTTAATATTTACTAAGTACAGTAAATGTTGCGTAATTGTAAGAAAAGTAATATAATTAAATAACATTTTATTAATAACAAATAAAACAGCACGTAAAACTCGAAACATAGAAGAAAATATATCAGTTTTTAAAACTCCGCATAAAAAAAACTGGTGATGTCTATCCAAGAACTGATCGCTCACTACCATAGAATGAACCTTTTCCTATGACTGGGCAATAAAATAAAGACTATTCACCCTACCTAAACGTAGAAAGAAGCAATAATAAACTGTATAGATCGGACGCGGAAACGCGTCGGCCAGTCACCTGGGAGTGTTTAGGTTGACGCGGATCCGCGTCAGCCGCAGTCAACGTGTTAACGAGGGGCTGTAAATAAGGCTCATAAACGATAAAGACGATAGAACATTTTGGGGAATCAGATAATGAAGACACAGGAAGAATGAAGAAGGGGTGGTTTGAGACAGGGAATACAAACTCAGATCTAAGTAACAACATGCAAAATACAGGAACACAAATTGATTAATTACAGGGCAAAGTCCTTGGTGAAATCCTTAATATAAATAAGGTATGTGCATGTGTTAAGTAACACTTTGAAGGTTGACGGCCGTCTAGATGGCAGAGTGGAGTTGTTACACAAAATACTTTGTTGGTTTCAAAATTTATTAACTGATACATAATTAATTAAGTTTGATTGTACCCTAATAGCGTTTAACGATAAAAATGTAAATAACAAACTTAAACAGCATAAATGGAGCAAATGGAAGTATTTCACATATTATGAACTATTGTTGGCACAAAAAGGCAGCATGTCCAGTCATTTATACGTTGACCCAAGAACTGAACAAAGGCAAGAAAAGAATCAGGGGGAATACAGTGCTGGAAGCAAGTGAGAGGGAGGAACGGAAAGACAGAGATGAACACACAGTTAAAATGCGGGTAAGAAAACAGAACAGGATTAAACGTGAATAATATTACACCTGGAGAGGAGGCAACCGGAACGAGAGAGTGTGATTTTTGAAAGTGCGCTACCCTTTAGCCAAAACCTAACAGTCCTTTTAGAAACACTCGTTGTTAATGTTGACATTATAGGATGTTTATTGTAACAGGAAAAATTAAATTATTTTTAAAATTATTTTTGTTGTTTTCCAGTTATGTGATTGTGGAGAATTTACGCTTCATGTTATCCGAACATAATAGTTCTGATGCTCTCTATTTTGGCTGTCGTTTCAAGCCATTTGTTAAACAAGGATACATGAGTGGTGGTGCAGGTAAGATTTCATTATGTATTTTATCTTTAGTGATATTGTAAAGACTTCTATCTTGTTGCTGTAAGTATGAATTAATTTCAGCAACCTTTATTAAATAGTATTTATACATTTTTATTAATTTAAAACACTTCCAAGGTTCTTTTGGGATCTGGTTATAATAAAATACAAGGTGTGTTCCTTAAGTTAGGGCCGTCAGTGTATAATTAAATATTGGTAGGTCACAGTTTTACGTATACAGTCCCATCTTTGATTATTTACAAAGCTACTGCAGTTGTTATTTTGATTCAGTAGTCGTTTTCCTGCCAGTGAATGCAGATCACTATGTTCGAGACAATTGTTTCTCCCACCAGTTGTAAAGTGTTTGCTGTGATTCAATTTTCACTTGTAAAATGATCTTCAGCTGTTAAAATGCATCGGGAGTTTTGCGTAGTGTATGGACCTACAGTAATGAGTGAAGGAAAGGTTCAACAGTGGTGTCGAGATTTTAAAAATGGCCGCACTAATGTGCATGATGAAGAGTGAAATGGGAGGCCCAGTATTCAGACCGACAACATCGTTGATCAAGTGAACCAAAAATTGCGATGTGATTGATGATTAGTGCTTTGGCTAATGAATTTCCACTTGTTGCATAAATCTCTATCTACAAGATTGTGACAGACGAAGCAGGAAACTGCCATTCGGTGTAATTCTCCTTACGACAATGTGCATCCTAACATCACTGCCATAACTAAGAAGAAGATTAAAGATATTCATTGTGAACTTTTTGACTGCCCTTCATACAGTCTCAACCTTGCACCCAGCGACTGCTTCTGCGGGTAAAGTAAACTGGACGATGCCATCTACCTGAGGGACCGGAGGTTTAAGGAAATCTGCGTTTTATTAGTGTAGAAAGGGTCGCCTATTGTGTTTTATTACTGGTGAAAGGGTCGCCTGTCGTTATGATGCGATGGACTCGTCTAGTTGTCTAAAGGCACTTTTACAGTTAACCTATTTTAAACCTATGCCATGCAAATGAATATGCAAAGATAATGCACTTTATTGTACATGTTGTTGTTGTTTAGGTCATCAGCCAAAAGGCTGGTTTGAACCTGTAGAGGTTTTACTAAGTAAAACGAGGAGTGAGGTGGTTTACCATTGCCTTCCTCATTGCCTTCCTTTAGTGTACATAAATTTTATAAAACATAATTATAATGTATTTTAAATTAACAAATAAAACTTAAAAAGTAAAAATATAAATAGTGCAGTAGTGCAACAAGAGAAGATTTTATTTCTTGAGTTCTTCGTTTTCACTATTCATGCAGCCACTTTAGATAATATGGAAAATTATTAGTTTTTTTCACAATAACCTCCTCATTTACCAAAAACAGTCACAGATCTTTGCATGTTCATATGCATGGCATAGGTTTAAAACAGGTTAACTGTAAAAGTGCCTTTAGACAACTAGACGAGTCCATCGGATCATAACAACAAGCGACCCTTTCACCAGTAATAAAACACAATAGGCGACCCTTTCTTCACGAATAAAACGCAGATTTCCTTAAACCTCCGATCCCTCAGGTAGATGGCCTCGTCCAGTTTACTTTACCCGCTTCTGCTTCTTGCATTTGAAAATGTGACTTGGTGGACAATGGTTTGAAAAGGACGAGGAACTCAAGACGGCAGTTGTTAACTGGTTCAATTCCCAGGTGGCAAGCTTCTATGCAGAGGGTTTAAAAAAGCTGGTGCAGTATTACCAAAAGTGTCTAGAACTGAATGGCAATTACATGGAAAAGTGAGGTAGGAATGTAGTCGATTAATACTGTCAATAAAAACTTTTCTCACGAGCGTATTTTTTTCCATGACTAAATGGCCATTTCTTTAGGAATATGCCTCGAAAAAAACAAACTTCTTTTATTTATTAACAATTATAATTAAATTATTTAATAACAAAATATTAAATTAAAATAAATCAAAATGCTTAGTTTACTAATAAAATACAATTTAATTAGGTAGTTAAACTAAAATAATTAATATTTGTTATTACACACTATAGGCTTTAACTAAACTAAACTGTAAATAAAGGATGGCTATAATCTAAATCAGTGATTCCCAACCTAGGGTCGCGATCCCCATGGGGGTCGTGGTGATATTATAGGGGGGTCGCGAAACAACAATGAAATCATTTAATCATTTTATGAGAAAAAATCATTTATTATAAACTTACTTATAAAAATTTTACATGCTATAAGTACACTTACTTTTAAAGAAAATAAATTAATCATTAATTATTATTATGATGGTTGCATTTGTTTTTCATTTAAAATTTTCTTCATGTGTGGATCTTCGTTAGAAACAATAAAAGTAAATTGCTCTCGAGTGATAACATATGATTCCTATATTTAGTTTTTAGAGCAACTATAGAGTAAAAACCCCTTTTTTCAGAGATACCTTTTTTTTCCTGGAAAAAGGTATTAATATTTTCAATGCTTCTGTGACTAAATTTTCATATTCATGTCGTTGAGCAAGCTAAAATGTATTTAAATCTTCAGATGCAAATTGCAGTTGTAGTGTTTTGTCAGCAGACATTTCGATGAGCCGATCATGAATCTCAACTGGTAACTTAGCTGCGGCTACAACGTTTTCACTTAATGCATTCGGTACCCATCTCTTTGAGAAATATTTGCCGTATATAACCATATACTCCACAGATTAATAAAACACTAAACTTAATTATTGATTCCAGATCAAAAGTTCATTGCTTGAAATACATAAAATACCAGAGTATAATTTATATGTAAACAAAAACCAAACAAGTAGACTAAAAGGATTAGGAAACCAGGGTATACAAAGTCATGGTATAACTAATGGAAATTTTAAAATTAACAATATTCAGTATTTAAATAAATTCTGAGTAATAAGTGAACCGGTATTTTGTAAAAACATTCATGGTATAATAGGAAACAATTTTTTTAAATTAAATAATGCTATTTTAAACTTTCAAGAAAATAGTTTAACCCTTCAAAATAATTCATCAGAAAATAAAATAAAATTGAAATATTTAGAAAGTAGAGAATCTGGAGACTCAAAGGTAGCACATATTTTAGTGAACAACCTAAAAAAGTATGTATAAAAAAGGGAAATATAATAAAAATGCCGATTGCTTATCGGGAATCCCTGAAATAGGTAGAACTGATAAAGAAAGTGTCAATATAACTACAAGGTCAAAAGCCAATCTGTTAGATGAAATAAGGACAAATAATTATGGAAATATTAATGTAGAAGAGAAATTAACTAATCTTAAAGAGCAGAAGACTCATATAATATATTTTAATTCTTCTGAATTAAAAATAAATGAAAATATTTTAAACTTATGCGAAAATAAAGCTGAATTAACTAATAAAACTCATAAAAAATTTGAAATATTAGAGTCGATAAACATAAAAAATAGAGCTTATAAATTGTTACGGCAATAATATCGTCTACCCCTAAAGAAATTGTTACATATGATGATTTTTACAATTGCTTACAAAAAATAAAAACAACATTTATTAAAAAATAATGTAAATACTAGTTCAATGGATTATAAATTCCCTAATCTTAACCTGAAAAATTATCAACTAACTAATATTGTGCAGTATACATTCCGTGATGCAAACATTAAAATATTTATTTGTAAAGAAAAGATCATAAAAATAAAAGATAATGGTGAAATAAAAAATATTTTAAAAGAATTACATAGTAATCCGTTAGGTGGTCCATCACTTTGGACAAAAGAAAACAATTGCTCGTATTATAGGTTATTATAATTGGCCTGCAATAAATCATGATGTATAGAATTTATCAAATTGTCAAAAATATAAATTGGTTGAAAAATAGATTGAAATAGATTGTCAAAAAAATAAAACAGTTAGGCAAAATTACCAAGCACCATTAGAAATTACAACTACATCAGAAACAGCTTTGAAAGAGTTGCATTAGACATTTTAGGACCATTACCATTAACAGAAAATGACAATAGGTTTATTTTAATCTTGCAAGATGATTTAACAAAATTTACCCAAGCATACCCTATTCCAAATCATGAAGCTTAATAAACTGTTGCTGAAAAATTTGTAGAAAATTTTGTTTGTAATTTTGGAATACTTAATTCAATTCTTACAGATCAAGGAGCTGAATTTCTTTCAGATCTTTATATTAAACTCACTAAATTATTTAAAATAAAAAAGCTTACTACTACTGCATACCATCCACAAACAAATGAAGCAGTAGAACGATTTAATAGTACATTAGCAGATTATTTAACTAGTTTTATAAATAAGGAACAAACTGATTGGGACCATTGGGTTACTATTGCAGTATTCTCATATAATACATCTGAACATAGTGCAACAAAAAAGACCCCATATGAATTAGTGTTTGGTACAGAACCAAAAATTCCATTAGTGCAACAAAAAAGACCCCGTATGAATTAGTGTTTGGTACAGAACCAAAAATTCCATTAGTGCAACAAAAAAGACCCCATATGAATTAGTGTTTGGTACAGAACCAAAAATTCCATTAGTGCAACAAAAAAGACCCATATGAATTAGTGTTTGGTACAGAACCAAAAATTCCATTAACTTTAACCAATGAACCAATAAATAAAAATACTGGAAATCAATGGATATATGTTTTACCTGAATCAAAAAAAAAATTCAATAGTTTGTAAAAATATAAATCATTTTAATTAAGAAATTTTGGGATAATAACTATAAATAAGAATTGTATAGGATATTCTACAAATGTAAAATTAATTTCAGAAAATGTAATAGAAACTGAATTTAATCCAATCATTCCTAAAATAAAAATCATTGATGAATGTTGCAATGATTCTATTAATCAAACTTCACTAAAGTTACGTCTTATACGTTTTAGTACTATTAATCTGGAAGAATTACGATAGGCCTACACCTCAGATAAACTGACTAAATTCGATGAAGAAATTACCAAAGTATATAATCATCCATATGTAACAAAATATCCAATTATATTTGATATTATAAGTTGTATTGTAGTTATAGTAATTATATTGTACATATGTTATAAATTGTATAATTGTATACAAGGTAAAAAGGAAACAAGTCAAAGGACTCATAATCAAAGGGCTATATCATATGAGCCAAGTATAATGTATCGACCCAATGAAGGAGTACATATACAAAGCAGCCAAATTGAAGCTGAACAGGTACAACCGAGGTATGATTTAAGATCTCGGGCTCGACGTTTCCAATAAATTACAATCAATCAAATTTAAAAATATTGATCTTCATTTTAAGGGGGGAGGTAATGTTATCATCTGAAAACGTCTATACAATTTTAATGCAATTTTTATTTAAAAAATAGTGAATTCTTAAAAATATT
Organism: Catonia carolina; assembly: GCA_035578175.1. NCBI lineage: Eukaryota > Metazoa > Arthropoda > Insecta > Hemiptera > Achilidae > Catonia > Catonia carolina. The sequence goes on from JAQMRL010000007.1 coordinate 2,003,642, forward strand.
GTAAGAAAATAGAGATTTATTTGTTCTAGAAGGACCGATATGGTTATTAAGAAATTTTCAATGTAAATAGAATTAATTATTTTGTTTACTGTAAATGATCACATGTAGACATAAGAATCAAAATACACAATTCTTAGAAAGACTACTCGACCAGTAAATAGTAAACTGGAAACTTCCTAAATTATGTTGAAAATCAAAGGGAATATTTTTGAAATTAACCAACAACAATAATTTTAATAAACAACTTAATATGTAATTAATGAGTAGTAAACGGTTGCAAGATAGCTCGTAGGCCAATGATATAAAAGCTAAGGGTAAAAACGCCCTTTGTTCTCCCAACCAACTCAGTGCATAACTGTACCGTGTGCTATCGGTAATATTAAATTTCTCGCAATTGTTAACTGTTAACTTTTATTACATTCGAATCTACTTGTGATCATCATTATATTTAAAAATTGTATTTTGATGTTTAAAGTTTGTGTTCCTTTTAGTGAGGAAAGTGAATTTATTAGTAAACAACACTACAATTGTTTTATGAATACAAAATTGTATTTATTTGTGAATCGATGTTGGTGAGCTGTGACCTTACCCACAACAGTAGCATGGCTACAGTAAAATTCTGTAAACCAGTTATAGACAGTCTTCTCTGATAATGCTTCATTACCAAAAGTTGAACAAACTTGTTACAATGTGTTGAACATTATTAGGCAAGTTCGGCCTTTTCTAAAAACATCCGTTGATAACCTTCACAAAATTTTTCATAATTTTTTTTTTTCACAAAATTACTTTTTTAAATTCTTTTTGTAAGCAAACTACTCAGTTTCTGTAACTGTTACCTACTTTATTTACTTTAAAACAATTGTCTACAGTATGGCCCTTTTTTACAATGAGTACAAAATAGTGTTTTTTTTCCTCAATGTTAAAATTTCAAGTTTTAGATGTACCAGCGGTACATTTTTATTTGGAATTTTTTTATTTTTATTTTTATAATAACATTCGTCGGTACGATGTCCAGATGTATTGCAAATTTTACACCATATTTTGAAAGTATTTGCAGATCTAATTAAAGTTTTTTCGGAATTGACTTCTTCGTCAATTTTTTTCCTTTTCTAATGTGATTTTGTACAACTCTGATAAAAAAGAATATAAAGAAATTCTGATAGAGAATTTCCATGGTACGATTCTAATACATTACGACACTTTGGTTTCACCTTTAATAAAAATGCTCGGAAGGCTATCTCTTTGAATTCTTGTGTTCTACCAGGAATCAACTGTTCATCAGTTTCATAGGTCTCTAAGAAACTAATGCATTTATTAATTTGATGCATTAGTTTTATGTAAAATTCCCGAATACCTTCAAAGGGTTTCTGCTTCATAAATTGGAGTTCAGTTTTCAGGCTTACCCAAAGTAGTTTGCAAAAATTTCTTTAAATCTGTTGTTGTTTAGGTCAACAGCCGAAAGGCTGGTTTGAACCTCTAGAGGTTTTACTAAGTAAAAACGAGGAGTAAGGTGGTTTACAATTGCCTTCCTCACTGAGTTGAAAGAGTATGCTTATCAGCATGCCAGGCCCTCCGAAAAGCACTCACTTTCCACCCTGCAAATGACACCTTCACTTCATTCACCACAGGGTCTGGCTGCATAGTGAAATTCATTACTCTCAGAGGAGATAACTCTGACTAGTGTCTTTTACACCTCTACCTCTTTTGTTCTTAAATAGTTCAGTCATATAAGTGGCTGACTATGTGATAAGAAACAGAACTATTTTTTTTAGCCCTGGACCAAACAGATAGAGTGCAATTAAAATAACACTCCACCTGCTTGTTTTGGGCATTCTTTAAATCTGGCCAATCAATAAAACTTTGACCAGCTATGGCATTTTCTGCCAGGCCCTGCAACTGTAACTTTACATTTATTCGAATGAAATTATTTTTTGGTTTCCCTGTGCCAACTAAAATGTTACGTTAACCTCTTTTAAGAATCTGGGTAATCCTTCTTGTGACCCGTCAAACGGATAGATCATGTGATATAGAGCCTGTATTGGACTCAAGAAATTATTATCAGATGATTCTACTGAAGCAGTTGGTTCCATTGTTTTTATTAAATTATTTTTATTATTATTATTTGAATTTAAAAATTCACTTTTATTAATATTATTAATTGATTTCTAATTTCTTATACTTATTGTTAATGTACATACAGTTTCATTTTCTACAATTTCAATCAACTATATTCAAAAAGAAGAATCGAGCGTTGTAGGTTTACTGCAACAAAAACTCTTAGAGGACTAGAATCCACCAAAGTCGTTTTGGATCGTGATGTCGTAGAGTAGGGTAATTGTGTGCACCTTGTTGATGATGTCGGCTCTGTTGTGGTCGCTGACTACAGAAGGAGGTTGTGACCTGAATTTTACGTTGAACTTCCAACACCAGGGACGTTTACACTGTTACCTTTGCAATTTAGCGAATTCCACCTACGTTCGACTTGGAATCTGCTGAGAAATGTTGATAAGAAGTATATTGCTTTTTGTGAGACCGCACTTATTAAAAAGGTTGGTCTTCAATTCTGCACTATCTACACGATGAATTATACTCCGACATTCAGGATATTAAGCAGATTAATTATCAAACAAGTTCACGTTCACAACTATTACGATATATATCAAAATTACATCACTTAAGCTTCAATCCTACCACGCTGCCACCAGAATTTGTGTTGTGGGTAATGTCACAGATCACCAGCGTCGTTTCACAAATAAATACAATTTTGTATTCGTAAAACAATTGTAGTTTTATTTAATAATAAATTTACTTTCCTCACTAAAAGGAACACAAACTTTAAACATCACAATACACTTTTTAAATATAATGATGATCATTAGTAGATTCGAATATAATAAAACATAACAGTTAACAATTGCGAGAAATCTGATGTTACCGACAGTACACGGTACAGTTATGCACTGAGTTGGTTGGGAGAACGAAGGGGGTTTTAACGCTTAGCTTTTATATCATTTGCCTACGTGCTATCTTGCGACCGTTTACTACTCATTAATTACATATTAAGTTGTTTCTTAAAATTATTGTTGTTAGTTAATTTAAAAAATATTCCCTTTGATTTTTAACATAATTTAGGAAGTTTACAGTTTACTATTTACTGATCTAGTAGTCTTTCTAAGAATTTTGTATTTTGATTCTTATGTCTACGTGTGATCATTTACAGTAAACAAAATAGTTCATTCTATTTACATTGAAAATTTCTTAATAACCGTATCGATCCTTCTGGAACAAATCTCTATTTACTTACAATATTTTTAAGAATTCACTATTTTTAAATAAAAATTGCATTAAAATTGTATCGACGTTTTCAGTTCATAACACTACCATCAGTGATGAATTTCATAAAGATCAATGAAAATTGGTTCAAAAAAATATTGATGTTGTCAACATGATTATAATTATAGTCCATCTACTGTAAGAGTACTCTGCGCCAGCGCCTATAGGTTGTAAACGAAAGTTTTACACTAGTTGGCGCGTATCTACCTCTCGTCGAACAATATTATCTTCCACTACGTTCCATCATAAAAATATCTACATCCAACTAAAATAAACATTACCTTTAAGCGTTTTCAATTATACCGTTGTGATTACTTGTAATTTTTGTAGTTATGTAAAGACTCCTCAATTAATTATTTTAACCATTACATTTACAAAACAATTTTTTTCTACTTTATAATGTTTACCGCTTTTATGTTTCAAAAACTCAACACATTCACTATCATGCATGTTAAAAAAACACAGCTTACAAAACTTTTCAACTTCAGTCTACAAAAAAAATCGAAACGAACCTATACAATTCCAAAAGATAACTTATGAAACTATAAATGAGTTAAACACGGGCTAGTGCAAACAGTTGTATTAAACTAGTCACAGACATTAATTTTAATGATACGAAATAAACAATCTGAAATGATAAACAATGAATCACTGGAATTGTTTACTCTCCTGTTATAATTTAAGCGCATTAGTCTTTTATTACTTGTGTCCAAAAATAAAACTGAGTCTTTAATAAAAACCTTTTAATCATAAATAATAATGAAATAATATAGTAAATAATGTAACAAAAAATAACAATGTAAGAGTAACAATAGTAAAAGTCGCATTGGGCCAGTTGGTAACGTGCTCGCCTCTAATCATGCTGTCCTGGGTTCGAATCCCACTCAGGCACGGCATATTTTCATACGTTAAAAAAAATCATTTCATCCTCCATTGTACAATAGTAACACCCCAAAGTCGTCGCTAATGACCGTTGTAGTTGATGCAACGTTAAATAAATGAATTAAAAAAAAAATAGTAAAAGTTTTAGTTATTAATGGTAAACTAATGTTCGATTTATAAAATATTTTCTAACAGATGAATTGAACGTGTTTTCATTATAATATTAAGCGTAGTGCGAATTAGTGTTGTATGGAATTTTGTTTTTGATCATGCTGTGTGTATTTTTAATTAATGTGCATGCTCACTTGTGTTGCTGGTTGCCTACGTCGGAGTACTCTTAGCGTAGACAGACTCTAGAGGATGACGTACCGTGAGATAGAGGCATTGTTAGGGGTGTTAAAGACTGCAGTACTTTCAATTTTGAAATTTTAAAAATCTAATTTTTTACCGATTTTGGTGCAAAAATACAGAAGTAAATGTTGGGAATAAAAGTTATAGGCTTCTAATTGTTCTAGCACTTGGATTACATACCATTTTGCTGCAGGATACATATTAAGGCCACAATCTTAAAAAAAAATTTACCACAAGAGTAGGTTACAGGCCCCCACGAATTTCAGCAGATATGGCGCTAACCCTATCATGTAGAGCATAATAATTTAAATGAGGCGATTTCTAAAAAAAATCGTAGGACCTATTTTTAAGAAAATCACAAAAATCTGGTGTGAAACACTCACACAACTTTCTCTTGCCAATTCAAATAATGACCAATATAACCTAACATTAGTAATAAACAAAAAACTAAACTCAAAAAACATAACCTTACTTGAATCATGAATGAAAGACAGAAAATGAAAATCGACCTGTTTGGCTTCAAAATACGGAAAATCACTCTTTCACGCTAAACTAGGCTCCATAGAGAAAAAGGTTTTAAATAAAAGTTGTAATTCTTTTAATTTTTTATAAATTTGTTTTAATAAACTTTTGTCGTAAAATGCATACTAAGGCCGAAATCTAAAAAAAAGATTTTTCACACGTTTTTGTGAGATAAAAACAGAAAATTGCTAATTACTACTAAACTAAGCGTTATACAAAAAAATGTTTGAAATAAAAGTTGTAGGTTTTTAAATTCTTTACAACTTTTTTTTTTTTTTTTTTTTGCGGTCTAGCCTTCTAAGGACTACGCAAATACTAATTAGGAAGGTTTATTTTTATATTCTTCATTTTCCTTTGCTGCCAGTAGGCTTTCATTTGGCTAGCAAATTGTTCTTTTCTTTCTTGGGTCCATTTGGTCCCCGGTTTACTTTTAGGTTTTTCGCATTCAAAGACTTCCACTTTCTCAATGTGTTGTCTAAACTTTTCTCTGTTTTGGCAAAGTTCTTCTGTAATTTTATATCTCTCTAGGAATTGTTTAACTGTTTTACTGAATATATGAGTACTATTCTTCATGTTAAGGGTTTTATTGTAAATCTGTTTCACCCATCTTTGGTTATTCATTCTCATAATGTGTGCATGGAATCTCAGTTTACGCCTGATTATACCGTGCGTTCGGAAAGTCGCTGTGCACTGGAATTGTGACTATGGATTTATGAAAATATGTATAAAGAAATGACTAAGCATTTTGGAAAAAAATTTATTCAATACCTTAATTACATTGTTAAACCGTGATTACATTGTTTATAGAAGGTGTTCGAAATGACCTCCATTGGCATCAATACAGCATTGCACTCGTTTCATTTTGTTTGCAAACACCTTTCGCAACTGAAGAACAGTGATTCCTTGAATGTATGCCGTTATTGCGGCTTTAAGTTCGTCAATCGTGTGTGGTCTGTTCCGATACACAGTTTGTTTCGCCGCACCCCATAAAAAGAAATCGGGGGGAGTCAGATCAGGAGATCTTGCAGGCCACAAATTCTTTGAAATTATTCGTTCACCAAACACGTTGCGCAGGAAAGCCATTGAGATGTTAGATGTATGTGCTGTTGCCCCGTCTTGTTGGAACCAACCATTATTCATTTCCACTTGTGTTATTTGATGCGTAAAGTTCTCTAAAATATCAGAACAATAACGTTCACTATTGATTGTGTTTGCAAAAAAAATTGGTCCAACAATACGTGCTCTACTCACAGCAACCCAGACTCCAATTTTTGCTTCGTGTAAGGACTGTTCATGTAAAGCGCAAGGGTTAGTTGTCGACCATACTCGAGTATTTTGTGAACTTATATACCCTCCCAAGTGAAACCACGCTTCATCTGTATAAAACGTTACGTCAAGGATGTCTTCGGAATTTTGGTTGATGAAACGTTGAAACCAATGACAATAATTTAGTCTCTTGTCATTATCTGAAGGTTTCAGCTCTTGAACACACCTCACTTTGTATGGGAATAGTTTAAGTTCTTGTCTGACAGCTTTATGTGCGGTAGCAAGTCCGATATTATGCTGTTGTGCTAACTTACGCATTGATTTTTTTGGACTTTGTGCCATAGAATCAGAAATATCCAGCAGCTTTTGTTCGTCTAGCTTAGGGGGCCTACCACTACGTTCAGCGTCCTCAACAGAGCCAGTTGCCCGAAATTTTTCTATCAGTGTTCGTACTGCATTACGGTGAGGAATAATTGAATCTGGAAACTTTTCAGAAAATTTGCGCTTCACTAAATCACTGTACTTGTCACCTTCGCGAAATACGTATTCAACGAGGAAAATGCGCTCCTCTACTGAAAGAACCATCGCGTCCAACAACAAAAAACGTGCAACAGAACTGCAATAAATGAAACATATACAACTTCAACTCAATGACTGACAGGCCTCGACGTGTTCGGCAACAATTGAACAGCACAGAGCTACCAACCTAGCCATGAAATTATTCCCTGTCATGTCACTTGGTGCACAGCGACTTTCAGAACGCATGGTAGCTGAATCTATGGGTTCCAAGACTCTGTATATCTCTGATGTTGGTCTCCTTCTGTACCCGTCTTCTGTTTTGAGTGGTCCGCATATCATTCTTAGGATTCTTTTCTCAATTCGGGCCAAGTTTTTGTTTTCCTTGTTCATAGCCAAGGTTTCGGAACCATAAAGAACCAAAGGTCTGATTACCGTTGTATAATGTCTTATCTTTGCGGTGATTGATAGGTTCCTTTTATTGTATATGTGTCTAACTGTGTTGAAAGCTCTTTCCAGCTTCTCCGCTCTCTCCTTAAGTGGAATTTTATCAATGGCATTATGTGTTATAACTTCACCCAAATATTTGAACTTTTTTACCATTTTAATTTCTCCGTACTTGGTATTGATCTTTTTCGATTTATCCTTTGTTACACTGTTTGCCATCATTTCTGTTTTTTTCGAAAGATATCTGCAGTCCTGATTGTTCAGCAATTTCTTTTAGATCTTCCACTTGTTTCACAGCCTGTTCTTTAGTTTCCGCTAACAGAGCTATATCATCTGCAAAAGCGAAACATGGGAAAATTAGGTTATCTTTCTTTACTCCCCATTTTGCGTGTGAATTGTTTCGTTCTCTAAAAGTTTTCATTATTTTATCCAAAACACAGTTAAAGATAATTGGCGAGAGTCCATCCCCTTGTCTTAAGCCCGTTTTAATTTGGAAAGGGCGGCTTAGTTTACCTCTGAATTTAATTTGTGACACTGTATTTGTGAGGGTAAGTTGGATCAACTTTACAGTTTTCTGGTCAACTCCGATTTCTTGCAGCGTTTTGATTATTGTTTCCCTATCTACCGAGTCGTAGGCTTTTTTAAAGTCCACAAAAGTGATGTAGAGCCCTTTGTTCCTGATTTTATAATATTGCATTAGCAGTTTGAGACTTAATATTTGTTCCGGGCATGATCGTCCTTTTCTAAAGCCTCCCTGGTACTCACCTATAAGATAATCCACTTGTGGTTCCAGCCTATTTAGTAACAATTTAGAAAATATACAACTTTACAACTTTTATTATATAAATTTTTGCGCTAAAACTTATATTAAAGCCGTAATCTTAAAAAAACAATTTCTGTATGTGAAAACAGCCTCACCAAGAATTTCAGAAAACATGGCGCCTACCCTATCTTGTAGAGAATAAAAAATTGAATAAACCAGGCGATTTTTAAAAAAATCGTAGGACCAGTTTTTGAGAAAATCACAAAAAAGTGAAAAATTACACGAATAAACTACTTCTTTCGGTTGATCGATTTTGATGAAAATGTTCTTGTCGGGTCCGGTAGTGGTATGTAGCTTAAGTTCTGAGTTTCAAGTTTGTACGATGTTCCGTTCTTGAGATATTCTGTTCACACACACACACACAGACCAATCGCTATAAACATGTTTTTTGGGTTCAGGGGGTCTGAAAACGTGTAGATCCGATGAAAACTCGATTTCGAAAAATCGACATGAAAACAATACTTTCCTTCCTATATATTCATATAGGCAAGCGAAAGTAAAAAAGTGAAAAATCGCACGAATGAACTACTACTACTGGTTGACTGATTTTCATGAAAATGTTTGTGTCGAGTTCGGTTTTGGTACGTAAATTAAGTTTCAAGTTTAAACATTGTATTATATTCCTTTCTTGAGATATTTATTTACACAAGACACACAACAATTGCAAAAAATATGTTTGTTTTTGCTACTGAAGTGAAAACTTCTTTAGGCGCACTTTGCTTTCTGAACAGTGATCAAAATTGAACTGTTACGCATCACACACAGGAATTAAAGGTTACTTCTATCAAACTCCTGAATGGGGAAACCCAAATTTCTTTGAGGTTAGTAATTCGCATGTTATTGTATGTAGGCCTAATCAGTATAATATTTAAAGTAGGCCTTCATAATGTAATATTTAATACGAAACAACGCTTCACGAAGATTTTTTAGATATTTAAATAAATTTAAATCTTAAGTATTTGTAATATAAATAAATAATTTTATTTCATATAAGTTTTCATCTCTATCGTGTGGTCATTACACACATGTTTTTTTATTTATTATCTCTTATCCTGTATAAGTTAAATATGTGGGTTTAAGAAGTAAACCAAAATATTTAACTATTAAATTTTAAATCGAAGAGTTAAATTATTATCTCTTTTTTCCTGTATAAGTTAATATCTTGGATTGCAAAGTGTGCAATCCAAGATACTTAACTTTTAATTTTAAATCTAAGATTCATGCAGAAAAGTCGTAAGTTACAACAAAATTAATACAATTAGGACAAAGTTATGTCTATATGGTTCTGGGTCTTAAATAAAAATGATCAATTTATTACAATCAACAATGAACAATATTTTTATTCTTCTCTTGCATGTAAAAAATATTTTTACACAAATAATCAAGCAAATTAGTAACTGAATCAGCTGTAACATAAAACAGCTGACTACTACATAAGAAGGCAGTTAGTAAAATAAAATAAATTTATATATACTTCTTACACCTAAATAAGAAGGCAGTATCTACTTACTACTAAACAAGTAGGCAGTGTGCATTGCATATACTGCTGTTTTCCTTAGCATTAAGTACTGTCTGTCTATAACTTGATGGTCTCCGGCAGACAGGAGCAATATGCAGATTTTGAAAGAAAAATTTATAATTTTTTTAAGTAACTAAAACTATCAGATATGACGTATTTTTATAAAACAAAGTATTTTGCATGTTTTTATTCTATAAAATTATTTCGAAAAACATGCTTAATGAGTTAATGTATAATTTAATAGAAGTTTTGTTTTTGAAGAAAACCCCGTATTCTTTCAAATTCATCGTCATTGTTCAACAACTATTTCATGGATTAACCCTTTCAGTACCTATGTCCAGAAAACAGGATGTCGATGTATTTTATGTAGTTACAACATCCAGTTTACCGGACATCAGTAAGTCATGCATAAAGTGCATACGCCCAGATAACCGAACATTTCCAAAAAACTTTTAAACAAAAATTAATGGAATAACGTATTTTGAAACTGCCTGCATAGCGTAATGACTAGTGCGCTAGCCTACAAAGCAAAAGGTCCTGGGTTCGATTCCCGGCTAGGGTCTGGAAATTATAACATGTTAAAACCACCGTTAAGATACCAAAAATCACAGTAGTTGCTAACGATCAAACTGTTGATACAACTTAAATAAACTAAAAATTTTGAATATATTTTTTAGTGTCAGAATGATGTCTTTTTTTTATGAACACAATAAAAATTAATTTTCAACAGATAATTATATTTTTCTGTAACGTTGAAATTTCAAATAATGGCACCTTATTTCGCAAACATGCGAGCTTTACACCCGCTTGTTTGCGAAATAAGGCTGGCTTTTTTTGTACACCCTTTTTCAAATTAAACAGCACTTTAGATCAAACTTTTAAATATTGTTTCGGCACTGATAGTGACCATACTAGTATTCGGTAGGTTTATTGTGTAATAATTATGGAAAATGATGATGCAATAAAATTTAAAAGAAAATCATTACTTTTTAAGTTACGAGGTATTTTCATAAATAAATTTTGCAAAATCACAAAACACAACATAAAAAAGTTAGCTTGTGAGAAAATTTTCGGTCTTTAAAGATAACTGAACCCATTTATTTATTTCCCATTGCTTACAAGAAAATATCATTACAATATAAATGTTAATTTCCTTAATTATACTTTGAAAATCTAAAACTATTTATTTTAATTCGTGGTGGGAAAATTAATCCACCCAACTATGGTTTCCCATGTTCAAGGGTAGATCAAATGCAGGAAATGAAATAAAGAGAAAATTTTCATAACTTTAAGTGAAAGAATTATTTCAATTGGATGTATAAAATTAGATGTATTTTTTCTGAAATGGTTTTACAATTCGCATATTGCTCCCCACTGTGGGAGGCCATGAAGCTGTAGATAGACAGTAGTTACCGCATTTTACTTTCTCTTGCCTATATAAATATAGGCCTATAGGAAAAAACATATTATTTGTTTTCATGTTGATTTTTTGAAATCGAATTTTCACCGGATCTACACATTTTCAGACCCCCTGAACCCCAAAAAAAACATGTTTTTAGCGATTGGTTTGTGTGTGAGCATGTGTGTGTGTGTGTGTGTGTGTGTGTGTGTGAACAAAATATCTCAAGAACGTAACATCATACGAAGTTGAAACTTGAAACTTAAGTTAGGTACTACTAGAGGACCTGACACGAACATTTTCATTAAAATTGGTCAACCGGAAGTAGTACTTTATTCGTGTAATTTTTCACTATTTTGCGATTTTCTCAAAAACGTCTGATATGATTTTTTTAAAAATCTCCTCATTTACTATATTTTTTATGTTCTACAAGATAGGGTAGGCGCCATGTCTGCTGAAATTCTTGGAAAGGCTGTGCTCTTGTAGAAAACTTTTTTTTTTAAGTTGTTTCTTTAATATGCATTCTAGGGAAAAGTGTATATAATAAAAGTTGTAGACCATTTAAAAACCTACAACTTTTATCTCAAAAATTTCTTTGTATAAAGCTTAGTTTAGCAGTAATTAGTGATGTTCTTTTTTTATTGAAAATCTGTAATAGAACAATTTTCAGCTTTAGTATGCATTTTACAACAAAAGTGTAACAATCAAATTTATAGGAAATTAAAAGATTTACAACTTTTATTCAGAGCATATTTCTCTACAGAACCTAGTTTAGCGTGAAAGAGTGATTTTCCATATTATTAACCCTAACTGAAGTTGATTTTCATTTTGCATCATTCACTCATGATTAAAATAAGGTTATGGTTTTTTGGGTTAGTTTTTTGTTTATTTCTAATGTTTTATTACTAATGTTAGGTTATATTGTTTATTATTTTACAAGAGAAAGTTGTTTGAGTGTTTCACACCAGATTTTTGCTTTCTCTTGCGTATAAGAATATATAGGAAGGAAAGTATTGTTTGTTTTTATGTCAATTTTTCGAAATCGAATTTTCACCGAATCTACACGTTTTCAGACCCCCTGAACCCAAAAAACATGTTTTTAGCGATTAGGATGTGTGTGTGTGCACGCGCGCATCTCAAGAACAGAACATCGTACGAAGTTGAAACTTGAAAATTAAGTTAGGTACTATCAGAGGACCCAACATGAACATTTTCATTAAAAATCAGTCAACCGGAAGTAGTAGTTTATTCATGTAATTTTTACTTTTTTGCAATTTTCTCAAAAACAGCTCCTACTATTTTATTTAAAACGCCTCATTTACTATATTTTTTATGCTCTACAAGATAGGGTGACGCCATGTCTGCTGAAATTCTTGGGAAGGCTGTGCTCTCATAGAAAAAAGTGTTTTTTTTAAGATTGCTTCCTTAATATACATTTTAGCGAAAAAATGTATATGATAAAAGTTGTAACTTTCACAAAACCCCTTGATAACCTTCACAAAATTTTTCACAAACTTTTTTTTCACAAAATTACTTTTTTAAATTCTCATTGTAAGCACACTACTCAGTTAATCATCTTTAACTGTTTCAACAATTAAAAATGTTAAATAATATATAGTGTAGCCATAATAATATGGCTACATTAAATGGAATATAGTGATTTCATCTATAGATTATTCTCATATCTCGTCTGCACCAGCATTTGACTTTTCCCACACAGTATTCCGCAACTCCAGTGCCCTTTCCATTGCGTCCATTGTCTTTCCCCGTATAACCAGATCATCTACAATCAATAAGCTCTCAGTATTGTCTTAGACTTTCTTCTTATATTTTAGTTAACACATTCAATGCGACCTGGTGGATACAAGGTCATTCGCCATGACGGAGCAATACTTCAATGGTAAACTGGCTCAATACCATTATATTCGTATACAAAAATTTAATTACTAACTTAATTATATTTATCATACATTATATTTACTACAACTAATTTTGTGTAATTAAGTAATTGTAATACAAGTAATATCATAAAATAAATTTTTATAATAAATAAAGTGATTATTTTAGTCCTGTTGCTCAATTGTTAATGTCTGATAAGGTTTTTCTAAGAAAGGGAAATTTTGTTTTATGACATGAAGTTGGTAGCCCTACTCAACCGGTATAGATATGGCAGTGTCAGTTGATTCTCCTTGGGCTATGTAACATTTTGTGCCGTTTCCGGTCGCGTTACAAACATTTAGAATGTCTTTTACCCTAGAACAACAGGTTTTCATTCTTGAACAATATTTTGCTACAAAATCGTACGTGAGTGTAAAGGAATCATTTCAAATTAAATTTGTTGGTGTTCCTCCACCAGAAAAAATGTCAGTTTCTAGGCTAACAAACTGGTTTCGAGAGACAACTAGTGTGTGCGATAGAAAACGTAGTGGTCGACCGACTCTCTTGACAGATGACGTTTTATAGAGAATGTGAAAACAAGACTGCTCAATTCTCCATGGAAAAGTTTATGAAAACTTTCCTTGCAAGTTGGTTTGTCATATTTGAGTGTTCAGAAAGCTTCTAAAGAATTAAAATCGTATCCGTCGTGTACGATAAGTCCAAGAGCTTCAGACTCCAGATTTACACAAGTGATTGCAATATTGCCATTGGTTTAGGTCTTTCGTAAATGATAACGGAATCAAAGTTTTAAATACAGTGTTCGTTAGTAATGAAGCTTGGATCCATCTCAACGGTTATGTGAAGAGTCAAAACACTTAAATTTGGGGGGGGGGGATGTGTGTGTTTTATGTGGGTGTAATTAGGCTGAAAATCCTAACGCTTTACAAGAAAATCTTTGCATCCTGCAAAAATTGGTGTGTGGTGTGCGATATCTCATCATCATATAGTCGAACCCTTATTTGTCGAGCAGACAGTAAATGGTGAAGTATACAGGAATAGTGTGTGCCGATTGCGTCCCCTCCTGGAACCTCAAGAACGGTATTCCTGGTTTCAGAAAGATGGCGCTACATGCCACACATCTCGAGAAACTGTGGATTTTCTGCAAGAGTTCTTTGGTGGTTGAATAATAAGCAAGGGCTTATGGCCTACAAGGTCCCCAGACCTCACATCTCCTGATTACTTTTTGTGGGGCTAAATTAAGTCCGAGGCCTTCAAAAACAATCCTCTCACTATTGATGAACTTAAAGTCAATGTTACAGACTTAATCACGAATGTATCCAATGCAACTCGTAAAATGTTTCTGCTAATATGCTGAAAAGAGTCTAAGCGTGTATAACCACAAGGGGTGGGCATTTTGAGCATATTCTTTAACAATTATGTAAGTAATGATAGCTTTTTATTAAATCTATTTTGTAAGTAACAAATAAATTTTTTTATTACACCTACGTTTCTATTTCATAAACAACCTTACAAATTGGGTAACAGGACTAAAAATCACTTTGTATTAATACTATGACTAGAAAACAGAAAATCGTGTAAATTCTAAAATTTTTTTTACGTGATTATAAGAATGTAGATGAAAAATAATATAATCAAAATTTAAATAATGAAATATATGTAGCCTATTAATTTATAAGTAACAAATAAAATTGCACAAAAACTTCAAACAGAGTTGTAAATATATCAGTTTTTAAAATTCTGTTTAAAAAAACCCGTGACGTCACTTCAAGAACTGATCGCATACTGGTGTAGAATGAACCTTTTTCTAGGACTGCGTGTTAATAGAAATATTATTCACCCTGCCTGAACGTAGTAAGAAATGATAGTAAAACATATACACTGACTGCTTTTGTGTCCGTCAGTCACCTGGTAGTGTTCAATAAATGCAGCTGCCACACTGAACGTGTTAAATGATTAATTTTTGTTTTTAATTTTAGGTTATGTGTTAAGTAAAGAAGCTGTGAGACGTTTTGTTGAAGAAGGTATACCAGATCCAAAGAAATGTAGAAAAGATAGTGGTGGAGCAGAAGATGTTGAAATAGGTAATAACATTTATAATCTATAGTATCATTTGAAAGGACTAGCTTAAATACTTGTTCTTTGAACGGTTTTCTTAGTGCTGTGGACAATCGTTAGGTGTACCGCGTTTGTTTCCTGTCAGGTCTGACATTTTTTATCATTCATTGTTATCTATCTCTGTTATCATCAGCATTATTATTATTATTATTATTATTAGGCTTCAAAAGACTCATTTCTGGGAATAGAAGCCTGACGATCCATCAGGTGTCCTGTTGAGTTGCTAACCGTAGCTCATGTTCTTCAACAGACTCAGCCTAACAAATTTATGAGTGTCTCTCTCTTTCTCTTAGCCTCCAGACGACAGGAATGGACTTCAGAGCACTCACTTCTGCCAATAGAAGCCTGAGGAATCTGTTGAGACGCTAGCTAGCCGTAGCTCATATTCTCCAGCATTCTCGGCCTCACAAAGTTGCTAGTGTCTCTTTTTGTGAGTCTCAAGGCGATTGGAACGAGCTTCACTCACTTGTGCAAATAAAAGCCTGACAGACATGTTGAGATGCTAACTTTAACTCATGTTCTTCAAAAGACTCAGCCATGTAAAATTGTGAGTGTCTCTCCCTGTCAGCCTCAAGGCAACTGGAACAGGCTTCAGAAAACTCTCTTCTGCAAACAGAAGAGCAATCATTCACATTGTTCTACGGTTTTAATTTGGTGGGTATGACTAAGCCTCTCTCAATTTTTTTTTAGCCTTGATGTAGTAGCTTCCTGGCTCTCGTTAGCCCTGTTTAATTTTAAAATTTTGGCACTTCTTGAAACTTTGATTAAGCATGATCAAAATAGGAAAAAAATGATAGCCTATGAAGTTAACAGGTATCTAGGTGTAAAGAAAATTAACTAAATAAGAATACCAGAACTTGTAAAAACTTCAAAATCTATTAACCATAAAGGGATTAAAATAAGATGAAATTGAAAGAATCAAAACACAATGTGTACAACAGTAATGCAATTTTTATCAAGGCTGTGATCTCTAGACAGCCAGTATTGTTTACAGGAGGTCTGTGATGTGTGTGCGCGCGCGTGGGTGTGTGTGTGGAACCCCAAACAGATTCTACACAAATATCTTCACAAAAATTAATTTGTATTGTTTAACATGAATAAATTTACTATAGAGCAATGAAAATTGCTGTTTTGATACCATTTAAGTGAAAGGTAAATTCTCAATAGGAACATTTCACGATGGTTAACTAATAAACTCTAAATGGGACTGTGGGTCTCTAATTCTTTTTTTATAATGTGACCAAGAATGGGTGTGTCGAGTGTGGTAGGGTATGGAGGTGGAGTGGGTGCTGGTAGCCAAAGGCATCAAAATGGTAGGTAGTTTAAGGCTACTGAATGACTACAGGGTTTACCAGCACGACGTATTGTACCTTTATTCTTCTAAAATATTGATATGTTTATTATTATAAAATTGAATATATTACTGTTATTATGCATGAAAATGAAAAATTGTACTTAACCACATGTAATTGTCTTCAAATGTTTTGTAATTTTGATTATATAACATTTTTGATGTATTCACTAATGGAGATATTTGTAGTTTTTTGTTTACCCCTGCTTCTGAATTCCCCCATCCCTTTGTGATGTAAAAAAATTTATAGCCTACTTTCGTTTCAATTATGTCCAGAACTGAAATTCATTGAATTTGCTTCCGCGGTTCTTGTGTGATGCAGTAACACACAGACAAAAATTCAGCTGGACTTAATTTTAGTGTTTACTTGGTAGATCTTGTGTAGAAACAAAATTTGGGGCATTTTGAAAAATTGTAGACAAAATCACTTTTTTTATTTATATAGATAAGGGTTTCTTTGGTCAAGTTTGGTCTCAGCTTTCATTTGAACTGGTTCTGATCAACCATTTTTTCCAAAATGTAGCCCTCCACATGCAAATTTGCCATTACCTGTTGTTATTTTTTCCAAATTCTTGATTAATCTAGAAAATAAAAAATTAAAGTGATTTTATAACCTTGTTCTTTAAAGATTTACCAAATAAACGCCTTGCTTAATCAATTTAAGGTTAAGCAGGTTTCGAATAATTGGGGTTTTACTGTTATAAAATCATTCCATTGATTGGGAATCCCTCATCAGCATTTTAGAAGAATTCAATCTCGACTTGAAAACCACCAATATAATCAGAGATACCTTCAAGAACACCTTTTCAAGAATAAGATTCATGAAGGAATTTTCCAAGAAATTTTAAATTAATACAGAAGTGAGACAAGGTTATGGTCACCACTGCTTTTCAACTGTCTTTAGAGAAGGTAATCAAGGAGTAAATAAAAATGGACACTAAGGGAATAAGGATAAGTGGAAGAAAAGATTATATATATGTAGACTTTTAAGCCTTTGCTGATATTGCCCTGATTACTGATACCTCCAGAAAATGTTATAATTTTAGTGGATTGTTTAATAGCTCAAGCTGAAAAAATAGGTCTACACAAACCATTTCCAAGATGAAGCTTATAATAAACATTAAGTACTGTCAGAGTCATGTACCTGATTCATCAAAGTAAAATTAAAAGAGTTAGGGTGTTTAAATATTTGGAAGAATGGATCAGTATAAACAATAATGAGAAGGATATTTTAGAAAGAAGTACAGATAACATGAGAACTGCATTCATAAATTCCAGAAACCTGTTTAACAAAAAGCCCTATCATGGGGTACAAAAATCAGATGGTGGTAAAACTGGAAAAATTGTTTGGAACAGAAACACCTCAAAATCATTTTGAAGGGCGGTATCAATAAAATAACAAGCAGAGGAGAATAGTTTGAAACATCGGAGGACTAAGAAGGAAAAAACAATTACAATAGACCCTGTTCGAACAAAGAAATTTATGAAAAAACTGAAATTTTGTAATGTAATACTTTGTGTAATGAGAAAAAGAGACTTGTAATTTTTGGATGTGTGAAGAATGAACGATAGCAGATTGACAAACACATTTACGATAAAGTAATAAATCTTAAAACCACACACATGCATGGTTCACAGTAACATTGAATGAACTTAAAGAACATTGAACAACTTAGTAGGAAAGATCTAAAAGATTAAGAGAAAAGGAAACGTGAAGAAAACATGAAGCAACTAAAATATTAATTTGGCGTGCTCTGTCTTAATGGCGTTTGGGGGGGGGGGTCTCGCAGCTTTTCAGGGTAATTTTTATGACAAATAAAACCGATAGAAAGAAACTAGATGTTTACATACCATCAGTTATGAAACACATCTTAATTGATAGGCGTGAATATTTAATACTGTGAAATAAAGAAGAATAATAATATCAGTAAGATAATATTCTTATTGCTTTATCTTCCTCAGAGTAATAACAGTAAACTCAGCTACCGTAGGTGTGGCAACAACAGCTGCTACGAAAGCTTGCAATTCTGTGAATCTCCGAATTAGTTTTATTCTCAAATTTTTTCATGTCTCTGACTTTTGTTTTATATTATGTATTTTTTTTTTAAATAGGTAAATGTTTAGAAAGAGTGAATGTTCGTGCCATGGATTCTAGAGATTCAATGGGCCGAGGTAGATTCTTCCCTTTTGTTCCTGAACATCATTTGATACCTGGTCATTCAGATCCAGATTTCTGGTACTGGAAATATATTTATTATCCTAGTCCTGAGGTGAGTAAAATAAATGTTATCAAAGACAATATATTTAAAAGTTCCGGGATTGATCTTATACAAGGGTTATCCAGAAAATAACCTCTGTTTTGAAATAAAAAGTAAACGAGTGAAGATACAAAAACTTTATTATATACATATTAAAACTACAGTTTTTCTCTATTTTTGGACATAGTCGCCAAACAGATTCAAGCACTTGTCATACCTTGGAACAGTCTTTGAAATACTCTCTGCATAAAAATCTGCCGCCTGTGAATGTAGCCAACCATTCACGGCGTTTTGAAGCTCTTCATCATTGGCGAACCGCTGAGATGCAAGCCACCGCTTCATGTTCGGGAACAGGTGAAAGTCACTAGGAGCCAAGTCCGGGCTGTATGGGGGATGATCAAAAACATCCCATTTAAACTCGGCCAAAAGTTCATTTGTTCTTCAAGCTGTATGAGGGCGAGCGTTGTCATGCACAAACACAACACCACGAGTCAGAAGGCCACGACGCTTGTTTTGGATCGCTCTTCTTAGTCTGTTTAAAGTTTCACAGTAGACAGCAGAAGTGATGGTCGTTCCACGTTTCATAAAATCAACGAGTAAGATGCCCTTAGCATCCCAAAAAATGGTAGCCATAAGTTTCCTCGTCGACAAAGTTTGACGGACTTTCTTTGGCTTGTTTGTAGAAGCGGTATGTCCCCATTGCATTGACTGCTGTTTTGTCTCAGTATTCGCGTAGGATACCCAAGTCTCATCGGCAGTAACAATCCTGTTCAAAAATTCTTCTCCTTCAAAGTCATACCGAGAAAGAAAGTCTGTGGCAGAACTCATTCTTTTTGTTTTGTGGTCATCAGTCAGCAGTTTTGGTACCCAACGAGCGCAAAACTTATGGTAGCCTAGTTTTTCTGTCACTATCTTGTGTGCAAGACTCCGAGAAATTTCAGGAAAATGATGAGAAAGTTCCGAGATTGTGAAACGACGGTCCTCACGAATTTTTTCATTCACTTTGTTCTCTAGGTCGTCAGTGACAAGAGAAGAGCTACCACTTCTTTCATCATCGTGAACGTTTGTTCTTCCATTTTTAAAAAATGCACCAATTGACGGACTACGCCTTCACTCGTAATGTTTGGGCCATAAACCACCCACAATTCACAATGAATTTCGACCGCTGAGAGATTTTTTTTGCCCACAGAAATCTTATAACCCCACGCAATTCACACTTGGCAGGATTTTCTGTTACGGCACTCATGTTTTGAGGTTATAAAAGGACAACGCACGAACGTACGATGCTCCGCCTTGTACAGTTAGAAGCGTACTGAACCACTGCGTGCAGTGATATCAACTCGGCCGTGCTACGCACACTACTTGTCCTGCTACACATAAACGGAGGTTTTTTTCTGGATAACCCTCGTATAACAGTTACAAGTGGCTATTTTAAAATTTAAAATTTACCGGCTGAAAGTTGAGTCTTGGCCTTGATCCCTGCCTGCTCTCCAACTTTCCTACTGTCCATACTTTTTCTTTTGTTTTGCTTTTTCTTGCCTATATGAATATATAGGAAGAAAAGAATTGTTCTCATGTTGATTTTTTAAAATCAAGTTTTTACCCCCTGAACCCAAAAACACGTTTTTAGTGATTGGTCTGTGTGTGTGTGTGTGTGTGTGTGTGTGTGTGCGCGCGCGCGTGCGTGCGTGCGTGCGTGTGCGTGCGTGCGAGTGATCAAAATATCTCAAGAACAGAACATCATATGAAGTTGAAACTCTAAACTGAGTAGGTATTACTAGAGGACCCGACATGAACATTTTCATCAAAATCGTTCACCTAGAAGTAGTAGTTTATTCGTGTAATATAACTTTTTTGCAATTTTCCCGAAATTGGCTCATAGGATTATTTTAAAATCGCCTCATTTACTACATTTTGTATACTGTACTACTACATGATAAGGGAGGTCCCATGTCTGCTGAAATCCTTGGGAAGGCTGTGTTCTCGTAGAAAAAATGGTTTTTTAAGATTGCGGCCTTAACATACATTTTAGGGCAAAAGTGTACGTAATCAAAATTGTAGATAATTTAAAAACCTACAACTTTTATTTTAAACATTTTGTTGTACACTGCTTATTTTAGCAGTAATTGGTGATTTTCTGTTTTTATTTTTCATGAAAATCTGTAAAAAATGGATTTTTAAAAATTTTGACCTTTTTATGCATTTTACGACAGAAGCGTATGTATTTAAGTGTATGTGTTTATATAAGTGTATGAATTTATAGGGAATTAAAAGATCTACAACTATTATTTTGAGCATTTTTCTCTACAGGTTCTGGTTTAGTGGCAAAGAGTGATTTTTTGTATTAAGCTATTATTAAACTAAGGTTGGTTTTCATTTTGCATCATTCACTCATTAAAATAGGGTTATGTTCTGTGACGTTAGTTTTTTGTTTATTTTTAATGTTTTATTACTAATGTTAGGTTATATTGTTCATTATTTGCATTGGAAAGAGAACGTTGTATTTCACACCAAATTTCTTTTAGATTAGTTTCTGTGGTATAATTTCAATTACTAATGCTAAGTGTTAAAAGAGAAAAAAATGATTTTGTTATGTTTTATCTTTGTTGTATGTCAAAATTACAATAAGTTTTTTGAAAGTTTTGTCCGTCCGTGAATTTTTACATTTGTCATGATCTCAGAAAATCTGCTACAGGATTTTAACTATTTCATTATTTGAAGACCACTGGATTCAGCTCAAAATTTTACATTAGACATGAAAACTGACATAGACAAGGAAAGTAATTGAACAATATTATCACTAAAATATTAACCAACTTTAATTGTGATTTCCTGAAAAAAAAGTGTTGTTTTAAACTTCATTTTTAAAATTCTGTGACTTAGAACTACTGTTTCGTAGATTCTCTTATTGAATTTATATTACATAATTATGACTGTTGAATATATTTTACAATTAACAGTGTCAATATCAGAAATATTAGAATAATTAGTTGCGTGATTTCATTAGCTCTCTCTATCTCTCTCTGTTTAAGCCAGAGGCAAGATGGCCACTGTTTTCTTTATTATCATTTTATTCAATTTGAAAAATATTTTAAAGTTTGATCAGCTGTTTATTTGTTGTTGTAAATCCATTTAAAAAAACCTAGTATGAAATATCCATTGTTTTTCTTCTTGATCACTTGTATTCAATTAATTAAATATCTGAGTACAATTGTTTATTGAGAATTAAGTATTTAATATTTTTTATTATAATAAAATAATATTTACTCACAAAATTTACATAAATAAATGTATAATTAATTTTTAATTTTAAATGTACCATTTATAACTTGCAACAATTAGGCCTGAACATGTGTACTGTATTTGCAATGAGCATTCATTTGATTTTGCAATTCTGACATGGAAACATGTAAGATTGCAGCTAATTTTTGTTTTGCGTTTTGTTTACTAATAATGAAATATAATTTGTATTTTCATTATTAACATAAGAAAATAAAAGTTACGCACCCAATTTTGCATGCATGCAAAGACTAAACAAATAGAAATTTCAAAAACTCAGAGAAACTAATAATAAAAAAATTTGAAATGGATTCCAATTTACTTAGATTCCTTTCTTTCAATTAACTTCAACCTCATCTCCAATGGTTATGAGATTGAAGTTAATTGACAAAAATCTCAAAATATTAGAGGTAATTCAACCAGTATGGGAAAGGGGAAAAAATTAACAAAACATTGATTTTTTTTAAAGCGAACATGGACATTTGTTTTCCTGTCTGTAATTTATTTCTCGAAAGAATTCATCTCCAGAAATGATTTTTACTTACTCCTTTCATAATTTTAGTATCCAATTTACTTCGATTCCTTTCTTTCAATTAACTTCAACCTCATCTCCAATGGTTATGAAGTTGAAGTTAATTGACAAAAATCTCAAAATATTGAAGGTAATTTAAACAGTATAGGAAAGGGTAAAAACTAACATAACATTGATATTTTTTTAAAGTGCACACAGACTTTGTTTTCCCATCTGTACAATTTATTTCTTGAAAGAATTAATCTCCAGAAATGATTTTTACTTACCCCTTTCATAATTTTAGTATTGAAGTAGTTCATGATGTCTTGAAACTTTGCAGGGTACATCGGTGCCTCATCGGGTAATAATGGAAAAAGATAACCTAGCTGTACATCAGGTGTCACTTTTCTTTCACCAATTGTTTCATAGTTCTCCGCTATGTAATCGATCACTTGCTTTCCATGAATTTAAAAGTGTTCCCATCCATTGTTTGCTGCAACAAATCATAAAATAATTATAGGTTAGGTTTTTTTTCATAAACAAAACATGCTAATAGCCTATCTGTAGCCTAATTATAAATGGGAAAGTCCTCATTGAATGACTGATTGACTCGGTCACTCATTACGGATTCTCCTACTTGCACAATAGCTATAAAACTGACATTTTAAGGGAGTATTCCCTTAAGAGTAAATAGAAAAGTTAAATGATTTCGACATTCCACCGTTAAAGGATTGAGAAGGGTGTTCAACCATTAAACCGATATTTTCTCTTTACTAAGTTCTGAACAAGCTAGACGCTTGTGCAATGCAGTCGCTGTCAGAAGGAAGTGGACGCAGTTTTGGCAATAGTACAGTACAAGGCTAGAAAAGAAATCTTTATTGAGAAATGGTAACAATCCATCAAATAGGAATGTGTTTAGAATCCTTTTTGGAAGAAATTAGTGTATTATCACAGATGCATTTAATTATGGGTTGAGTTGAAAAAATACTTTTAAGAGAATTAGATTGAAAATGGTTTGTAAAGGCTCAGAACCCTTGCACTTAACTTGGAAGTTAAGTTAGGTACCACTAGAGGACCCGACACGAACATTTTCATCAAAATCGGACAATCGGAAGTAGTAGTTTATCCGTGTAATTTTTCACTTTTTTGTGATTTCTCAAAAAAGTTCCTACAATTTTTTTTAAAATCATCTCATTTACTACATTTTTTATGCTGTACATGAGGGTAGACACCATGTCTGCTGAAATTCTTGGGAGGGGTGTGCTCTCATAGAAAAAATTGTTTTTTTTTAAGATTTTGGCCTTAATGTGCATTTTAGAGCAAAAATGTTTGTAGTCAAAGTCATAGAAAATTTAAAAACCTACAACTTCTAAACATTTCCTGGTATAATGCTTATTAGTTAAGCAGTAATTTAATGATTTTTTGTTTTTTTTTCATATAAATCTGTAAAAAATGGACTTATTTAGATTTCGACCTTACTATCCATATTATGACAAAAGTGTATCTTTTAAAATTTATAGGAAATTAAAAGATCTAGGTACAACTTTTATTTTGAGCATTTTTCATTACAGACTAGTTTAGCGTTAAAGAGTAGTTTTCCATATTGTTAAGCAAACCTAAGGTTGGTTTTAATTTTGCATCATTCACTCATTAAAATAAGTATATTTTTTGTTTATTTCTAATGTTTTATTACTAATGTTAGGTTATATTATTCGTTATCTGCATTGGCAAGTGTGAGTGTTCCACACCAGAATTTTTTACTTGTTTTTCTGGAGTTGCCTTGTTTTCTGTGAACTGGGCTTGGAGTCTATTCAAAATTTCACACCTTTGTTGGCGAGAAAACAAATAATATTTAATCTTTCACTGATATGTTACAGTTGCAACATCACTTGTTATTTTACCTTTTTTATTTGAGGGTTGTTTTTTCTCAACCTCCAATAGGGCATGAATAAAAGACAAGTGAATGTAGAAAAAATGTTTTATAACTAAAAGTTACGTATTTACTTTTGGCTACATTTCAACATAATCCCTTAATAATTAAAGTTTTTTTTTGTACCTGGGAATAAGCTTTCCAATATGCTCTTCATAAATTGTTGCCGCCAATGAATTTATATGAGTCTTGAAGCTCCTCATTGAGTTTTTGATAAAGTTCATGCAGCCAAGGATCATGATTAATACAGTTTTTTATTGTAAAACTTTATGAAGTTTGCGGAGAGCCGTTCAAAAAAAAAAGAAGAGGTGCTGACTTCTGGAATTGTTCTGATCCATGAAAACGCTCGTCCTCACAGTCATTGGTGCAACCCAATGACTCCTTGCGCAATTTCAATGGGACATTTTTGATCAACTGCCATGCAGTCCCAAACTAGCTCTGAGTGATAACCATCTTGCCCAGTATGTAGTAAGCAAATACTTCCAATAAACTCTTTTCTCACAAGATTTTTTTTTAAATGGCCAAACAACCCTCACTTTAGGAATATGGTTCATATAAAAAAAACAAAAAATAAATAAAAAAGAAGTGATTCTGAAATGGTAGATATGAGTGAGAGGGTGGTAGGCATGGCTTTCCGTTCTCCATCCCTCCATCGATTCCCTGGCATGCTGCGCTGTTCAAGTCACTACATGAGTCTAACGACAAAGATTCCGGTTTATATTTGAATGACTCTCGCACTTTGTATCTATATATGTATCAAGTTTTACCAGAAACAGAAGATACTTGTTCCTTTCTAACACTAGCTTGGAGTGACCAGAGGAGACCACTAAATAAGTAATGTTTTTCTTTTTTTATCGCCAAATTATACTCTATAAGAAATTAATGTAAATTTTGTTATTTTTATGTACAGGGACTCGACTGCTGTTCAGATAATGCGATTTCCTTCCATTATGTATCGCCAAATATGATGTATGTATTAGAATATTTAATATATCATTTGCGACCGTATGGTATATCACATAAATATCGTACATCTAAATCATTATCGCAAATGATGCTTCATCATAGTAGTAATAGTTCGCATAGTAATAATAGTAGTAGTAATACTAATAGTAATAATAATAATAATAATAATAATAATTCAAAAAAACAAATCAGCTAGTCAATTTTTTTAGGTTAGGTTATATAATTTTGTTACTAAAAAAATTTCTTGAAATTTTACAGGAATTCTTATGTAATATGAAGTGTGTTTTTTAAGCAAGTTCCATTGTAAACAAGTAGTTACTTAAAAAACATGCCTCGTATCTGTTTATTTGTACAATGTTAATAATGTCTTCTCATTTTGTATTGAAGTTCAATGTTTTTTTTTTTTTGCGACGATGTAAACATATTTGTGATTTATATCCTAATGTTGCGTCGTTGGTTGTATTTAACGTTGGGGTGATCAAAAAGTTACAGGATTTATTATTTTAAAATTTATTCAAACATGAGTGTTATTGAATATTGTCCTGTTTAAGATACTCTTCTTGGAAGCTATACATTTTCAAACTGCTCCGTTTTCACTGCTGGAACTATACTATGAATTCATCTTGTGAAATTTTCCTTTAGTGATATCTCTCTAATGTCATCAATCAAGTCAAATCGTCTCTCTTAAAATAATCTCATAAGTTTTATAAATAGGAAAAAGTTTGTAGGGGACAAGTCTGATGAGTATTGGGGCTGGGAATGATACAGCATCCACTCTCCACTTTACCGCAGTTGAGGTCTCTTCTTCCTCTCAAGCTTATGTAAATGTCTCAGGGTTTTAAGACAATTAAAACCATTACTGTATTTGCCAATATACAGAGTGGCCGGGAAGTCCCTTTACACTAACTTAACAAGGCAAAAAATAATAACACAATTCTGTTTGTGAATAATTTATTAATTGATCAACATTGTTATTTATTTTATTTATCTAAAACATCGGTATGTGTACTTCCATTGTCGTAACACAACTTGACACGATGCCATGTTCGTATGTTCATCCTTTTCAGCATTTCCGGAGTCACTGACGTAAAAGCTTGGCGAACTCCGTTTTGTAAGTCCTCATTCGAAACATTTCTGCGTTTTCTAACATCCTCTTTAATGAATCCCCACAGTGCATTGTCCGGCGTTGTCAAATCTGGACTTCTTGGAGGCCAAGGCATTGGTGCAGGACAGTTTGGAGAACCTCGTCCAATCCATCGGTCCTGGAAAATTTCATTCAGGTGGTTGCGGACAGCGAGAGCAAAATGAGGTGGAGCGCCATCTTGTTGAAAATAAACAGTGTCAGCAGTTCCCTTAGCTCTCAATTGCGGTAGTAACCACTCGTTGATCATCTGCAGATAAGTGTGTTGAGTTACAGAGCCTTCAAAAAAATATGGCCCAAGCAGATAAGTTGAAGTCATTCCAGCCCATATCATGACATGAGGTGGGTTGTTTTCCACTTCATCAAAGAAATGAGGGTTGTCCTTTGCCCAGAAATAAACATTTCGATTCCAAGAGCTGCGGTAAATAGCACACTCATCAGTGAACAGAACATTTTTTTTTGTCACTGGCTCTTGGAAAGCGCTAAGTTAGTGTAAAGGGACTTCCCGGCCACTCTGTATAAGACACACTTTTTTTGAACCTTTATTAACTCATCAAAAAACAGGGTGCTCCTTATACAATGGATGGGAATTTGTAAAGGTCTACCTAACTTGACATAATCCGTTTCTCTTCTTAAGAATTATTGAAACTAAACTATTCACAGTGACTTGCAAATCCCTTACTTATTCAACACAAAAAAACAATACTATCAACGTTTCACAGAAAATTAGCTAGACATAAAAACAAACTAATTAAAACAATTAGCTCAGTTACTGTGCCAGACAACCCTCCCAGAAGGCTGAAGAGAGCTTGAAACAGATTTGTTGTTACCCTAATAAAAATTTTTTTAATAAAAATCAGATAACCCTAATAAAAATCAGATGACTACAATATAACTAATGGACAACTAAATGATGTTCATGTAATTTTAAAATCTTTGTATAAATTTTATAAATTTACGTGAGATAAAATTTTGAACTTTTCTTACATATGAGATAATTTATATAAATGATAATTTTGAGTATCTTCAGTTTCAGGATTTCCTCGAATGTTATTATTTGTTATATATTTATATATAAATTACGTTAGTAGTTTATTTTAGGTTATGTTATATATTTTTTTTTGTATATTTGTTAATGAGTAAGCGAATTATTAGTAATTATTATGTATCTAAAATATTTATTACCAGTTTAAAGTATTATACATAATTGTATGTATATTATCGCAGGAATTTTGTGATAGGTCAGGTTAGGTAATAGAATACCATTGTCTCTGGGGTTCGGGGTTCGATTCCTGGTCACGTTTGGCATTTTTTATTTTCATTTAATTTCTTTTAACATCTTTCATCATATTAGCAGTGATGTGTAAACCAGTTCTGGATGTGAAATTAAACAGATCTATTTATAATTAACATTCAATAATTGAGGTGTTCTCCGGAAGAAGGGAACATAACAGTATGTGTCCTTTTTCTACTGAACAGTTTAAAATGTGTGCCATCCTTTTTTACAACCTGTAAAAATTTTGTTCGGATGAATTTGATTTGAAAACATGTGTTTCAATAACTGTTGTTGAGGCTATGTACATTATATAGTGTATAGAATGTTGCTGAAGAACTTATTTTTAAAAAGAATAATTCCATTGAGGATGTAAAAGCTAAAATTAAAAACTTAAAAAAGGTTAGTGTAGAAAAAGAATAATAAAAGTAATAACTGAAACATTATTACATTTTTCAAGTAAAACTATAACCTTTAACTTTGTAAGATAGATAAAATGTTATTTTGGATAAATGGATATTATTTATTTTTTAACTATAGTATATAATATAATTTTTATTAATATCAAATTAAAATGTTAAAATAAATTTAAAAATGTGTCATTTATGTATATCATTTCATAAAAGTGTTGGCGTTACTGCGTTCTGTGGAAAAAGGGCACATAACACTATTTCTTATTTTGTCTGTATTATTAAAATGTTCCACTAGTCAATGAATTTTTCATTATGCACACCTTAAATTAATTACTTATATAAATTTAGAACACTTATTCATTATAATTAATTAGATGTAACAATAAAAACTTTAAATCTGTTTTTCTCTAAGTATAATTTTCAGTTGTGTCCCCGTCTTCCGGAGAACACCTCAATTAATGAGGCAATAAATATATGGAAAAAATATTTATTAAATGACTATGATACTTACACTACTTTTCAACATTGTATCCAGTAGCATATATCGCGCTGTTCTGTGAGTTTTCTGATTACTACAGCATAGCATTGACATTGAACTTGTTTATGTGTAAAATGTCTTAGAGTGGGCTAAACAAATAAAAATTAAACGGGGTAGGGTCTGGGTTGCAAGGAGAATGAGGCAACTTCTCCCAACCCAGCTTGTTTTGCTCGTTCTACGAGTGGTGTGGGAGTACATGTTGTCATGTAAGGGAATCCCACTTTCTGAGAGAGCTTTCACTTATTTTTTCACCTTTTTGTTGATCTCACATAAAATTTCGGCTTGTGAGTCATAGAAGACCGTCAAAATCACTTTACCAGCTGATGCTTATATTTTAAACTCACCCTGCACATGGCGCACCACATTCGTTTTGAGCACGCTACAGGGGTTAGATAGATCAGAACCATAGAAGTGTGTGCATGCAGCGCATACATGTTGCCATAAGGTGATATTTGGCTACCAAAGAGGTTGGTGGATGAGAATAATTAAGTTTCAAGGTGCAATATAGTCAACGAGCTAACTGCGTGCCACTGTGGTTTAGGTTTGCTTATTGTTAGAAGTTAAAAAGTTTTTAAGTTTGAAGGTTTAAAGACTGAGGATTTGAGCTTGAGATTTCAGGTTTACCCTCTTTAATGTTTACAAAAGTTCTGAGTCAGGCTGAAAAAAAAAATTTGTCCGAAAATTCTCTGGTATACATTCTACCCGAACAATTTCAGCCAGAAAAATGTTTTGTTCAAAATTTTTTGGATACAAATAAATTTTGTCTAAAAGGTGTCCAAAAAGATTTTTTTCAGAAAAATCTGACAAAAATTTTTTTCCGCAAAAGGTTTGTCTGTAAAACATTTCTGTCTAAAAAAAATCACTTAACCAGCTGACGCTTAAGTTTTAAATTTTTCTGGTTGGGAATCCAGATGTTTCCACTCAAGGCTCCAACCACTTATACACATTACTGCATTTTAAAACACTTTTCATCATACTGTTACATTTTTGAGTAAATTTCTGCCAGTTTTACATCTTTGAATAGCAAAAATCTTTTAACTGAATTTTGCTATTCTGGTATACAAGTTTTAAACAGATCTGCCATTTGAAATAAATAAGTAGTTATTTTTTATATTAATTATGATTAAACAGTGTTCCCAGGGTTGCCAATTTGACCATTAAAAGGTTTCATTGTCATTGAAGCAACTGTTTTCTCTACATTAATTTGGTAATTATTGAATGTCCCTCGTATTTAAAAAACAAAATCGGATCCAATGAATTTTAAATATATTCTGTATGTGTCCTTAAATATACAGGTCTACTGAACTGATTTTAAAATTTTTTACGTGGTTGTAAGGAGGATGCTTTACAAACTGCAAAAAATCGGGATCCTGCAAAAAACTCAAAAATGAAAATTGGTCAAAGCTGTAACCATATTTTGATAAATTCAATAATTGAATTAAAGTTTTGATTGTCCTACCATTCTGGCAGTGACATTGCAAAGTTCAGTTTGTTCTGAAGAGTTGTTATGTTGACAGGAATGGTTTATTTAGTTGGATATCTTATTTCATTAACACTGGTACAAAACATTGTGAAACATAACTTAATCGTGTCAATGTAAATTGTGAAATTTGTTTTTCAAAATGTATTAGTATTATTGTGCGAATTAATTCGCACAGGTAAACTAATACTTGTTTTAGTTTCTGTTTACCAACATTAGATTTCTGTTTACATTTTAATCGAATATCAGTAAATACGGGGTGATCGTAAAGTCGTACATCCCAAATTTTTCTGCTTTGTAGGAATGACAGTTAAATTCGTAAAAGATATTTTAATTAGCAAATTTTTTGGTGTGACAGATATTGTATGGTAGCACTGCTAGATCATGCCATGGGGAGCAGTGAACATGGTGGCTCGAAGTAGTTTGATTAGTTGAAGTAGCAATGTCTTTCATGCAAGACCAACACATCTTTAATGTTGTGAGTTTTACTGCAAATTGAAATCATATGGGAAGGATTAAAAAGATTTTTTAAATGCTTTTCCAGATGCTATTGTGCCAAATAAATCCACTGTATGCTGTTTATTTAATCGTTTTCTGGATACAGGAAGTTTGCATGACTGTAAGCGTACTGCCCATCCAAATGTTTCATCTGGTGACAGTCTGCAGATTATTAATGAAGCACTTACAGGGTTTGTCCGTAATGAGACTGGGTCTGGTAAAAAGAATTCATTGTTCCGATCGGTACAACTTGTTATAGTCTCCTTGGGTGTCAATGAATTCATTGATCCAATCGGTTCAACGTGTTAATAGTCTCCTTGGGTGTCAATGAATTCATTGATCCGATCGGTACAACGTGTTAATAGTCTTTAAAATAGTCTCCTTGGGTGTCAGGGAATTCATTGATCCGATCGGTACAACGTGTTAATAGTCTTCAAAATAGTCTCCTTGGGTGTCAGTGAATTCATTGATCCGATCGGTACAACGTGTTAATAGTCTTTAAAATAGTCTCCTTGGGTGTCAGGGAATTCATTGATCCAATCGGTACAACGTGTTAATAGTCTTTAAAATAGTCTCCTTGGGTGTCAGTGAATTCATTGATCCGATCGGTACAACGTGTTAATAGTCTTCAAAATAGTCTCCTTGGGTGTCAGTGAATTCATTGATCCGATCGGTACAACGTGTTAATAGTCTTCAAAATAGTCTCCTTGGGTGTCAATGAATTCATTGATCCGATCTGTACAACTTGTTAATAGTCTTCGAAATAGTCTCCTTGGGTGTCAATTCACCGCTGCTAATGTGATTCCCACCCTGCGAATGCGCCTTGGAAGTCTGCTGCCATACCTCTTTGAGACTCTGTGACTGTTGGTTGGCGGAAACATCTTTGAAATGGTGACCTTTAATTTTTCTCTTGAGCTTGGGATACAGTAAAATGTCTACCCGGTTCACATCGAGGCTGTATGGTGGGTGCGGCAAGGTTGCAACTCTTATCCAGGCCAGGTAGGCGGTTCAACACTTTTGGCATCAATTCCACACAAACCTTCCTCACATTTAAATTTTCTGTAATAATTTTGTAAACTGTTGTCTTGCATATGCCATCAGTGAGGTCTTCAGCAATTAATCTTATACTCTAACGACAGTCGGAGTCCAGGAGATTTTTTACTTAGCCCACATTTTGTCCAAACCACTCGTGTTGCTTAAATGCCTCACCACAAATCCCACCAGCAGGGAGTGTGCTGCTGATGACTGGAGCACCATGCGACAGAGTTTCATTACTTTATGGACAAACCCTGTATTTGTTCTCCAAACCAGTCTCTATGAAAACATTTTAACCAGACTGCGCTATCTTATGAAAGTGTTCATAAGGCTACTAAAGTTTTAAAGTTACATCCGTACTGGATTGAAGTCATCAGCTCCAAGAACCAGATAAGGAGAAATTAGCATTCCAGACTGTTGTCAGAACACTTGCATGGCCGGTTTGCTTACAGTCGTGCGCACTTCCTGTATTTCGCAAATAATTAAATGAAATACATGTAGTAGATTTATTTGACATATTAGCATCTGGAAAAATAAAGAAAATATTGTGAGTCTTCATTTATAATTTTGATTCATAACAACTAACATCAATATAGACTCTGCCCGGACTAAACAGTCTGCTTGATGTA
The DNA here is from genome assembly GCA_035578175.1 of Catonia carolina. Classification (NCBI taxonomy): domain Eukaryota; kingdom Metazoa; phylum Arthropoda; class Insecta; order Hemiptera; family Achilidae; genus Catonia; species Catonia carolina. The sequence goes on from JAQMRL010000007.1 coordinate 2,036,016, forward strand.
ACATCCACTATTGCTCGTTGGCGAGATCTAGCAATGCTACCATACAATATTCTGTCAAGCAAAAAAAACTCCCTAATTAAAATATCTCTTGCAAATTTAACTCTCATTCCTACTAAGCAGAAAAATTTCCATGTACAATTTTATGATCACCAAATACTATTATTAGAAATTCAGCTAAAAATTTCAATAAAACATTTTGGTACATTTGTAAATAAGTATCATCATTCATATTATTGTGTATAATAAATTATAATAATTATCTTCTGCGATAATATACATTATTTTATAGTGTAAATATATTGTGTTATTTTTTTTATTAACTGCGATATAATTTGATATTACTTTGTAGGTTAAAATTTTTAAAATGACTGCAATTTATTTGTTATATTATATTTTATAAATTGTGTACAGTAAACTCTTGGTTAGCTGAAATATTGCGAGCAAACCAATATCAGATAATTTGGTTTATGAGTTACAATATGGTAATTTATTAAAAACCTGTATTTTTTTGTGACTGATTAAAAATTATAGCATAGTTGACTCTATTACTACTTCTAACTAGTCACTGTAATGCTGGGTTATCAACTGTATTGTCATGTGGAAGAATGAACTGCAAATCCCACCAGAAGAAGTGGACTGGCACTGACACATGTTGTTAAATTGTTAGTTGGATACCACCCCTCCCACTGATTATTGTAAAGGTAACGGGTGGGGCAGAGAAAAGAGTGATTCTGAAAAGGTTGTAAAAAATGCCATAAATTTTTCCAAATTATATTTTTATAAGTAGCTGTTTAGGTCAACTGCCTAAAAGCCTGGTTTTACTAAGTAAAAACGAGAAGTGAGGTAGTTTACTATTGTCTTCCTCACTGAGTTGAAAGAGTATGCTCATCTGCATGCCGGCCGTATTGGTGTAGTTTGTAACGTGCTCGCCTCTCATCATGCGGCCTTGGGTTCAAATCCCATTCAGGCACGGCATATTTTCATACGTTACAATAAATAATTTCATCCTTCACCATCTGCATTAGCAGTAATTGCAGAAGTCGGACGTTAAACAAAAACAAAAAAAATTAACAGCATGCCATGCCCTCCAAAAAGCACCCACTTTCCACCCTGTAAATGACACCTTCACTTTATTCACCGCAGGGTCTGGCTGTATAGTGAAATTCGTTACTCTCAGAGGAGATAACTCAGACCTTTTTATAAGTACGAGGTAGGATCTAAAAGTTCCCGGAATGGTCACGAACAGTCAATTATTTGTTTGCTAGAAGGGAAATTTTTGTTTAGGAGGTTGGCATGATTACTAGGAAACGTACTGTGTCGCTCAACAGGCAGTTGGAGTTAGGTTCCTGCGTGCGATGTATGGCATAGTATTTTCTTTCGTTGGATTGGAAATGTTGACATCAGAGCATCATGCCAATATTAAATTATGTGTATTGCTGGAGAAATCATGCTTGGAGACTCTTGAGATGCTTAAGAAAGTATATGGAAACGATGCGATGAAGAAATTAACAGTTTACAAGTGGCACAGCGTTTTTGTGACCGTTGCACAATTAAAGATAGAATTCAGACTGGGCGGCCTTCCACTTCCACCACAGATGAGAATGTTGAGTGTGTTTGACAACTTGTGCATACAGACAGGCGAATGTATTTATTCCAGATGGGAAAACAATCAACAAAGAATTATACATAGAGATCTTAAAACGGTTACGAATCGCAATTCAATGAAAACGACCTGAAAAATGGGCAGGGAATTATTGGTTTTGTTGCATGACAATGCCTCATCTCATCAATACCTAATAGTGAAACAATATCTTGCAAAGAACAATGTCACCACTCTGGAACACCATCCATATTCTCCCGATCTTGCACCAATGGATTTTTACCTGTTTCCACTGCTAAAAATGATATTGAAGGGACATCGTTTTGCTGATTCTTCAGAGGTGTTGGTAAATGTGACAAAGCAGCTGATAGAACTTTCAAAAATAGCTTTCAGGAGGGTTTCCAACAATTGTATGAATGATGAAATATATGTGTCGATGCAGGAGAAGAGTATTTTGAAGGAAAAAAAGCCAGCCACATTGGCGTAGTTGGTAATGTGCTCACCTCTTATCATGCGGTCTTGGGTTCGAATCCCATTCAGTCACGGCATATTTTCATATGTTACAAAAAATCATTTCATCCTTCACCGTCTGTATTAGCAGTAATTGCAGAACAGTCGGACGTTAAACCAAAAAGAAGAAGAAGGAAAATAAAGTAAAATGTTGTTATACACACTTTCAATAAATTTTTATAAACCCATTCCGGCAACTTTTTGACCCTACCTCGTATAATAAAATTTAAATTTCATAAAAGACCGTTTATGAAAATTAAGTAAATGCTAAGTTATAAAAATAACTCTAGTTAGATGATGTCCTTCCAGGCGTAGCCATTCTTAATTATTCTTCACATTCTGTAGTATTACCAGTGGTATTTGAACCACCTTCCATTCGTCGGATACATTCTTTCATTGCTTCAATTGTTCGTGGTGTGTTATCTTGATGCACACTACTCTTCAGGTAACCCCTCTAGAAAAGTTTGTTCGTTAGGTCCGGTGAATGAGAAGGCGATATCCCCATTTCGAGAAATCTTATGATTTGGAAATAATGCATCAATAACATTCATGCTTGCTTTCCCTGGCTGTGTGGGAGGTTTTATTGAAAAAATATTTACTAGTTTACTTCGTACTGAGTAAGTTGTGGAGTAACAAATTGTTGAACATGTCTGCGTATCTGTGAATTCACTGTCACAGCATTGCCTAGACCATCTTTGAAACAGTAAGTCCCTATGAATCCTAATGAAGATGTAGCGCACCACATGGAAACTTTTGTGGAATGGAGCAATGATGCAATGATACACTTGAATTTTTTTATGTAAAATTTTTTTTCAATAATTTTAGATAAGCAAGAGTTTACTATAGTTTTATAAAAAATAATTTTATTGAATTTTAATTAGATGTAAGTAAAATTATGTTTAATATTGGTAAATATGCTCAATGTTCCATTTTCTTTCGTAGCCACGTTTATCTATTTAATAATTGTCTAAATCAGATTATCCAGTGCGATGAAAAGAATTATAAATTTTTGAATTTTTTTTATATAAGAATTTCTTAATGATATTTTGGTTGTAATGATGGTAAAGAATTCAAATTTTTTAAATTATATATAAAATGGGAAAGCCCTCACTGACTGACTGACGTTCCACCCACTCACTCATTATTAATTCCTTACTTGGACAATAGCTAGAATGCTAAAATTTGGAGGAAATATTCCCTTGGGGGTAAATAGAAAACTTATACATAAACGATTTCAACTTTACATCGTTAAGGGATTGGAAAGGGTGTTCGACCCTTAAACCGATATTTTCCGTTTACTAAATTCTGGACAAGTTAGATGGCTGAAACTGTATGGAGATGGTACTTATAGTTCAACTATAAAAATTACCCCTTAATAATTTCCAAACTGTACCCCTAGTAGGATGACAGTGGTATTCAACCCTTAAACAAATATTTATTTTTTACTAAGTTCCTGACGAGTCAGATGGCTGAATTTCGATGATGTTATTTATTATGTAAATAAAAAACATTACCATTACCCCGTAACAATTTGAAGAATTTACCTGTAAGGGATTGAAAACTGTGTTCAACCCCTTAAATCAATATTTTTTGTTTATTTAAATTTCTGGACGAGTTAGGTAACTGAAACTCGGTAGAGGTGTCCAAGCATTAGATTTTTTTAAATCGGAAAATCTTATTTTTGATTTATTTATAACCCTAATTTAAAAATTTTTGAAATAAAAATAAATTATACCTGGGTGGAGGCAGGACGGGCAGCTAGTCATTTATATAGTCACATAAGTAAAGAGGTTAGTGGAAGACAAAGGTGCTATAACTGAAGTAAAGTTTTCAGAATAATAAGATCTAAGTTTCTAGGCTCTCATCTTTTTGTGAAATGCCTGATCTCTTTCTCATTTTGGTAACTACAAATTAAATATTCCTGAAATTTTTAGGTCAAAAGTTCTTCAAACCTTACTTATCAGTATCACTTTTCTTATGGATATAATACCTTCCATCCACTTGAAATCTGTTTTTTACGCTGTATTCTATAAGTATGTATGATTTGTATTTCAAAAATACAAGGCAAAGTAATTCATTAGAATTTTTGAAAGAAATGCAGTGCTACTACTAATAATCAGGGACTGAACTTGATCTAGGTAAATTGTAAATTATAGAAAATCGAAAAAAACAAAATGTAATGGGAAAAGTCACCATTTATTTATCAGAGGGTTATTCAAAAAGTAAGTTCTCATTTTCTTATAAAACAAACAATCACAGATTTAAAAAAAAAATGTATTTCATTAGTTATGTTTCTCTGTTTTTCTGCATAGTTTCCTTATCTGTTTTTAAACATTTGTCATAATTTTCTACAGGCTTTTGTATGCTTAAGTCATAGACGTCTACCACCTGTGAGGATAACCAGCCTTTAACTGCTTCTTTCACCTCGTCATTTGTGGCAAAGCCCTTACCGCTGAGAAACAGAAAGTTGTTCTGCCCACATTTGGAAATTCTATTGTTGAAGTTGAAATTGTGAATCGCTAGACTTGTACCATTTTGCCTACAGCATTGACCAAATCTTCTGTGATCACTGATGGTCGGCCTGATCATGGATCATTATCTTCATTTTCCTGTCCGTCCTTGTAAACTCTCACCCAATTTCGCACTTGCTATTGGGATCATACACTTTACTTATCTGCCAATGAATTTCCGCTGTTGAAGCATTCCTTGCTGTCAAAAACTGATTTACTGACCATATTTCACAATGAATTGTTGAGCTGATGAATTGTTTTAAACATGTTGAAATGACATTGTAAACAGGACACTGCAACAATACCAATGGAAATGACGTCGTTTGATGAGCAAGGCATGCCGGCAGTTGGTGCCCATGCGCGTTTCAATGTTCACGAGACATTCAATTAGCTACAGTGATTCGAACCTTACTTTCCGAAAACCCTCATACTTCTTTGGACTGAAACGCATGTAAGTACAAGTATTGATTGAAAAATAATGAGAATTTTCGTTTCTCTCAATAAGTTTAGTTTTCATCAATATTTTGTCCAATTCTAATAATTCCCTTGAGATATAATGCGCTTCTGCCAGCACTTTTTCCAATCTTCGAAGTACTTGTTTTGTTGGTATGGAGTTCAGTTCCTTCAGCAATTCAGTCTTGATTTCCTCAGTGTTGGCAAATTGTGGTTTGGATGTTACATCCATAGACAATGGTTACCATATAACCATCCACATTGATTCTGCATTTAAATTCTTATGCATATTCCTGATATTTTGAAATGTCATTATTAAATTTTAAGTTTGGTGCTTCTATTTCTTTGCTTAATTTGTGTTTGTGTTTTAGGATTTTTGTGGAAAATTCTTTTAGTTTATAATGATTTTATAAGTTTTAAATATTTTTAGTGCTTAAGATTGTAAAAGAAAACATAAATCAGGGAAATACGTGTTGTGTGTTTTTATTATTATTATTATTAGTATGGGAAATTTTTTGTTGTAAGTTTTCAAGAATGTACTGATGATGTGTTATAATTTTCTTGTTGTAGTGGGGTATATTTTATGTAATTTTTTTATGTTGCTGTAATTTTATGGTTATGATTGATTAGTTTATAAGAAAACTTATGATCAGTGGAAACTTATAGTATCTTACATTTGAATTAATTTTAAAAGCCGCTGTATGCAATTTTATGATTTATTTGTAACGATTTGTTGTTAAATTAACAAAAAGATTTTTTTCTGTTTGAAATAAAAATTGTCTGCTTGTTACACCATTGACTCTACGGAAGAGAAAGCAAGTTAAACATTGGATTGACACCATCTCAGAAAAATTAAAGGATATTGTAGACCTTCAACCCATTTATTTACCCTGCGTGTACATTTTGCCCAATGCATTGTCACCAAACAGTGTGCGTGAGTAGCATGGGGAAATCTTAAAGATTTGGTGGCCCTGAAAAGGGCCTTTTTAAAACCTTAGAATGCTTGTCTTGAGTGCAAATGAGGCGTTGCGGACCAGAAGGGCGAACTCAACAAAGGGTAGTTTTGAGAAATGCAAATTAAACTTTTTGATCCAAGGGTGAACTCAACAAAAATTGCAAAGTGTATGATGCATAGCGATAGGAAGGGGAAAGGGTAGAAGTGGGGTGGGATCAGTAGCATAGAGGTGATAAGACTCACATCTTCCTGTTTAGTTTGCCCTTCTGGTCCGCGCAACTATCATTCAAAGTAAACTCCCTGATTTTTTTCTACTTCTCTTTTCATATAATTTAAAAGGTGAACTCAACAAAATATACCTATAACATTGAAGTTTGTAACCCAAAGATGCCAAATAAAACAAAAAAAAAATGACCCTATGTTGAGTTCGCCCTTCTGGTCCGGAACGCCTCAAATAATATGCATTATATATTTATGACAATTCAAAATGTTTGGGATAGATCTTCTTCATTCACAGTATCCATATTTACAATCCAAATTAATAATTTTCCATTTAACCGTTAGCTTATTAATTAACAAAAAACAACTGATAAAGATAATTATATGACAAAATAATTTGAACATTATTTTTCCACTCAACGAAAAATAAAATTTTATTGTGCCTAATGGGTCGATTATTTAAATAGAAAAGCCAGAAAGCCTCTTGGCTAGTGTAGGGGTGGATACAAACCAGTGGGAAGTAGAGGTATTGGCAGGCTGAGAAAGATGGGTGCCGGAACAGGTAGAAATGCCTAACCCATGAAGAGGAGAAGAAGAAGAAGATATTGTTGTCAATTTGTATAACAATTTATATAAAATAACGGTAGAAGTTATCGAATTTCTTGCATAAAAATATTAATTAAATATATATAAAATCAGTTAGTGTGTTTAATGTTAAGTTAAATAATGGGCTAGCATGCTTCCATACAATGTGAAAGGTCATGAGTTCGATTCCTGACTAGTGTCTGGAAATTTTAACATATTATAACCCACCGTTACAGTACCAAAACTGACAATAGTTGCTAATAACCAAGCTATCAATGCGACTTAAAAAATAAACTGAAAAAATATATATTTATTGAATTTTACATTGTTGACAACACAACCATACCAACATTATAATGTCTATTGAGTGATATGCTACCATTACAAACAAACAAAAACATAATGTTAATTGTTATCAATATCATTCGGTAATGGCTCCTTGCTGTGTGATACAGGTATACTGTTCGCCAATTATGACGGCATGTAGGGAGGGTAGCGAGACAGAGAGAGAATGTGTTGCGTCCGCCGTTCCCCTCAACTCATTTCAATCAGTGCACGGTGTTCAAGCAGAATTGCGACAATACACGGTACGGCACTCTGCCGGCCAGTTTCGTTCACTACACTCTAACAAGCTCATTTTTCATAAAAAAAATTCTGAAAAAATTAGTTTCACTTCCTAATGAATCTTATTTTCTTACACTATAAGTGTTATTATTATACTCTGATATTTAGATACGATACGCTCGTACAAAGTTAGACGTTTAAATCTCATCGCATTTTTTGCGTATCACGTAGGCTAATATAACTTCTTTTCCAGGACGACATAATACGCGTTTTATTATTTTGTTATAAAATATAAAATTTTATCTGTAATTTGATTTACGTAGGGCAGAAAGAGAAGTAATAAACGAGCTTGAAAAAAATCACTTTTTGAAGGGAAGTCAGAGATAGATCATCGTGTCTGGTGTCTCCTTCCTGTTAGTATTCCAAGAAGCTGAATCATTTTTAATAATTGTGAACTTTATACCAAACATTCGTCAATTTTAAGAAATCAACTACACACGCACAATATCAATTGTATGAAATTTTAACAAAAAGAACCGCATAGTACGTAAATATAAGAGAAAGAGGGTATGACGTATCTTTCTTTCGGGCATGTCAAAACTTATGGTAGGTACATCATTTTGAAAAAAAATTGCCTATTACCCCAAAAGGAATCGCAGAAATTTTTCCCCGTATTTTGTACGCGCGCAACTAATTTCGACAGCGACACAAATGTCAAAACGATTATTGCATGAACAGAACACAATGAGTAGTGAGTACTACTTTAGAGGCAGCCTGTATCAGGCTACGACGCCGTGGTGGGGGATCTACTTACTGTGCATGTGCGGCCCGCATGCCACCGTAGTTGGTTATATTTTTACCAGTCACATTCTTTCAACCACATGATTTGTCTACACAAATTCTGAAGTTAATTGGAATGTAAGTACTATAATAGTACTCTCAGAATATAATGTTCTTGTCTGTGTTATTTTATCAGTGCCATCTTGATTTTATGTTTCCTTTTAGTGTTTTATCAAGTATTTTTTACTAGTGATAATTTGTACCAAATTATAAATTAGAATTATATTTATTACTATATTGAATTTAAAATGTGTTTGTACATAAATAAATAAATAAATGATAAATTATTGCTTATAATTCTGTGGTGGTTTTTTTTTAACTTTCACACTCGGTATAGCAGTGGTTACTAGCAGATAGTCAATGGATTCTCTGGGATTCATCATCATGGAAAGAATATTGTAGGAATCATAATCATCTTTATTTATAATCTTCAAGATTATATGTAGTAAAACTAATTATTTTTTTTAGTCTCTAATGTGTGTATGTTGCAGTCTTTTCAATTTAAGAACAATAAATAACCCTATGACCCACGGTATATAGAGATATCTCTCTAAGTACCATGCTATGACCCAATGAGATGATGATATGAGGTGGGATAAAAAAATACAGTGAATAATGCTATTATGAACGAAGTAATATGGGTACATCAAAATTTGAATTAATCTCCTCCAAAGTACTTTCCTTTGCTAGCAATTCACTTATCTGAGCGTTGATTCAGTGATTGGAAGGCTTCTTTCGGAAGGCCCTTCAGTTGCTCTGTCATGGCTTTCTCAGTGTTGGCTGGCTTTTTTTTTTTTTTTTTGCATCCAGGAGACTCCAAAGGGAGTATAGGACATGTCAAGATACAAGTGATAAACTGGAAGTTTATCACCAATGATAAATTCATCACTTACCACCAAAAAATTGTTTTTGCTACTGCTTACTCCAGTAGGCTTGTGATGAACCCCATTGAATCAAATACCACACAAAATAAAAAATAAAAAAATCAAACACAATGATAAATTCATCACTTACCAATAATTTTTTCCTGCTACTGCTTAACTCAGTAGGCTTGTCATGAACCCCTTTGTATCAAGTAGTGCACAATATTTGTTTAATTAGAAGTTGGACTTACCTCTACGATTTTGTTAGTCATTTAAATTTTTTTTTTATCTTTTCTACTTAAACTCCTGATCATCGGCGTCTCATAATTGGCGTCATTTTCATCTCTACCATCGTCATTATCATCTCCAGCTTCAACACTTTGTGTTTCGGGATGTTGATTCACGGTTCATCAAGTTTGGTTTTGTATAGATATATTTTTTTGTTTCTTCACAGTTTGTTCTTTTTCAAACACACTACTGAGTGTCGTTTGTGTTTTAATACTAAGGACATTACTAAGATTTTCTCATATTTGCTTAAAGTTATTGTATTTATTAACTGATTGCAAAAGAAATACTATACTGTTAAAAAAAAAAAAGAAAAAGAAAAAAAGAAGTTAAATACTTTTCAATCAAAACTATTTAGAAAGGAATTTGTGCACACTGTGAAATGTTTCATCAATCAAATATTGTTTTAGCTTTTTTTTAAAATGACTTAAATTGTCACAACTTTTTAAACCTTGTGGCAATTTATTGATGTATTTTCTACCTGCATAAGTTGGTTTTTGTTCAAACAATTCAGTGTTGTGATTAGTAACATAATAATCGATTCTGTTTCTTGTGTAGTGGTTGTGAACATCTAAATTCTGTAAAAAGGTATTTTTCTTTACGTACATTATCACTTCAAAAATGTACAAAGAAGGAACTGTGAGCAATTGCAGCTCCTTAAATAGTGATCCGCATGAAGTAAGGTGGCTGACTCTCATCATACACCTAATAGCTTCTTTCCATGTCACCCTGTGATGAATTACTAATATGGCATACCTGATATGAGATAAAATTAAACCATGATAAGCTGCTATAAGCAGTTTTTTATCATTTAATCTGGCAATTTGTTTTAATGCAAATACCCCAGATGATATTTTACCACAAATTTGATCGGTGTAATAATCCCATGATAGGGCCCTATCCAGTGACACTCCCAGAAACTTCACTGTTTGCACATGATCCAGGATATTATTTTGTATAAAGACATCCACTTCTCTATTTTCCCTTACATTGTGTTTGTTTTTGAACTGTAAGTACTGACACTTTTTCCCATTAACTGTTAACATTAATTCATTCAGAAATTGGACTACAGATTCTATGCTAATATGTGTATTCACTTTGAGACTTTCTACCAGTAAACTTTTGTTTATGATTGAAGTATCATCAGCAAACAATAAAGCTCTTTTTGTAAGTTTCCCCCTAACTACTCTAGTTATTTCTACGCACTGTACTCTACCTACCAGATAAGACTGAAACCATTTAAGTTCTACATCCCTAATACCTAGTGAATCTAACATTTTCAACAAGACTTCATGATCAACACAGTCGAAAGCTTTACTGAGATCTAAAAACACAGTTAAGGCCTTCTCTCCTGCATCCAATATATCAACTATCTGCTCAAAAAGTGAGACAATAGCAGTTTTGGTTGACTTACCCTTTTGGAAACCATGCTGATCTTTTGAGATGATAGGGTTTTCAGTTAAAAAACTGATTAACCTAATGAACACTACCTTTTCAAAAATTTTGCTAATAGTGTTTAATATACTTTTGGGCCTATAATTTTCAACTAATTGGGTATTGCCATTCTTAAACACAGGCAATATTTTATCTTCCTTCAGTTGCTTTGGAAATACACCTCTTTCCAGGGAGAAGTTAATTAGATGAAGGAGAGGTGTTAATAAATTTTTTTTTTTTATTAACACCTCTCATTGGCGTAGTGGTTAGCGCAACTGGCTTCTACACCAGGGTCCCGGGTTCGATTCCCGGTCAGGTCTGGCATTTTTTCATCACTACCATTATCCACTGTCTGCATTACCAGAAATTGCACAACATTTAAGACGTAGAACAAAAAAAAGTTCTCAATGTCGGGAATAGTGTCAAAAGTTTTTAGTTTTGGGGAAAGCCAGAAGTCACTTGGTACTGAATCTGGATAGTAAGGTGAATTTGGACTGGCATGAATCTTTTTTAGCGATTTCCTTCTGTTTGCAGTAAAACGTTTGAGAACAAATCTTGCACTCACTCATATACAAATTATCAGTTAACATGGTTTGCACGGGTTCGTATGAGGTGTTTAGTTCTTCGATTAGCTCCCGAATAGTCTTATAAAAGTATAATTTCCTGGACAGAAGACTGTGTATAAATGTGGCAGAATCCATGAAAATTTCATCACATATTTTTCTCTTCACTTTTACTCGATAATAATGGATGCGGATGTATCCGTCTTTAGTCCTAAGTGATGTGACTTAAGCGAATATATCCGTGAAAATAGAACTAACTAAAAAAAATATTTGTATGTTGAATAGTGTAGATTAAAAGGAGAAAACGAATCCAGGAGGAATAAATTTATTATGATTGAAATGGATGAATGTAACTCATGTAAGCATTATTGTACAGAAGAAGCACGACTGACATGGAACACTGACCTCCTGGCTGGCAGCGTTGTCATCGTAGCTTCTGCAGCTGCAAATTCCTCGGAATATTTAGATATTTTGGCATAATTTTGATAACTATTAGGACAAATTTTAGTCAAAATCTTTTTTGATTTAATCTGTAAATTGTGCGGATGTATTCACAAAGTGACCTATGGGAAAGATTTTTGGCGGGTCGGCTTTATCCGTCAATAGTCCATGAAGGGTTAAGTTAGGTACCTAACCCTTCACCCTTTGGGTTCCATGAGGAACTCGACATGAATATTCTCATGAAAATTGGTCAGTCATAAGTAGCAGTTTATTTGTGCAATTTTTCGCTTTTTCTTTTTCAAAAACTGCTTCTACAAATTTTTATTAAAATTTTCTTATATACTATACATTGTTTGTGCTCTACAGAATGGAGTAAGCAGGATGTCTAGTGAAATTCGTCGAGGGTTGTGCTATCATGGTAAAAGATGGATTTTGAAGATTATGGCCTTAATATACAGCAAAAGTGTATACAATTGAATTTATTGAAAATAAAAAAAATCTACAAATTTTATTTCTGAATTATTTTCTAGAGAGCGTAGTTTAATGTCAATTAGTGACTTTTCATATTTTGTTCAACAATATTAAAGTCCAACAGATATTAATTTTGATGTAGCGTCGAACTCATGATTAAAATTAGATTAGTTTTTAATTATTTACATTGGCAAGAGAAGTCGAATGAGTGTTTCATACCAGATTTTTTGATTGTATAGTAAATATTCTTCTGTGGAGACTTTCTCTTGCCAATGTAAATAATGAAACATTTTAAATGTATGTTTAATCATTAATAAACAATGTAAAATGAAAAGGATACGTAATTTGAATCATGAGTGAATGATACAAAATGAAAATCAACCTCTGTTCGGCTTAAAAATACGTAAAATCACTAATTAATTAACACTAAATAAGGCTCCGTAGAAGGAAATGCTTGAAATAAAAGTTGTAGATTTTTTAATTTCCTATAAATTTAATTATGAACACTTTTGTCGTAAAATGCATACTAAAGCCACAATATTTAAAACATCAAATTGTTTTACCGAATTTGATAAAAAAAAGTAGGTACAAAATATCACTAATTTGATGCTTAAATCCAAGCGTTAAAAAAAAGCTTGAAATAAAAGTTGCAGGGTTTTAAATGGTCTACAACTTAAATATTATGTACTCGTTTGCCCTAAAATGCATATTAAGCCTGTAATCTAAAAAAATACTTTTTACCACAAGAGCACAGGCCCCCCAAGAATTTCAGCAGACATTGCACTTACCCTATCTTGTAAATGTAGTGCGTAAGAAATGTAGTAAATTAGGGGATTTAAAAAAAAACTATCGTAGGAGCCATTTTTGAGAAAATCGCATGAATAAACAACTACAGTACTTCTGGTTTACTGATTTTGATGAAAATGTTTGTGTTGAATCTCGTCCTGATAACTAACTTAAGTTCCAAGTTTCAACTTTGTACAGTATTTTTTCGTTCTTGAGATATTTTGTTAACACACAGAACAATTGCTAAAAACATGTTTTTTGGGTTTAGGGGGCCTGAAAATGTGTATATTACGTGAAAAATCAATTTGACAAATCAACTTGAAAATAATACTTTTCTTCCCTATATATTCATATAGGGCAAGAAAGAGTAAACATTACCAAGAATTGCCTTGTCGAACATAAACTGTATTCTTGTTATTATTATTATTATTATTGTTATTCAGTACGTTTTTACATTTACAACATGCCACGTGAGGGTTATCCTTTGAGAGTATTGTAGAATATTAGTATTATATTAATATTACTAAATAAAAGACCAATTTATAAGTTGGAATATAGAGCTGGTAGAAAATTTAATAACTATAAAGACGCGCTCTCATTCTACAGACTTTTAAGTCTGAGCACATGGTGTAGAATGTTGGAAATTCTGTACATTTACAACATTCTACATTCACGGATTGATATTCCAGCTGTCTTGAAGATATATTCTGAGAGTTCCTTGCACGACTTTAAAAATTTCAGATAGTTTGCTGGTTCCACAAGAAGTAAAATAGCTCCAATTAATAGGTGTATATTTACAGCAAATGATATAAACAGAGTGGAGATTCGTTTCACAGAGATACCAGAATTAAAGAAAATTATACAAAATATTGGGAAAGAAGGCTGTAAATATTACATAATGTTTGTTATGTGTTTTATGTTCTTCGTGTCTTTGTGGCATGTGTTGGACTCAGTAGTTGACTGGTTTTCTGGTGAAAGAAAAAAAATGGCACCGATAAGAATATAATGGTGCAGTATACCAAGGCAATTCGTTTGGTTATTTACTGTACTACCTTGCATCCTTGCAACCAGCCATGTAGCAGTAGGTGCAGATTTGGGGTGGGGAGCCCCCCCCCCACCAATTATTCAATTATAGTATTTTATACTATACTTTAGAATACTCAAAGGGGTGATCAGTGCATAAGCGCAGGTCAAAGACTTCACCTCAATAGAAACAGTTGTAGTAATATCAGTTATGTTCCTAGTATTCGTTTGTTTCATGTCCGAAAGGTCCCTTCTACGATTTGCTTCGTCATTAGCACTAATAGAACCGAGTACAGCGAGAATAATAATTTTTCTTTGATCTTTGGCGTATGAAAACTAACGCTTTAACACAATCTTCACATAAAAATTATAACAATTTTTTGTTGATGACGTCACAGAAAGGCGCGTATGGCTTTGTTATTATGGCGTGCAGCCTGAGCAAAGACGAAGACGACATCTAGCGTTTGATTTTAACATGAATTGTAATAACATTGGCTTTCAATTCAGTTTTAGACAGGTAGTTACGTTCGTTCTATTTACTAAGTGAAATTTTGTTAAGAGTAGTTTTTGTGTGTTTTGTTTCATTATGTAGTAAGTACTCAATTCAGAGTACAAATTATGGCTGTGATGAGTGAATTCCTAAGTCGAATATTTCTATCGCTTGAGATATTTTTTCAAAAAGTAAGTTGAAATTATCAATTTTGAGGTTATGTGAGAGTTATGCAAACTAATTTATTTTATATTTTAACTCTTGTTTAGTTTTATAAAATAATTTTTCTATATGTGTACGTAGATTCGTTTCATAAGGTATTTATGTGAAATTTATGGTAGGAAAGTATGAATTCAAGAAATATGAGAAATAGATTTACATTGTGTTTACTGACAGATTCTCTAGAAGTAAATAACACATATTAACGAGTCCGTAGTGCAGTTCCTGAATGGTATGTTATTAACAGTCAATGGGAAAACGTGTAAAAACTTATAGTTTCAACGTAAAAGAAAATAGAGAAGTAGGTGTATTTATTCATAATAATAGCCTAGATCATGTTGAAACAGTGAAGTTCCTAGGAGTATTACTACACAGATATTTTATCTTCGGATTTCTATTCCAAACAAATCTGTTGTAAAATATCATCGGGGTATTTGCATTAAAACTAATTGCCAGATTAAATGATAAAAAATTTCGGTAATTGCTTTTTATCATTGTCTAATTCTGTCTCGTACCCATTATGCTATTTTAGTGTGGGAAATATGGATAGGGTTTTTAAATTTTAGAAAAAAGGTGTTAGGGTAAGCGCACATTGAATGCTGGTCGCTTACAAGTGGGAGTCTGTTAGTAGAAATAGGCATTATATTTTAATCGGATATCTCACAGTAAACGCTGGTGGAGAAAGCTGCACACTGGTCATCTGCGCATATCAGCTCACTGGTTTATTTTGCATAAACCTGCCTGCTGTTTGCTAGCAGATTGCTAAATGTACTTGGCATCGTACAATACGTATTCATAAATAATAACATCTTGTTAATTAATTATAACATAGGTTTATAAAAATAACTTAAAACATTATTACTGGCCAAACAATGCTTTATTATATTGAATATCGATAGTCAAAATGTTCAAAAAACTTATTTCAAAGTAATCATAAGTATTTTTTTCCCGTAATATTGGTTGCTTGTGCAAGTTGCACCATTGTTTTTGAAAATGAGTTCTACTTTAGACAATAAAAAATTAAATGTTTCCAGAGTCATTCTCATGCATTTAAAAAAAACTTGTCTCTATCTTTTTTTTAATTGCAGAAAAAGATGATTATGCCGAACAATTTTCTGTTCTTATTAATGTCACTAACAGTATTGTCTTTAAATGATAATAATTTTGTGGAAACATTTTCTATAAGAAATAATTCATCATCTCTGCTGCTACTGGAACTCATATTGAATACTGACAACTGAATTAAAGGTTAGGCGCGTAGTTACAAATGCTTCCACTAGGCGCACTCACCAGCGTGAATCAGCACCTGCAACCTGCGACCAGCGTTCACTATGCGCTTACCTTTAGGTGGGAGCTGACCACTATTTAAGGAGCTTAAGTTATTTACAGTTCCCTCACTTTAGTTTTAGGTGATAATGTACATTTGGAAAAATACCTTTATACAAAATTTTAATGTCCACGATCATAACACAATAAGCAGAAATGATTACTACTAGATTGTTTGAACAAAACCTTTTTTATCTTCAGTATATATATCGTCTTATCTGCATAATATATGTGTTGGGAGAAAAACATCAATAAATTATCAAATTTTTTTTAATGTGTTCATTTGCATTCATTTCAAAAAAAATTGTGAAATATTACTTGATTGATAAGAGTTTTACAGTGTATGTAGTCTACTAGAATTCCATTCTAAATAATATTTTTGTAAGAAAAATAAATAAACGTTCAAGCGAATGTTGAAGAAAAATGTGTACCTCTGATGTGGTCCTTTCAATGAAAAGATATGGCCATGCTTGATGCTTAAACAAGAATTTATGAGGAAGCCACGACGGGCATTTAAATTGATGTTAAGCTTAATTAGAGCTGTCACAAAATGAGATATGTAATATTGAGATTTATTATTACTATTTGGATTGAATTATCTGTCGACATAGAAAATTTTTGTCAGCTCAAACTACCTGCTTGTAACATATTTTGTACTTTTTAATTGTCATGTAACTTATGTTGTAAACTTATGAAGACACGTTCATAATATTGTGAGAGTACTTATGATGCCGAACATTGTAATGAGAATTATTACTTCAAGAAGATGTAAGCATTGCAAACCTTTGTTCACATTTCTTGTTGCAGTGACTGTCTATGGTCAAATAATTTTTAGTTCTCGTCTTTTAGTAAAGATCATCATCATAGCTTAACCCAAAAACTCATAAGCAATACTGTGATTACTTTGAGGAGCAGGAAGAATATCAAGATGTAACCTTGGCAAGACAAAATCCAGTGATTTGGTTGTTGCCTTCAGGCTTTTTAATAAGGTGCCACAGAATGTGAGAGACTTCAACCTAAAATGCTTTAAACGTATGGCATATAAAAAGGAGCTTCTATTCCCTAGAAAAGTTCTTCCAGGATCCACTGCTATGTTGTCTGAAATTGATAGTATAAATTTTATCTTTTGTGTCTGTATATAATTATTTATAATTTTTTGAAAAGCTTTATTTATAAATTATTAAAAACCACCAGAAATGATCAAAGAATGACTAAAAACACATAACGATAGTTCAGGTATACAGAGTGTCACAGGAAGATTCTGCAAAACTTTGCAGGTGTGTTCCTTTTATTAAAATAATGAAAAAAGTTCATATAAACATATGTCTGGTAATGCCTCATTAGTGAGTTACATCTTTTTTTTTTACCCCTAACGTGTGTACGTTGCAATCTGTTCAATTTAGAATAATAAGCAACCCAATGATCCAATGAGATGAAGATGATATGTATGACGTGTAAATGAGGTGTAGTCTTGTACAGACTCAGGCCGACCATTCCTGAGAGACTATGGTTAATTGAACCCCAACCATCAAAGTACACCGGTAACCACTGTCTAGCATTCAAATCTGTATGAAAGTAACTACCTTTACTAGGATTTGAACCAGGAACCTTCGTCTCCAAAAATCAGCTGTTAAACAGCTGATTTTGGTGACGACTTTACCTCTAGACCAACCCGGTGGGTTAAGTTACATCTAGCAGAAAATTTCACCGTGATTTTAGTTACGTTCGTAAATTCAGTCATACTGAATTTTTTTGAGGCTACTTTTAATGACAAATTTTGTGGATTTATATTATATTCAGTTTTATAGCCATCTGATGTAAAACACAAAATATCAATACAAAGAACACGTTTTTTTAAATGTTTTAACTACAATAACTTTGTAAAATTTACAATAAACAATCAAATTTTAGCAAAGAAATTTGTAGAGAATTTAATGGTGAAAAATTTTATATAAGTAATTAATAATAAACAAATACTTGTACAAGAAATCACGTTACTTTAATACGGAATAATATTTTTACAAGAGAAAATTTCGAAATATGTATAAGTTTAGGTAGGTTACGTCCCCCCCCCCCAAAGCTGATTGTTTTCTTTTTTTCTGTAATGGTTAGTCCCGAGACCAAATCTTTCTGCAGGTGCAGCATTAAGTGATAAATTAGTCATAGAGATTTTATAAGTGAATAAGCAAGAAATTTACATGTGATCAATTCTTAGTTTTTATTTAGCTTAGTAAATACTTAAGTTTCAATAAAATATTTTATAAAATTACACATAGCCGTTTGTTTCAATAAAATATTCGGGTCTTTTCTGTTATTCCCCCCTGCACAATTTTTCAAATTTTTTTAATATTGCGTATGCAACCTTACAGTATTTTTAATGATAAAAACGGGAAAAATATTTAAAAAAATCCTACACCAATATTTTTCAAGTTACTGTATCTAATAACGAAATATAAACTCATTGAGTATATGACAAGATTAAATAAATTAATTTAACATAATTACATTGAATATTATTAAAAAAATTTAAATTTCTGTAAATAGGTTAAGATTAACTTGAAAAAAGAAAAAAATTTATGTTAACTTTAAAAATATTGATACATGATTTTTTTTAAATATTTTTCCCGTTTGCGTCGTTAAAAATACTATAAGATTACCTACATACAAAATATTTAAAAAAATGTGAAAAATTATGCTGGGGGGGGGGGAATAACGGAAAAGACCCAAATATTTTAAAAAATGACACATATCCCTTTAAATTTCTTTAATTTTTAACTTTATATTTTGCTTTACATTTTCTTATATTTTGAAACACGGTAAAACAGGCCGGTTATTCATTACATTGGTAATAACAGACCCTGCAGCTCTCACAAGTAGCTTCTGACACTGAGGTACTTATCAAAAATTTTAGTAGTATTATACCGATAGGATATTACTGTTAACAGTCTGCCACTGTCAGTTTGAACAAGTTCTTTAAATCCATATTGTCGCTAATGCTTGCAAAACTTTTCAGTCATCCAGAGCAAGATATGTTTACATTTAAAGAAATAATTCATTTTATTTACAAGTAACGCAGTTTTGTTACAAGTAAATAAAATAAATGTTGAATACTTTAAATTGTTTAATATCTATATTTTTATTCATAAATATAAATCATGCTATTCATTATTCTGATGTATATTCAATACTATTTTTTTGTTGGTAGAAATAAAAATAATTTTTGTTTGTTAAAACAATTCTAAGATGTACTGCAATGTGATTACCATGGAAATATTTTATTTTCTTATTATAAAAAAATAAATAAAATTTAACATTCAACTATCAAAATGAATAGGAGCAAACTGTGATCAACTGGGAGCAACAAAACTATCAAAGAATCTTCAAAAGAACCAAAACTTTTGTCTGTTTTTTTCACTAGACACACTAATTTTTGGAAATATCAGAATGTCAATGAGTAGTATCTTTAAGGTTACCCTTTGAATTAGCCTTTGAATGGTACCCTTGAAGGTGCTACTTTCCATGATAAATTCATGAAACAATTTTGTGTGCTTGAAGAAAGCTCTTCAGGCAATTCTTTAACTGTTTTAAATAAACTTGTCTCTAGAATTGGCGGTAGAAATTACATTTAATCATAATCTCTACCTGAATTTTAATATTTTCCATGAACTGGACATACTGTCAAGTTAAATGGGAATACCTGTACTTCTTTTAACAAATAAAATAAAATAGAGAAAGTCACAATGGGAGCACATCGGATCATAAAATTAACTTAAACCCTGCACCTCGTCACCGCAATTGTTTGTTTCCGCTAGTAAGTTGAGACTAGCGAGAACAAATGATTGTGGTGACGAGGTGCAGGGTTTAAGTTAATTTTTCCTTTGCACGATTAATCCTACCTTACGATAAATGTTCATTTTGTATGATATCTTTCTACAGCCCTCATTTTCGTTCTGCGACAATGTCGCTCTGTCGCTGGATGTTCTGCTTCATTACGTCTTCTTGGTGTTTCAATAATTGACCACTAGGAGCACTGTACTGTTAACATTTAATGTATGATCTATGTATACTCTGTTAATCGTTAGAAAGATATGTCGAGTAAACAAATAATGACATCACCGAGCATGCGCATTATTTAAAAATGTGAACACACTGATTAAAAAGTAACAACAAAATACCTTTAAAAGTATTTTTATAAATGATACTTTCAGGCCTACATCATATCATGACTGATGTTTTAAGTACTGATCAATAAATTCATAAAAATGGTATACTTTTCCATTTTTTTCATAAATAAGTGTGGTTACATGTTATATGTATTATCTCTGATCTGTATAACAAAACAAGAGAACTTTAAAAGTAAACATTTTTATTATGATTAGTCATCTAATACTATTAGTTAAGTCACTCGTTATTTCACAATTGAATTTGACGAGGACTAATTCAAACCCATAAATCTCTCTCTACATTTTTGACAAAGAACATGTCATCTTTATATGCTGCCAGTGCGCTTTTGACTTCGTATTGTCTCGCAACGTTCTTACGTGCATTTTAATTTATTTTCAATTAGCAATTATTTAGTGTTATATTATTTTTACTTTCTCTTACCTACATGACTATATAGAAAGGAAAGTATTGTTTTCATGTCGATTTTTTGAAATTGAGTTTTCACCGGATCTACACGTTTTCAGACCCCCTGAACCCAAAAAAACATGTTTTTAGCGATTAGTCTGTGTGTGAACAGAATATCTCAAGAACAGAACATCGTACAAACTTGAAACTTAGAACTTAAGCTACATACCACTACCGCACCCGACACGAACATTTTCATCGAAATCGGTCAACTGGAGGTAGTAATTTATTTGTGCAATTTTTCACTTTTTTGCGATTTTTTCAAAAACTGGTCCTACGATTTTTTTTTAAAAATCGCCTGGTTTACTAATTTTTTATGCTCTACAAGATAGGGTAGGCGTCAGTTTTGCTGAAATTCTGGGTCAGGCTGTTTCATGTAAAAAATTTGTTTTTTTAAGATTAAGGCTTTAATATGCATTTCAGCGCAAAAATGTATATAATAAAAGTTGTAGAGAATTTAAAAATCTACGACTTTTATTTCAAACATTGTTTTGTATAACGCTTAGTTTAGCGGTAATTACCGATTTTCTGTTTTTCTCACGAAAATGTGTGAAAAATCGATTTTTTTAAGATTTCGGCCTTAGTATGCATTTTACGACAAAAGTTTATTTAGTCAAATTTATAGAAAATTAAAAGATCTACAACTTGTATTTAAAGCATTTTTCTCTACAGAGTCTAGTGTAGCGTGAAAGAGTGATTTTCCATATTTTTAAGCCAAACAGGTTGATTTTCATTTTCCATCTTTCACTCATGATTCAAGTAAGGTATGTTTTTTGAGTTTAGTTTTTTGTTTATTACTAATGTTAGGTTGTATTGGTCATTATTTGAATTGGCAAGAGAAAGTTGTGTGAGTGTTTCACGCCAGATTTTTTAATAACGTGTTATTTATAATAACAGCCTTCTCGATAACAGGATTCTACAACCTGTTACTAAAATAACGCTGTTATCATCCAGCCTACAATAGCGTGACATGTGGAAAAGAAGTGAACTAAATTATTCACTAACATGTAAATTTTTTTGCTAAGGTTTATTGGTACAGAAAATGGTAGTCAAAACAAACCGTTCGTGGCGCATCATGACTTGCTAGATGGTTTATTGTTTTGAGTATTGATTTGCTTTAATTGTGCCAATGCCTTTATGGATGCATATCTGCTGACTTTTCAGTTCAGTGCACGATGTGTAGTAACTGCAGTCTATTGCTGTGTGTCCGTGGAAGAGTTAGCATGACTGGCCACCCATGTGTTCGCAAAACATTGCATGTGGTTTGTTGTGGTTGTATTTGGTTACAGGAAATAGTACTGTTTGTCTTAACTTTGTGTCCGTGAGAGATTCAGTAAGATTTGCCACCTTATTTTTGTATTTATAACTGTATTATAACGTAGATAAACTTAAAAGTGTGTTATTAGATGAAAACGTTATCGATTACTTCATTTAGTTTTAACAGTCTTATGCTGTTATAAGTCAGACAAGCGTCATTCGTAAATGAGTTTATTAATTGGCTTTGAATCATGGTGTTATAAAGTAACAGCTAACAGGTTGTTTTTAGTAACCTTTTATCATGATAACTAGCTCAATCCAGTAACCATGTTATGTTAATGTCAATCCTGTTATGTTAAATAAGCCCCATCATTAGTATGTACTACAATGTTTAATAAAGTAATATATAAGTATAGGCGTGTGTGTGAACATGCAAGAGTGTACACAGGCGCGTGTGTGTTTATGTATGTTGAGTTTCTTGACACAATCTATTCTCTAATGAGATTAATAATTGTTGCTATCAGAGGTATCTTCAATCTCAATCAGTAAGATATACTCATCTTGGATAACTGTCGTTTGATATAAAATTATTTAATTGGATTATAACATTATAAGTATGTTTTGTCCTTTATCTGTTCGCAGACAAAAACGTTGGACGTATTTGAAGATTTTATGTTCAGTTATAAAATTAAGTTGGACTCGGCTGAAAAATGTTCGTCACAGTTTTTAATCTATCTTGTACAGTTTGAAGAGGAAATACAGGTATGATTTTTGGTTATACCTTTTATGCATAACATCTACATATCACATTTTTGCCAAAAGAATTAACAAGGTTCGTTATTTATATATCCGGAACAGTAAATGTTATTGCTTTATTATTTGCTTTTTTATTTGTTTGTAAATGTTATTGTTTTTCAAAATATTCTCTGCGATGATAAATACTTTTGTATGTATTTTATCCAATTTTAAATGCATCAACTTTAAAAAAATGCATCTTCTTTAAAAAAAGTATTTTTGACATTTAGTTTATTCTTCACAGGTTGGAACAATAAGAAAGTATTGGGTACCCAATTGACTGTACAGTGGATGACCCATCAATTCTATAATATTGAGTTGTCTGGGCTGATGTGCGACAGCTCGTGTTGTCATTGTGAAGAATGAGCCTGTCGCCGATAATTTTAATTATTTCTCCAAAAATTTCTGGGAAACTCATGTTTATATACCATTCAGAATTGATCGTTCATTCTATTGACTATTACATTCTAGAGGCTTTGTAGCGACTAATCCATTTTCCTAAAAAAAAAAAAAAAAAAAACTGGCGACCATTGCGTGAAGTGCTTCTTGTGCGAACAGTTTTGTTGGGTTTGGCTCATTTTGGAAGACCCATACAGTCCATCTATGTAGATGTTATACATGGTTTTTGACTACAATTGTAATTTTAACCCTCCTAAAACGGCTTGCTTATCTATTATATGCTATATGTCTATATCTTGTTGCCGACTGCCCCACCATTATCAGCACCTGCAGACGGTCCCAGAACCTACCGCGGGGAGTGCTACTGGCGCGCAGCAGACAGTGCCTCCCCTCCACAATGAAGTGGACTTGCCGAAGGGGGATTTAAGCGGTTGCACTGAACTGCAAGTGGCACTCCAACTCCCAAATGGAGAAGAAGAAAGAAGAGAGGTAGCAAGAAAGAAGAGCCCAACTGAGACCAGATGCACCATCCCTGGTCAAAGCTACTGGTGGCAGACACACATTCCCGCACTGGTCAGCCTTCTCCTACCCGGCCGCCGAAGATAGCCCGTGCATGCCTGATGGTACCACGGTGAAGATAGAATTACCGTGAGACCAGAGAGAACCACCTTGGCCGTGCTATCTGCTGACGACCTACACTGACCCGAGACACTGCGAGGCTCTGGGGGCCACCACTGTCACACTGCAGTGGGGACCCAACTGCTGCTGAGGGAGAGCTAGGCCTGAACCCGGTAGCCGAACCGTCACTCTTCAGGCTCCACTCTCTACATGCCGGGTCGCTGCTTTCGACCACCAACAACGGCCCTTTTCAGGGTCACCAATGTCACAAGTAAGGTTTTACCACATGTCATCGGCCCCGGTCGGTGACAATCTATTTATGCGCAATGACTGGGTAGAATAATTTTTATTCAGACATTTTTCCTCAAAGAATTTAAAAAAATTTATGGTAAATTTAAATGCCATACACATTAACACAAAAAACCGTGATATGCATTTATTTTACTGTTTATTGTTGAAATCCAAACATGAACTTATTGTCTCCTTTACAAAAACCTATTCATTTCAAATGTGATTGAATTTTTCTTGTAAAGAATTTATTATTTTTTTAATTAAATTTTATGAGCTTTTTTGTAGAGCATTTTCAGTTAGAAATTTTGGTTAATGAATCATTGATCCAGACCCATTTTTGTGGCAGTACTATTATTTGAAAAAGTGAAAAAATTCACTACTTTTTCCATGTTTCCCAAGCATCAATTTCTAGCAAATACACTATTTTTTAATGATTATTTGTGGACTAAAAACTTGAAAAAAATTTCTTTACCTTAAAGTAGGTGTTAAGTCGGTTGGTATGTACTGAAAATTGAAAATGTAGAATAATGTTTCGTGTTAAAAAGTCAAGAAAAGTAGTTAGACATTTTTCATTACAATTAGAAGAGGGATTTATAGTATGTTATTCTTATTATACAGTAATAAACAAAGACTTATTATCACAAATGGAAGTTTACAGTAAAAGCACGTAATTATGTAAGTACGTAATTACGTAACAGTAATTAGGACAAAATGTCTTGTAAAATACCAGTGTATTTCAGTTGAATTGCATGTGTGTGCTTGTATGTATGGTAATGCTAGAATATGAAAACAATGGATGACATAAATTTTGATTTCATTACCTGTTTTTAACATCCTCCTGTCATGTAAATAACGTAATAGTTTTGGAGTATTTGATTTGGAGAAACGGTTCATAGGGGAAAAATTGTGATAGTTAAGAAAGTACAAAGTCCCTCAATTCAAAATTATCATGGGTTTACAGACCAATCAGGGAAATAATTTTTCCCTTTGAGGGAATTATTTTTTTTTACTTAACTCTGAATATCAAACCTTGAAGTTAAAAAAAATACTACATACATACTTTGGAACAAAATTTTATTTTTATTTTTAGAGAAACCATCATTCTTTTCTTGCCTACCATTTATTTATTTAGACATACAGAATTGAAATTAAAACCAATCGATTCATCTGCTTATTTCTAAATAAAATAAAGTATTGCCTCCCATAATTATGTTGTTTTGGAGATAAATTGATTTGAAATATAGTCTACTGGAATGGTACTGAAGTAAACTACTGTAGTTAGAGGGTTAAGCACTTTTTTTCCAGTTGACATGGTATTTTTTTCAGGGATTAAATTTTAGTGATATTTTTATTCCATGGTGTCACAGCAACAGTAACTGTATGGAGACAGGTGCATCGGGATATCCATATGTTCTTTTCCCAATGATATTTGTTGTGTGCTGCTAATAAAATACTATAATATTTTATTACAGTGGGTTATCAAGGAATTGACATCTCTACCAAAAAGCAATCAATGGAAGTTATTTCCAGTGTCTTCTTACATACCAATTGGTGATAATGTTGAAAGAAGCGATGAAATTGCTGACATGAGTCATTCTGCATTAAGCTGTGATGTAGTCTATCCTCATGGCAAACACAGTACAGAAATCACTGTTTTAGGTACGTATATTGTAAATTACATCAACCCATCTTAATATTTGATCTGTAGATGTATACTAGGTGGCAAATTTTTTGTAATTTGGAGGTTTACTTCTCTTCACCTTTCACACGCTGACTTTTCAAGCTGGTAAGAATGGATGACAATGTTGGAGTATAATATCCATCAATGTGTGTCTGGATGACACCAAATACAAACGTTCTGAGTTTGTTCATATTGGTTTATGTCCATAGCAAGTGTTTGTTTATACAAGGTGTCCTAAAAAATTTGGAAAATTCTATGTACAGAGTGTTCAAAAAGCGTGTGATTTATTATTTGTCTGCCATCTGGGTTACTTCCCTTTATGTGAACTCGCCCAACATTCCTCTGTCTCGTTTATCTCAACCAGTGTCAGTAGTCACTGGTGTGTACTTACACATTGACTTGAACGTTTTAGGTTAGTTCCTTTGTTCGTTGTATCACTATTAGAATGCTAACCATTGAAGAACGTGTTTTTTTAATCGAACAAGTGTTTAAAGTTGGTGATAAATTCACAGATTCAGTTTGTCAAACATTAAATTCAGTTTTCCCGGAGGATTTTATTGTTAATTTTTGAAGTACACATTCCGTGGCAGATGCATGAAGAAGTGGTAGTCCTAATGTTTTGTCTGACAATAAATTGAACTCGATATTTCCGATGAGATGTCCATAAGTCCAAACAAGTCAATAAAAAAATCATGCAGGAAACCGATTTTAGTGGTGGAACGGCCCAGACAGCTGTAAACAAAAAATTTGAACTTTTCCCATATAAAGTGACAGTCGTGCAAGAATTAAAACCTACTGATCATGGCAAGAGAATGGAGTATTGTGAATGGTTCTATAATTTAATTCGACAAAATTGAATCTTTGTTCTTAATGAAATGTTTTTTATGAATGAGGCATAATTCCATTTATCCAGGTACATGAAATCACAAAATTCTCGTTGGTGGATTATGAAAATTCATTGTGTATTCATGAGGAACCTCTTGAGTCTGTGAAAATTGAAGTTTTATTCTAATTTCTAGATGTCAGATTATGGGTCCAAAATTGTTTAACGAAACAATAAACGCCCAATGATACTGCACTGAAATTCTGTATCCATTCATAGGCTACCTTGAGTTAAGTGAAATACTGAACGGTTATTTTCAACAAGATAGTGCAACTGTGCATATAGATCGCGCTTCATTGTGTATTTCACTGTGGATCAACTTTTTGAACACTCTGTATGTATATTTTGTCAAACATCCTGTGCAGGTATTATCAACAGCCATATTATATTTATAATTGAAATATACCGGGTGTCCCACGAAGAGGTTGCTATTTTTGAATTAATATGTCGGACGTATCGCATACTCTACAGAATGAAAACTTTATAGTTATGAGGTGTGGCTATTAAATAACAAGCCTGATGCTGCTGCGGATCAAGGAGGCATGCGTCAACTGTCATTAATCAACAGCTATTTAGTGTAAACCTTTCTCTTTAGTATGCAGCTAGTCTCGCTTCTGTAAACAACACCGTTTAGTCAGAGCCTACGTTCGTGTTATTGTTGGTTTTTTGTTTTGCTGGATAAAATGGTTAGTGTAATAGTAGAGCAACGAATTATTGTGAAATATCACTTTAAACTTGGAAAAACTTCTACTGAAACTTATAATTTACTGAAAGAAGTGTATGGCAGTGAATGTTTATCGTGGGCACGTGTTTTTGAATGGTTTAAGCATTTTAAAGATGGCAGAGAAGACGTTAAAGATGATTCGCGGCCAGGTCGCCCTTCAACGTCAAAAACGGATAAAAATGTCAGTAATTTGATTCGGTGTGACCGTCGATTAATTATGTGCGCAATTGGTGAAACTGTAGGTATTGATAAAGAATGTGTACAGCAAATTTTACATGACAATTTTAACGTGCGAAAAGTGTGTGCTAAAATGGTACCTAAAATTCTAACGTTTGAACTACAAGGAGCTCGCAAAAATGTTTGTACTGACACTTTGTACACAATTGAAAATGACCCAAGTTTTTTGGAAACGATCATAACACGTGATGAAATGTGGTTTTTTACTTATGATCCGGAAATGAAGCACCAATCCTTGCACTGGAAGAGCCGAACTTCACTGAGAGCCAAAAAAGCTCGAATGAGCAAGTCAAAATTTAAGCAATGATGATTGTTTTTTTTTATATCCATGGGATTGCGTACCTTCACTGGGTTCCTGAAGGTCAAACAATTAATCAATATTACTACCTTGAGGTACTTTCTAAACTACGTCAAAGAGTAAGGAAAAACGCCCCGAAATGTGGAAGGACAAATGGGTTCTCCACCAAGACAATGCGCCAGCTTATTCCGCGTTATCTGTCGAGAGGTTCCTAGCCAAGTACAGCATCTCAGTGTTAGAACATCCACCTTATTCACCAGATCTTGCACCATGTGACTTCTACATGTTCCCTAAGGTGAAATCTGCATTAAAAGGGACAAGATTTGAGTCTGTGGAAGCTGTAAAAGAGAAAGCGCCACGTGTCCTGAAAGAGCTGACAGAAAATGACTTCAGGAATGTTTCCAACTATGGAAAATTCGCATGGAGCGTTGTAGGGATAGAAAAGGAGTGTATATTGAAGGTGACAATAAGTGATTATGTACAAAATAAAAATAAATTTTTTTATGTCAGTCTCGCTATTTAATAGCCACACCTCGTATAATAAATAGATATGTAAAAAAGCACCCTCGAGTTTCATGTGTTTATGATTAAAAACAAAATGGTGGAAATTAATTTTATTTGCATAACTATTTCAAACTTGTGATTTGTTACGATATTACTTAAGTAATAAAATGAAAGAAATATGTAAGGGATAATTATTAATGAACAAAATTTATTTCATTAACCTTTATTTGAACTGATATCCATCAATAGCTGTGCTGATCGATTTGGAATGGCAAAAACAGCTGTTTTTTTTTCTAACTGGATCCGATCGTAAATATAAGTGGTTTTATCCACAAGATTATTGTTTCATTTATGACGTTGTTTACTGTCATGCCATTTCGTTTTGATTAATCATAAGTAAATGAAACTGGGGAGTACTTTTTTACATATCTATTTATTATAACTGTAAAGTTTCCAGTCTGTAGAGTGTGCGATACGTCCGACATATTAATTCAAAAATAGCAACCTCTTCATGGGACACACGGTATATTTCTAAACCATCAGAATACGGTAACAGTAAACACTTACCAATGTTTATAGTAGCACTTACGTGTACCTCATACACATCTTCAATAATACATTTTCAAATTTATAAACAATTAAAATTTAAAACTTCCTACTTCTTCCACGGCAGATAAGGAATCCTTATTTGCCGAGGTAGGAGTTTGAAAATGATGAATCATCTGTAAGTTGGTAAACCTGATAACATAGTTATTTATTTCTAGTCAATATAATTTTTGATATTGTCATGACAAACTTACAAAAGTATGCATGCGAATTGATGTTTTCATATTTCAACTGAAAATGGATACATTATATAGGAAAAGGACCTATTGACTTTTCAAGGTTATATCTGTTATATATTACAGTAGGGTTATGTATTACGGCACTTTTTGTAGCCATGTAAAATGTCCGTAATGAAGATGCGTTTTGAAACAGTCTCAGTTATTTTTCTAAAGTTGTTTGCATGGTCAGTTGACACAATGGAGCAGTATAGGACAATGTATTTCTTATGGGGCTCTTACTGCTACTAGTACGTACACAAACATCGGGTTTTTGATCAATCGATACCATCATAACCAATAACATTCCCATCCTCCTTGCCCGTTCGATAACAAACCTTTGTAATGTAGAGTAGTCTATATGACTATTAATTAATAATTAACATTATAAGTTTATACTCAAATTCATATGTGGATTCCAAATGTGAAATATTTTTCAATATCTGTACTGGGGAAGATTTTTTAGATTTGTAATAACTGATTGCACAATTTGTTCACATTTATCACGCAGTGTTTAGAAAGTCTGGTATGGGAATGTGGAGAAGGCCTGCAGTAGGTCTGCAGTAAAATAGATGAGATATTCATTTTAACCCTCCCCCCCTAATAGAAGAAAATGTTTTTACAGTTTTTAGATTTATTACAATTCATTAAACATTCTACATAATACACAATTTTTTTCTGTCAAGCAAAACTTGAATTGTAGTTCTACCTTAAAAAATACGTGTTCTACAGAGGTTTAAAAACTGTATTTATATATACATACAGATGCCTGTAATTGATGTTTTTAGTAGCGCTAATAGTAGTGATGATTCCCATAAGATCCATTGTGTCAACTGAACGTGCAAACGACTATAGGTAGACTGTAATGACTAGAAAAAAATGTTTCTTTTAAGATTGTGATCTTAATATGCATTCTAGGGCAAATGTGTATATAATTAAAGTTGAAGGTTTTTAAATGTTCTACAACTTTAATGTCGCTTAGTTTAGTGGCTATTAATGATATTTTTTTCATCAAAATTGGTAAAAATGGGATTTTTTAAGATTGCGGCCTTCGTATGTGTTTTACAACAAAAGTGTGTATAATCAAATTTATAGGAAATTAAAAACTTACAACTTTTATTTTAAGCATTTTTCTTTACAGAGCCTAGTTTATAAGCAATTACTGATTTTCCATATTTTTAAGTTCTACAGAGGTTGATTTTCTTTTTGCGTTATTCACTCATGATTAAAATTAGGTTATATTTTCCATTTTACCGTGTTTACTCATGATTAAACATAAGTTATTTTGTTCTTTATCTGTATTGTCAAGAGAAAGTCATGTGAGTGTTTCACACTAGAGTTTTTTTAGGTAATGAGAAAAACCATACAACATTGCAACAAGTTTTAGAAGAATGAAAAGAAAAAACCATGTTATGAACAACCGAAGAGAAAAAAGAAGAAGAAATATTCTAAATTAACTTAACAATTATATAGTTTGTTTTCTGTACAATTTAAATAATTTTCTGTATGTTTGTTCTAGACGTGACACATAAGAAAGTTGAATCATCTAAATTGGAACAATCAAAAAGTGAAGTGGTTTTCATGAATCCAATTTGTAAAAGTTCTGATTGTTTAATAAATAACTCACCTTCCGCTTCAGAAAATAACGTTAATAGTATTCAAACTTGTAATGCTGTGAATAATAAAAGTAATATTTTCAAATGCAATCATTGTCTCAGGTTGGTTTATTTCGTATCAGTACAGTAATATTACTGGATTCAATTGCTGTGAACGCTGTATTACGCATGCACATACATGACATTAACCTTGCATGCCCCTTCGACTTACAGTTAGATGTATAGATGTACAGTCAGAGTGTTCTTGAAAATTGGCAATTGCAGTATTTTGTAGGCATAGTTATGGTGTTCCGTAGCTGTTTAATAATTTTTTACTGCATGAAAACAGCACGTAGGTCTGTGAAAACAAATGTTTAAATATTAAGTATAATGATAGGTGCTACTGTAGTCTGTGGCCTACTGTGTTATGTTTAGTGAAGTTTGTATTTGTTGATGTGGTAGCACTGTCCACTAGCACTTTTCATGTGTAAAGATTTACATATTTTACATTAAGGCTGTGTCTTAACTACGTAATATAAATCATATAACTCGACCATATATCATGGAAAATTATGAGAAAAGAAGAAACAGATTTGTTTGTTGCTTTTCTTACTGACATTCATAGTGTGTATCATGTATAGACAGACTTTGTATAAAAATAACTGAAATACATACATAAATATCAATTATACTATTTTTCAAAGCTGATGAGCTCTGAACGTATGCATTGCCTCCGACCCACTTCATAGCTAGCCAATGACTTACCAGCCACGTTGCCAATACTTGCTCTCGTAGCTCTGTTATATATTTCGTCAGCCATTTTTTGGTCTTTCAATAACAATTATAACCTATGAACATATAACCAGCTGATTATACAGGGTGTTTGGAAAAGAACTCCCTAGTTTTAAGTAAAAATTTATGGGTGAAATTAATTAAAAACTATATCAACGTGTATATACAATTAAAGAGTGTACCTTCAAGTTTTGTTTAATGTTAGTAGACTTCAACATGGGATCCATTTGTAGCTCTGCACATGTCAAGACGATATTCCACCTCTTTCCACGTATTCAGCAACATAACAGGTGTAACTGTCCCAACTGCCGCGTCGATTCTTTCCCGTAAATGATTGATGTTTCGGATCTTTTCACCATACACTAAATTTTTTATGTGGCCCCAAAAGAAAAAATCCAGTGGGGTCAAGTCTGGGCTTCGTGGTGGCCAAGCGATTGGGCCAGACCTGCCTATCCACCTTCCTGGAAAGCGAGTATCAAGAGCCGCGCGCACTTGGTTACTGTAATGAGGTGGGGCGCCATCTTGTTGGAAAAACACTAGCCCTTTTTCTGCCTCAATATCGTCTATTTGGGGAAAGACATACTCAGTCGACAGGTCGTGGTAAATGTTCCCGTTTATTGTTCCTTCTATAAAAATGAAAGGACCTATCACACGATCTTCCATCAAACTGATCTGAACTAAGCATTGCTGCGTCTCAAGGTCAAGCAGGCCTGCCAACTGCATGGGAGCAAAACTTGGACAGTTGATGAATCAAACACCACAAACTACAATAGTGTATGTCGCTTTGCACAGATTTACGACACATTGAAACTAGGGAGTTCTTTTCCAAACACCCGGTATTATAAAGTATTGCATGTTAATGTGCTCTATAATTGATATGTTCAGTACAAGATGCAAAACACGAGTGAATGGTTCTTATAAGCATGGACACGTAATGTTTGTCAAGCTGATATATTCATACAATCGGACAATGTTGGCAAAGGTTCTGATTGGTCTAAACGCGTGGAACAGCAGAGCTCATCCACTGTGAAAAGCATTATATATGTAGTTCTTGAGTTTTAATGGTAGCTCTGACCTTGAGGACAATGCGATACAGTGGGTAGCAGTGTGGGGTCATTATTCTACATTTTTACAAACATTATACACATATTATTCCCAACAAATAAATCATTTTGTTGAGAAGTTGTTGTTTGATTGCTTATTACATTCAGAAATAAATTATAGTTTTACCAGTCAGTAGACTACCTAACAGTTTGTGTATTGAAACTTGCAGTGTTATTTTATGTGCAATTGTTTGAATAAAATAGGTTTTTTTCTTGTTTATTTAACATCGCATCAACTACAGTGGTCATTAGCGACGGCGTTGGGTTGTAACGGTGAAGGTTGAAATGATTTTTTTGTAACGTATGAAAATATGCCATGCTTGAGTGGGATTCGAACCCAAGACCGTGTGATGAGAGGCGAGCACGTTACCAACTACGCCAATGCAGCCAGAAATAGTTTTTAATTACCGTATTTGTAGGAATTTTTATATTTGTTCAGGTATATATTCAGTTACTATTTTCATATTAGTTATACTTTGGGTCTAAAATGAATAAAAAATTTAAAATGCTGCTTCAGAAAACTTTTGCAGTCAAGGCCAAGAAATTATTTGTAGTGTTAATATTCTATGCGGAACGAGGCAGAATATTTTGCAAAACAAAAATATCTCATTGTCATTACAACAGTGCGATAAAAGGACTGCAATAGCTTGTGGTGTGTCGGTTAGCACGGTAAAAAATGTCAGGGAAGTTAATCAAACAATGTGTTGTAAACACGAAGAGCGACAGGTTAATGTTTTTTTCAAACGCCTCTTAAAAAGGTTTGAAAGTGTACTGTGACAGATGATGTTGATGAGTTTGGTAAATCGGTAATTAGGAGAATTGTTCATGAGTTTTACAAAAAGGTGAAAAAAGGTTGCCATCTTTAAAAATAAAATCCGAAATTAAAAGATAACTAGAAAGGTAGCAGTTGGAGTTTAAGAAAATTATTAAAGCAGTTAGAGTTCTCTTGGAAAAAAAATTATAAAATGATCGTAACCTATTGTTTGAAAAAGACAACATATATGAAAAAAGGATAAATTAAATAAATGTGTAAATTATCCATTTAGCTACACAATTTTAAAAACTTAAATTTTAAATGGTATTTTTATTAGCCTATAACTATTTTTCATAAATATTATTTTCAATTTCGAATTTACGTAGTGAGTGTGTATTTACTAATACGGACGATGTTTTTAGTTATACTTGTGCAGCCAGGCTTGGCTTGGTGAGAGACACTGTTTAACCTCACGGATTGTACCTGCTTATAATATTTAATATCCTTTTCGTATTATAAATTATTGTATTATTATCCTTTTTTTGTAAATGATATATTTTATCCTTTTTTCTTTAAAATGATCCTTTTGTTAAGACGCTACCACATCAACAAATACAAACTTCACTAAACATAACTAGGCCGCATACTATAGTAGCACATAATGATATTTATACATGTATTAATCTGTTTTAGTATATTCATAGACAAACCTGAATAACAAAAAATTTCCGTGATTTGATTCAGTCAAGTCAAATTAAATAAGAAGCATTATTAATTAGTATCATTAAATTAAATTCCGCCATAGTCATCAGTTGTAAGGTCAATTTATACATTATTTATTGACAATTAAGAACTCATTCCGCATATGCATTTTGTGTGTTCGTTAAACATTGTTTCAGTTGTCATTGCATGGAGCTTTAAATGCAGTTTGCTTTGCTAAGATGTGTACTCGATTCATTGTAAGAAAGATATGTTGAGTAAACAAATAGTGGTTATCGAATCAGTTGCTAAAGCGGTGACTCAGAAAAAATGTAACACTTTTAATGAAAACATCACAATGATAACTGATATGCGCTTTTAACCATTTACAAAATTAAACAATAAATAGAAATGAAAAAAGCAAAAAATACTATAACATTAAATTCCTAGTTGAAAATAAATTATAAAGCAAGTAAGAACGATGTGAGACAATACGATGTCAAAAGCGAACTGGTAGCTTATAATGATGACATGTTCTTTGTCAAAAATGTGGTGAGAGATTTATGGGTTTGGATTAGTCATTTTCAAATTCAATTGTGAAATAACGAATGATTTAACTAATATTAGATGACTAATCATAATAAAAATGTTTACTTTTAAAGTTCTCTTGTTTTGTCATACAGATCAGAGGTAATACATATAACATGTAACCACATTTATTTATGAAAAAGAATGGAAAAAGTATACCATTTTTATAAATTTATTGATCAGTACTTAAAACATCAGTCATGATATGATGTAGGCCTGAAAGTATCATTTATAAAAATACTTTTAAAGGTATTTTGTTGTTACTTTTTAATCAGTGTGTTCACATTTTTAAATAATGCGCATGCTCGGTGATGCCATTATTTATTTAATTGACATATCTTTCTTACGATGTACCGAGTATAGTTTACTGTGTTAGTTGTTTAATCATTTCTTCTTTTTCTTCTTCTTCTTCTTCACTTCAAGGTCTAGGTTTAGTGAACCTGTTTTGGTACCCATCTCTTTCTCGGTCTTCCTACATCTTTCATACCAATTGGTCAATAATTTTGAGCTTCCTCTTGCTATGCATATTGGCATCCTCTCGTATGGTATTCTGTTCAAATGACTCACCAGTTTGTTCAATTCTGTAAGATCTTGTCACGTAGTGGTGGAACAGACAGACCTCTTCTTATTTCATCATTCCTTATCCTGTCCGTTCTAGAGCATCCCAACACTCTGCAGCTTGGATCTTGCTATCAATGTTCTTTGTATGTATCCAAGATTCGCTGCCATACAGGAAAGTAGGAATGGCAATGGTATTGTAGAATTTGATTCTCGTTTCTTGTCTTGTTTTGTTTTTCAATTTCCTTTGAATATTACTGCATATTCTCTGAAAGTTTATTATTTTATTTACCACATCTTTATCATAATAGTATGTAGTGTTTGTAGTATATTGTTGCCGAGGTAAATAAGTGTTTGACCTGCTCTATCATTTTTCCTTCTAATTCTGTTTTATTTCTTATTGTGTGTTTTCCTTTGAAAGTCATCGATTTGGTTTTTACAGTCGAAATTCCTAAATTGTATTACTCAGCAATTCTGTCCAAGGTGAATGCTGCTTTCTGTAAGTCGTCCTCATTCTTTTGGATTATCACTAGATCATTAAATAATGATTCATGTAAAATAAAAATTTTTTTAAGAAATTCTTAGCACGATAGTTTAATGGAAGTGTTAGTGTAGATTGTTTAAATTAGTTTTATAATTTTTTTTCAATTAGTGTAAGAATTAAGTTCAAATTAGGTAACAAAATTTTGGAAAGCCAAATGCGTGAAGTTCTGTCTAAAGCAGGTAAATTTTAACTAATATAAATAAGTTAAAATAAATATAACACCTATAACATAATTAGATAATTATAATAATAACTTATAATGTCATGCATATGGTTGGTCTAATACTATCTTCTGAAAACTTATTTAGAAATGTGGTATAAATTTGTTATTCGTGTAGTAGCCACTGCGCTATTGCAGTACAGACAAGACTGTACTAATGCAGACGAACGTTTTGCCCAGCGCTCTCCTTACAGTAATAATCTTATAGCGTGTTTATCCAGACTTGATTGATATTGGAAAATTGAAAATCCAGAAACAATAGGAAATAATTAAAAATAAAATGTCTTCTTCTTGCAAATAAGGTTAGACATATGTCTGTTGTGAACTTACAAACTATATTTACATCATCTCTTTGTAGGTCTGCCAACTTCTCTCTTCCCCTTCAGAGCATACCATCAAACTTGTGTAGATGTACTTTTTGAGCTGACATCCTTTTCATATGCTCTCTCCAACCATATACAGCCAAACTTCTGAAAAACAAACACTCGCTGGACCAAAAAATTTGTTCGCTATTAAGATGTGTTCGCTAATGAGAAATATGTGTACTACACAGTTTTCTGTATTTTTACATTATGTATTGCGTAATTTAACGCATTTAACAAAAATATATAAAATACAAAAAAATATATAGAAAAAAAATTATTTAACACATGGCCTTCGGGCCAACCCAGTCGGTCAGCTGGTAGAAAGTCGCTATTATTTGTTAAGTAACAACGGTTGGGCAAGTGACTTTGTATGGTGACCAGTTGACAGCCATCCATGAACAAACTCTACTGGGGGTCCCTGTTCAAACTCATGTCTAGTCTACATCAAAAAAATACAGCAAAAAGCAGCGATCAAATTGGGTAGTTGTCAACAATGTACAGTTCCCAATAACAAATAAAAGCTAAAAAAAAAAAAAAAAAAAAATTTAACACAAGTTTGTGGTATATAGTACATATATATAAAATTACCAAAAAAGAAATCTATTATCTAATGTGTAATATAAAAAAATATGCATGCATGTACAGTACTTACAAGTAATCCAACATACCTTATGTTTGTATTCCAGGATTATACATAAGTTGATTACACAATTTACGCAATACCTGTAGTAATAAAATCATTTTTTGTTTTTAAGAATACATGCTATTTATAAATTTAACCACTTATGCACTCAATATTTTTAAACAAATATTTTTTCTGATCTGAAAATGTATTACATTGTACTAAAATTATTTTGTGGACAAGTTTTGTCTGCTTTCCAGAAATTTAATTTTCAAAAACTTACAAATTAATTATCCATTATTAGGAAATATTTTAGTATTGTGTCTTACGGGAAAATGCCGGGACTTTTAAAATTATCCGCTCTTAGGAATTGTTTGCAATTCAGAAGTGTCCATTTGTAGAAGTTTGACTGTATCTTCATTTCTTAGTCTAACCAACCTTTCGTCCGTCACAAAAACTTCATCTCTGCTGTCATGATTTTTTACTGATGTGACTTTGTAGTTGTCCTTTGTAGTAGTTGTCAATCATAACTTTATTGAATTTTAGTTTAGTTTCTTTTGTAACTCTATTTTCTTAAGTTCTGCTTATGGCCCCACTTATCCTTGGAAACTTGTTCAGCTTTTGCTCTACACCTAAACAGAATCAAATCCAATATCGCATTCCAAGTAATAAATGTAAGAAACGTTTTCCGGTATGGTGTCATCTATCACTAACGTTAATCTTTGACTAAACCTGGACTCTTACCCCTACATGCCATTACTTATGTTTTGCTAATGGAAATTTCCAAGTCAAAATCATTACATGTTTTATACAGTTCTTGTACAGCTCGCTGAAGTTATCTGTTTCTTGTTAATTCCTTAAATTATCGTCAGATTAGTTCAAATAATTGTTCTGGTTTAGCTGAAAACCTGGACTAACGCTGAGTTTCCAAATTTTAAAAATAAAGTTCATGTAAATTTTCAATAACAAAGGTGATTTTCTTTTTGTAAAAATATAATGTAATGGGAAATTTATAATTTATTTATGCTTCTTTGGTCAGTAATACTCTACAGAATGTTTATGTACAAATACTTTATTGTTTCTTTATAAAAAAATGAGAATTTATGTGATGGCAATTTTTAAAATTGTTTTCTATCATTATCCTTCGTCCGCCCATCTGTTTATCCAGATGTCAGAAACTACAAGAGATAGCAACAAATGGTTTTCAGAGTCATAATCTATACAAAAAGTTAGTGGGCTTGGATAGGGTTTGAAATTCCAATTTTGACCGGAATGGCCCAAAACCGGAAGTAAAGAAATCAAAGATAGATTTGGAAACAAAAATAGTGTCATTTGATTTCTCTTCCATTGGGAAAGGTCAAAGGCCTTTCTCTTTCTTACGAAAGCTAAGTGGACTTGATCTCTTACAGTTTCTTTAGAAAAAACTTGGTGTGAAACACTCACACAACTTTCTCTTGCCAATGCAAATAATTAATAATATAACCTAACATTAGTAATAAAACATTAGAAGTAAACAAAAAAACTAACCTCAGTAAACATAACCTCCTTTAATCATGAGTGAAAGACGCAAAATGAAAATCTACCTCAGTTTGGCTTAAAAATACGGAAAATCACTTTTTCACACTAAACTAAGCTATGTAGAGAAATGCTCTAAATAAAAGTTGTAGATCTTTTAATTTCCTATAAATTTGATTGTATACACTTTTGTCGTAAAATGCATACTAAGGCTGAAATCTTTAAAAAATTGACTTTTTTTACACATTTTCATGAAAAAAAACCAGAAATTCGCTAATTACTGCTAAACTAAGCGTTATACAAAAAAATGTTTGAAATAAAAGTTATTTTAAATTCTCTACAACTTTTTTTATGTACATTTTTGCGCTAAAATGCATATTAAAGCTGCAATCTTAAAAAAAAAATTTACAAGAAATGAGCCTCTCCAAGAATTTCAACAGACATGGCGCCTACCTTATCTTGTAGAGCATAAAAAATGGAGTTAATAAGGCGATTTTAAAAATTGTTGAAGCCGTTTTTGAGGAAATCGCAAAAAAGTGAAAAATGACACGAATAAACTACTACTTCCGGTTGATTGATATTAATGAAAATGTTCGTTTTGAGTTCTCTAGTAGTATCTAACTCAAGTTTCAAGTTCGTACGATGTTCCGTTCTTGAGATATTCTGTTCACACAGGGACACAAACAGACCAATCGCTAAAAACATGTTTTTTGGGTTAAGGGGGATCTGGAAACATGTAGATCCGGTGAAAACTCTATTTCGAAAAATCGATATGAAAACAATACTTTCCTTCCTGTATATTCGTATAGGCAAGAGAAAGTAAAATTGCAACCAGCCATGAGCCGCATTGTCTCATGAAAGGGATTTTTTATTGCATCACTTTTGTTTGTTGTTTAAAGGCAGCGCAATCTTTTCATCATCTCACCACGATTACTCACCTAGCAAAAAGTATAGTAATGCACATGCAATCTTTAGCTCGAGGGACTATGTAGAATTTACCCATGATGCAGGCAGCCGTGGTAGTTGACTGCAGTACATGATTGAACCTGCGTGAAACTGCAACCATGACCTCATAGGCAGTAAGCTGTCAGTTAATTGAGGTCAAACGAGCTTATAAAAAATGGACAGCTTGCTAAACTAACTCTGTGAAACGTATAGCAACCACATGACTTGCTGCTGGGCAGCTGCATCGTTGAGCATGTACAGATGTAGAACTTACATACAAGATGTGATAAAAAAGTATGGAGGATAATTTTATTTCCAACAAAGTAATAAGCTTACATCAAATTTGAATTAACCTCCTTCAAAGTACTTTCCTTGGGTTGCGATGCACTGAAACCAACGTTGAGTCCATGATTGGAAGATTTCTTTCAGAAGGGCTTTCTTTCACCTGCTCTTGTACTGCCCTCTCATTTTTGGAAATGGTGTCAAAATGTTTTCCTTTCAGGATGGTTTTTATTTTTGGGAAGAGCTAGAAGTTGTATGATCCTAAATTGAGATAGTAAAGTGGATATGGGCATACAAGAATTTTTTTTTCGGCCAAAAACTAGCAGATCAGAAGCAAGATATAACATGGGGTGTAGGCTTGATGAAGGAGGAAGCCATTAGCCCATTTTCTGGCCTCTTTGTACATCATTTTGCAAATGTTCCAGTATGCTCTTTTAATATTTGAAGTTTACAGTTGTTCCCTGTGGAGCAAACTGATCACGCTATGCCCTCATAAAAAAAACGATGAACATTATCTTGACCTGGCTCAAAATACATATTTTTGCCAGGTCTGTGTGTTAACAAAATATCTTAAAACTGGAATATCATATAAAAAGTTAAAACTTGAAACTTAAGTTAGGTACCATAAGGGGACCCAACAAACAGTTTTATAAAAATCGGTCGACTAGAAGTAGCAGTTTATTCCTGTGACTTTTTTCTCAGAAACAGTTTTTAACATTTTTGATTAAAATCATCTGATTTACTAGATTTTTTGTGCTGTACATTATAGGGTAAGTGCTGAAATACATGGGGGCTTTGCTCTCACCATAAAAAATGTTTTTTTTTTAAGATCGTGGTCTTTATATGCAGCTCAAGGGAAAAGTATATTATAATCTAAAGTTTTAAAATATTTTAGGATTACAACTTTTAATCTAACCGTTTTTTCTACACACCTTAGTTTAGCATGAAAATTAGCGATTTTCTGTTATTTTCTCATCAAAATCGAAGTCCTTCAGAGGTTATTTACTTTGGCAAGAGAAAGTCATGTGAATGTTTCATACCTGATTCTTTGCTACTAGTACTGATCAAATGAAGTAGTAAATCACTTCACTCCATCTTTTTCGTAATGCCTTTACAAATCCACACAGAATGAGGGTGAACTGTTATCTGATCTTTCCAGTTTTGATGAATTTTTTGTTTGCAACTTGTTTTACAGGAAATTTCGAACATCTTTAAAACTTAAGAAACATTCATGTAGAAAACTTATCAATAATAAAAGCTCACCTGATGATCAATTGATCTCAGCACTAACGAATTGTAATGCAAATAATGAAGATATTCATAATGAGGAATCAAATGTAGCTTCTGTTGATGAGGAACGAATCATTATAAATTATGAACCACCCTTAGGAACATCAGAAAATGATCAACAGTCTCTACCGATCATTGAATCAACCAGAAGAACGACGTCTCTACAACTGCAACAAAGTCATGAAGGGGATGATACTCTGGTAAATGTTTAATAATAGTTCTATAAATGTTTACTTTCTCTTGTCTGATATGAGTATATAGGGGAGGAAAGCATTGTCTTTATGTCGATTTTTCAAAATTAAGCTTTCACCTGAAATACACGTTTTCAGTTCCCCTGAACTCAAAAAAATTTTTTTTCCTGATTGTTCTGTGTGTGAACGAAATATCTCAAGGACAGAATATTGTACGAAGTTGAAACTTGAAACTTATGTTAGGTACCACTAAGAAACCTGTCATGATGATTTACTCAAAAACAACTTTTACAATGTTTGTTAAAATCACCTAAAATTTATTACATTTTTTGTGCTCTTCAAGATAGGGTAAGTGCCAAATCTGCTAAAATTCTTGTGGGTGCTTAACCTCTTTTTGATAAATTTTTTTTAAGATTGTGACCTTCATATGCATTTTAGGACAAAAGCATATGTATTGGAAAATTAGACATTAAAAAACCTAAAACTTAAGTTCAAGCTCTTTTTTCACAATGCTTAGTTTAGTGTCAATTAGTGATTTTCTGTACTTTGCTCATCAAAATCGCTAATAGAATAAGATTTTAATTGCTGCCTTAGTATGCGTTTTATGACAAAATTGTATATAATCAAAGTTGTATGAAATAAAAAAAATCTATAATTTTAATACCTAGCTTTTTTTTTACAGAGCTTAGTTTAGCGTCAGTTAGTGACTTTCCATATTTTAAGTTTTGCAGAGATTGGATTTTTATTTAGCATCATTGATTCATGATTAAACATAGGTTGTATTGTTCATTATTAACATTGGAAAGAGAAAGTCCTGTAATTGTTTTATACCAGATTTTATTACATTATTATATAAATAATAAAGTATGATATTTTACTTTTTAGTTGTATGATATTTTACTCATTTCTAATATTGTTCCACCGGGTTGGTTTAGAGGTGAAGTCATTGTCGCAATTCAACTGTTTAACAACTGGTTTTCGAAGACAAAGGTTGTGGTTCAAATCTAGTAAAGGTAGTTACTTTAATTTTGATTTGAATACTAGACATTGGTTACTTTGATGATTGGGGTTCAATTAACTATACTCTCTCTGGAATGGTTGGCCTGGGTTTGTATAAAACTACATCTCATTTACATGTCATACACATCATCCTAATCTCATTGGGTCATTTGGTTGCTTGTTGTTCTGAATTGATTAGATTACAACGTACACACATTAGGGATTAAAAAAATCTGGTGTGAAACACTCACACAACTTTCTCTTGCTAATGCAAATAATTAACAATATAACCTAACATTAGTAATAAAACATTAGATATAAACAAAAAATCTAACCTCAATAACTATAACCTAATTTTAATTATGATTGAAAGATGCAAAATGTAAATCAACCTCAGTTTGGCTTAAAAATACGGAAAATCACTCTTTCACGCTAAACTAGGCTCTGGAGAGAAAAATTCTCAAAATACAAGTTATAGATCTTTTAATTTCCTATAAATTTGATTATGTATACTTTTGTCGTAAAATGCATACTAAGGCTGAAATCTTAAAAAATCTGGTGTGAAACACTCACACAACTTTCTCTTGCCAATGCAAATAATGACCAATATAACCTAACATTAGTAATAAAATATTAGAAATAAACAAAAAACTAACCTCAAAAAACATTACCTTATTTTAATCATGAGTGAAAGACACAAAATGAAAATCGACCTCAGTTTGGCTTAAAAATATGGAAAATCACTCTT
Organism: Catonia carolina; assembly: GCA_035578175.1. Lineage (NCBI taxonomy): Eukaryota > Metazoa > Arthropoda > Insecta > Hemiptera > Achilidae > Catonia > Catonia carolina. The sequence continues at coordinate 2,079,100 of JAQMRL010000007.1, forward strand.
TCACGCTAAACTAGGCTCTGTAAAGAAAAATGCTCAAAATAAAAGTTGTAGATCTTTTAATTTCCTATAAATTTGATTATATACACTTTTGTCGTGAAATGCATACTAAGGCCGAAATCTTTAAAAAATCGATTTTTCACACGTTTTTGTGAGAAAAAAATAGAAAATTGCTAATTACCACTAAACTAAACGTTATACAAAAAAATATTTGAAATACAAGTTGTAGGATTTTAAATTCTCTACAGCTTTTATTATATAAATTTTTGCGCTAAAATGCATTCTAAAGCCGCAGTCTTAAAAAAAACATTTTTTTTACGTGAAAACAGCCTCGCCAAGAATTTCAACAAACATGGCGCCTACTTTATCTTGTAGAGCATAAAAAAATTAGTAAACCAGGCGATTTTAAAAAAAATTGTAGGACGAGTTTACATGTTCTTTGGGTTCAGGGGGTCTGATAACGTGTAGATCCTTTGAAAACTCGATTTCGAAAATCAACATAAAAACAATACTTTCCTTCCCATACATTCATATAGGCAAGAGAAAGTAAAATTAGACTTTTTTTTACACATTTTCATGAAAAAAAACAGAAAATCGTTAATTACTGCTAAAAAAATGTTTAAAATAAAAGTTATTTTAAATTCTCTATAACTTTTATTACATACAGTTTTGCTCCAAAATGCATATTAAAGCCGCAATCTTAAATAAAAACCTTTTTTTTTACGAGAAAACAGCCTCCCCAAAAATTTCAGCAGATATGGCACCTACCCTATCTTGTAGAGCAAAAAAATTTAGCAAATGAGGTGATTTTAAAAAAAATTGTTTGAGCGATTTTTGAGAAAATCGCAAAAAAGTGAAACATTACATGAATAAACTACTACTTCTGGTTGACTGATTTTGATGAAAATGTTTGTATTGAGTCCTCTAGTAGGTCCTTACGTAAGTTTTAAGTTCGTTCGATGTTCCATTCTTGAGATATTTTGTTCACACACACACACACACACAGACCAATCGCTAAAAATCTTTTTTTTGGGTTCAGGGGGGTCTAAAACTAGTAGATCCGGTGAAAACTAGATTTTGAAAAATTGACATGAAAACAATACTTTCCTTCCTACATATTCATATATGCAAGAGAAAGTAGAAATAAATTAATAAAAACAAATTTCTAATATTAGTTTACAAACATTCCTTGTGTGTGAAAAAGTTTATTGTGAATAATTGGTGTATAATTTTTGTTTCAGAGATCTGACATGAATTTACCTGTGTATTCTTGTTCGTTGTGTTGTGTAGCATTTTTGGAAAGGTCTAGATGGGACGATCATGTTTGTAAAGAAAAAGATGGAGGTGTAAGTTGATAAAGTTATTTATTTCTTTTAGTTTGTTTTGTTGTGTTTGCTAATTGCGCTAAGGATTCCAAGTACATCTTGATACAACCACGGAATGGTACTAATATTTTTTGTACTTAGTACTGATGAAAAAATAACTGCTGACTTATACTCTATTCAGTCTTAACCCTTTCAATACCAATGTTCGGAAAACAGGACATCGATATCTTTTACGTAGTGATAACATCCTGTTTACCGAACGTCCGTAAAGTGCCAACGTCTGGATGACCGAACATTTCCAAAAAATTTTTAACAAAAATTAATGGACTAATGTGTTTTGAAACCACCTCCGTGGCGTAGTGACTAGCATGGTAGCCTATAAAGAGAAAGGTCCCGGGTTCGATTCCCGGCTAGGGTCTGGAAATTTTAACACGTTAAAACTACTGTTAAGGTACCAAAACCCAAAGTAGTTGCTAATGATCGAGCTGTTGATACGACTTTAAATAAACTAAAAAACCTATTTTGAATATTTTTACTTTCTCTTGCCTATATGAATGTATAGGAAGAAAAGTATTGATTTCATGTCGATTTTAGGAAATTGAGTTTTCACCGGATCTACACGTTTTCAGACCCCCTGAACCCAAAGAACATGTTTTTAGCGATTGGTCTGTATGTGTGTATGTGTGTGTGTGTGTGTGTGTGTGTGTGTGTGTGTATACAAAATATCTCAAGAACGGAACATCGTACAAACTTGAAACTTAAAACTTAAGCTACATACTACTACCGGACCTAACGCGAACATTTTCATCAAAATCGGTCAACTGGAAGTAGTAGTTTATTCAAGAAATTTTTCACTTTTTTGCGATTTTCTCAAAAACTGGTCCTACGATTTTTTTAAAAATCGCCTGGTTTACTCAATTTTTAATTCTCTACAAGATAGGGTAAGCGCCATGTTTGCTGAAATTCTTGGTGAGGCTGTTTTTACATAAGTGTTTTTTTAAGATTATAGCTTTAATATGTATTATAGCACAAAAATTTATATAATAAAAATGTAGAGAATTTACAATACAACTTTTATTTCAAACATTTTTTTGTATAGCGCTTAGTTTAGCGGTAATTAGCGATTTTCTGTTTTTTCTCACGTAAACGTGTGAAATATCAATTTTTTTAAGATTTCGGCCGTAGTATGCATTTTACAACCAAAGTTTATTTAATCAAATTTATAGAAAATTAAAAGATGTACAACTTTTATTTAAAGCATTTTTATCTACAGAGCCTTGTTTAGCATGAAAGAGTGATTTTCCGTATTTTTAAGCCAAACTGAGGTTGATTTTAATTTTGTGTCATTCACTCACATGATTAAAATAAGGTTATATTTTTTGAGGTTAGTTTTTTGTTTATTTCTAATGTTTTATTACTAACATTAGGTTATATTGTTAATTATTTGCATTGGCAAGAGAAAGTTGTGTGAGTGTTTCACACCATATTTTTAGTGTTAGAATGATTCCTTTTTTTATGAACACAATAAAAATTAATTTTTAACGGGACATTTTATTTTTCTGTAATATTGAAATTTTGGTCGGTAATGGCAGACTTACGCCTGCAAGTTTTTGAAATAAGGGCTGGCACTTTTTGTACACCCTTATTCGAATTAAATGGCACTGTTGATAAAACTTTTAAATATTGTTTCGGGACTGAAAGAGTTAAAGCTATTCTATGAATATGTTTGTAATGGTGAGTATTACTGCTGGGTGTGTCTATGTGTGGTGCATGATATCAACCGGATGACTCTGAACACGCTGTTGATGTTTTGAATACCATTCAATATCTACGAGGGCTATTCAGAAAGTAGGGAACGTTTTGTAAATAAACAAAAACTATGTAAAAGAAAATTTTTTTATTATATACATCTGAAACAGTGACTAAAATACTACTTTTCTATATAGTCACCAAGCAAATTGAGGCACTTGTCATAGCGGTGGACAAGCTTCAAAATTCCTTCGTCATAAAAATCCGCCGCCTGCAACCGCAGCCACTCAGTGACGCACGCCCGGAGTTCCTCGTCGTCGTCGAAGCGCTGTGTTGCTAGCCAGTTCTTTATTCTTGGAAACAAGTGAAAATCACTCGGTGCAAGATCAGGACTATAGGGTGGATGAGGGAAAACCTCCCATTTGCACGGCAAACCGCACAAAAATCAGCAAGGAAGATTATGGCTACTGTGTTTTGGGACAGGCAAGGTGTGTTGCTCATTGACTTTCTCGAGCGTGGTGCAACAATAAACTCTGATCGGTACTGCCAAACATTGCGCAACCTTAGGAGAGCTGTTCAAAACAAGCGCCGAGGAAAGTTGTCGTCAAAAATTTTGTTTCTTCATGACAATGCCCGACCTCATACGGCAAACCGCACAAAAGAACTCCTTGATTCATTCAAATGGGAGGTTTTCCCTCATCCACTCTATAGTCCTGATCTTGCACCGAGTGATTTTCACTTGTTTCCAAGAATGAAAAACTGGCTAGCAACACAGCGCTTCGACGACGACGAGGAACTCCGGGCGCGCGTCACTGAGTGGCTGCGGTCGCAGGCGCCGGATTTTTATGACGAAGGAATTTTGAAGCTTGTCCACCGCTATGACAAGTGCCTCAATTTGCTTGGTGACTATGTAGAAAAGTAGTATTTTAGTCTTCATTCATTCATTAGCAAAATAGAAAATAAAGCAATCGACAACTTTTAATTTTAGCATTTTACTACAGAGTTTAGTTTAGCATCAGTTCGTGATTTTCCGTATTTTAAAGTCAAACAGAGGTTGATTTCAATTTTGTAATTCACTTATGGTTAAAATTAGGTCATGTTTTTCAAATTACATTATTTGCTAATGATTAAACCTATAGGTTATATATATATATTTTTTTGAGTGATGATGCCTACATAAGCCTTGGGCTTGTGCGTAGGTAATGATATGTGGTGATTTATCGATGAAAAAACCCAGACCTGACCGGGAATCGAACCCGGGACCCCAGCATAGTAGCCAGTTGCGCTGACCACTACACCACGGCCAGGCCAAATAGTTGTTATTGTTATTGTTATTAATATTGTTTGTTATTTACATTTGCTAGGGAAAGTTGTGTGAGTGTCGGCCCATGGTGTAGTGGTCAGCGTGACTGGCTTCTATGCCAGGGTCCTGAGTTTGAATCCCAGTCGATCTGGCATATTTTCATCACGAATTTTCAACTACCACCCTTCTCATCGTCTGTACTAGCAGTAAATGCAAAACAGTCGGATGTTAAACAAAAAAAAAAAAGTGTTTCACACAAAATTTTCTTTCTTTATTTTCATATTGTTAATTCTTTTTGCCAGTTTGATATTCTCTCTGTTACACCATATAGAGTTAAAGGTAGAATAAATTAAGTTGAATGTTTTTGCTACATCAGTCTTTTTCTCCTCTCTCTAACTAGAAGTGGACAGCGTGTTAAGGCAGTTTAGGCAGACAAAACTGTGATGGTTTGGTCATGTCATTGGGATTGAATAGGGAAGACTGCTGAAAAGGATTCTGTACTGGCAGATGAAGGGAAAAAACCAAGGCATAGACCAAGAGTGAAATGTATGGGTTCAGTTATGGATGAATTGGGAGAGGTGCGATTCCATGCGTTCTTGAATTAATGAATGTTTTATTTTCATTAAATACATTATCAAAATGCTATGTGTTTCTGTACATGTTTTAGGTAAGCGGTAAACGTGAGTTAGTTGCCAGCAGGTCATTATTAAAAGAACGCCGATGGTTCGTGTGTGGTTCATGCTCTGAACCATATCGTAGTCTAGGACGTATTATGTACCATTTAGTCCGGTGTTCTACAGGACCTTACCCTTGTGAAATTTGTTCCAATATGTTCACAACTCGGAGTCAGTTGAATTATCATAAAAAGAAACAACACAAGTGAGTAAATTTAAAAAAAATAAAATCATTTTCTTTATCCCGTAATTGAAATAAATACGTATTTAATATCCATGGCAGATCTGTTTAAATATTTCTAATATTAATCTTTTCTGGGCTAATTACGAGGTAGGGTCAAAAAGTTCCTGCAATTGTTGCATACATTCAAACATTTGTTTTCTGGAAGGGAAATTTTTGTTTGGGAAGTTGCCATCACTATAAGGGAAGGTGCTGTGCCGTTCAGTAGGCAGTTGGGTTTGGTTTCCAGCATGCGGTGTATGCTATTTTAGACGTAGTTTTTTCTTTTGTCGGATTGTGAAATGTTGTCATCAGAGCAGTGTGCCAATATCAAATTCCTTGTGTTGCTAGAGAAATCACCTTCGGATTCTCTTGAGATGCTGAAGAAAGCATATGGAAATTATGTGATGAAGAAAATGGCAGTTTACGGGTGGCACAAGTGTTTTCGTGAGTCACACAACAATTGAAAATACTGTTTAGACTGAGCTCCCTTCCACTTCTACCACAGATAAAAATGTTGAGCTCGTTCGACAACTTGTGCCTGCGAACTGGTGAACAACCTGTCAACTGAAGGGAAAACAGTCAACAAAGAATTGTACACAAAGTTCTAAAAACGGTTACAAGATGGAATTTGACCAAAATGACCTGAAAAATGGGCAGGGAATGATTGGTTTTTGTTGCATGACAATGGCCTGTCACATTGATCCCTAATGGTGAAACTACCTTTCAAAGAACAATGTCACCATTCTCGAACACCTACTAATTTTCCCGATATTCCACCACCGGATTGTTACTTTCCATAGCTGAAAATGACATTGAAGGGACAGCGTTTAGCTGATTCGTCAGAAGTGATGGAAAATGCAATGAAGCGGCTGATAGAACTTCAAAAAATAGCTATCCTAAGTATGCATTTTACAACAAAAATGTATGTAATAAAATTTGTTTAAAATTAAAAAACCTACAACTTTCCCAAGGGAAAAGAAGAAGGAGTGTTTTCAGCAATTGTATGAGTGGTAGATTAAGTAAGTAGATGCATGAGGATAGTAGTTTGAAGGAAAATAAGGTAAAAATGTTGTACAAACTATCAATAAATTTTTACTTTCTCTTGCCTATATGAATATATAGGAAGGAAAGTATTGTTTTCATGTCAGTTTTTCAAAATCAAGTTTTCACCGAATATACACGATATCAGACTCCTTGAACCCAAAATATATATTTTTAGTGATTGGTCTGTGTGTATGTGTGTGTTGGCGTGCATGTAAACAAAATATCTTAAGAATGAAACATCGTATGAAGTAGAAACTTGAAACTTAAGTTAGGTACCACTAGAAGACTCGACACAATTGGACAACCGGAAGTTTTAGTTTATTCGTGTAATTTTTTAATTTTTTGTGATTTTCTCAAAAATGGCTCTTATGATTTTTTAAAAAATTGTCTCATTTACTACATTTTTTATGCTCTACAAGATAGGGTAGGCACTGTGTCTGCTGAAATTCTTGGGGAGGCTGTGCTCTCGTAGAAAAAGATGGTTTTTTTTAAGATTACAGCCATAATATGCATTTTAGGGCAAAGGTGTATTATAATCAGAGTTGTAGAAAATTTAAAAACCTACAACTTTTATTCCAAAGATTTCTTTGTATAACGCTAGTTTAGCAGTAATTAGTGATTTTCTGTTTTTTTCATGAAAATCTGTAAAAAATGAATTTGTTTAAGATTTTGGACTTAGTATGCATTTTATGACAAAAATATATATATTAAAATTTATAGGAAATTAGAAACCTACAACTTTTATTTAAGCATTTTTCTCTACAGAGCCTAGTTTAGTGGCAAAAAAATAATTTTCTGTATTATTTAGCCGATAAGGTTAGTTTTCATTTTGGCTTATTCACTCATGATTAAAATATGGTTATGGTTTTTGTGGTTAGTTTTTTTCTTTATTTCTAATGTTTGGTTGTATTATTCATTATTTGTCTTGGCAAGGGAAAGTCTTGTGGGTGTTTACACCAGATTTTTACTTTCTCTTGCCTATATGAATAAATCCTATATGCCTATAGGAAGGAAAGTATTGTTTTCATGTGGATTTTTCGAAATCGAGTTTTTATCAGATTACACACTTTTGAACCCCCTAAATCCAAAAAAACATGTTTTTAGCGATTTGTGTGTGTGTGCGCGCGCGCACGTGCGCGCGCGCATGTGTGAACAGAATATCTCAAGAACGGAACAAAGTACAAACTTGAAACTTGAAACTTAAGTTAGACACCACTACTGGACCCTACACGAACATTTTCATCAAAATCGATCAACCGGAAGTAGTAGTTTATTCGTGTAATTTTTCACTTTTTGTGATTTTCTCAAAAACGTGCCCTACAATTTTTTTGAAAATCGCCTGGTTTACTAAATTTTTTAAGCTCTACAAGATAGGGTAGGCACCATGTTTGCTAAATTTCTTGGTGAGGCTGTTTTCACGTAAAAAAATTGTTTTTTTTTAAGATTGCGGCTTTAATATGCATTTTAGCGCAAAAGTTTACATAATTAAAGTTGTAGAGAATTTTAAATCCTACAACTTTTTTTCAAACGTTTTTATGTATAACGCTTAGTTTAGCAGTAATTAGTGATTTTCTGTTTTTTTTGTCATAAAATTGTGTGAAAAATCTATTTTTTTAAAGATTTCGGCCTTAGTATGCATTTTACAATAAAAGTATTTAATAATCAAATTTATAGGAAATTAAAAGATCTACAAGTTTTATTTAAAGCATTTTTCTCTACAGCACCTAATTTAGCGTGAAAGAGTGATTTACTGTATTTTGAAGCCAAACTGAGGTTGATTTTCCTTATGTGTCTTTCACTCATGATTAAAATTTGGTTATGTGTATTCAGGTTAGTTTTTTGTTTATTTCTAATGTTTTATTACTAATGTTAGGTTTTTTGTTAATTATTTGCACTGGCAAGAAAAAGTCGTGTGAGTGTTTCACACCAGATAATGGTAATACTAATGAAGTAGACTATTATTGGGAATAGGATACAAACAAAAAACTTGAAAATCTTAAATTACATTTTCTAGTCTGAAAATTCCTAGAACGGTTGGTGTCAAAAGTATCATTATCCAAACTATTAAAGTGCAGAAATCACATTCTTCATATTATAAAATAATTATTCTCAGTTATATGTTGTGTTATGATTTGAAATAGCATTACAAATCACATTGTGTAACTACATTACATTTTCAACAAAAAAGCTCAAGTTTAAAAACCTTGTTTTATTGAAATTTGAAGTTTCTTTTGTTTCCTGTAAAATCAGCTGATGTGGAGAATGTGACTTTTGCCGTTAGACCCTTCTAAACATTTTCATACGTACTGTCACTGGATGGCGACATTAAGTGGCGAACCTTATTAATTTGGTGGCCCTGAAAAGGGCTGTTAAGCGGTAGTCGTCTGTCGTAGTCATCGTGGCGGTCGAGGAGCTGGGCGACACGGCGTGTCGTCGTCCAGCGGAGACGTCATCTTCTTCCCTCGCAGCAGTGCGTCGATAGCTGCTTCGTTGGGTCCGGTGGGCGTAAGGCTCGGTCGAGGGACCGCTGTGGGCATCGCTTGCATCAGCGGGCGATGACGGTCCGGTCGACGGCTTACGGTGACGGGTTGGTGAGCGGAAGCATCATCTTCTCTCTTGCAGGGTCGTCGATTAGTCTTCGCTGGAGTCCGGCAGCCGTGTGCCGTGGTGGATGTCTTGTCGTTGTCTGAATCGGTAGTGACTCCCTCGGTGTCTTGATAGGAATTCAATCTCTGCTCAGTGCAGCGCTCTTTATATAGCTGCCGGGAGCGCTGTGGCAGAGAGCAGCTACTGGCTTGGCCTTGATGACAAAGGCCTTTGCGATGCGCAGCCGAAAGGTTTGTCGCTATGCCGTCAAAGGCCGGGAGAACTATTGAAGCCGGCAACACAGTAAATGATTAATTAGAAGGGGTGGCGGTGACAGTACAATTTTCTGTTTTTTTTCTGTGTTTTATGTTTTTCTGGTTTATTCCAATTTTAACAACATCCGTTTTGACTTCATTAAACTAGTAACCATATACTTCAGGTATCTCATCTATTCCATGAAGAAATAATTAATTATTCTCTCTTATTCAATATTCGAAAAATGTTATTTGAATGAATAATTTTAAAGGATATTTAAATAAAACTTTGGGTTAAATTCCATTTTATCCCTAACAATACGAGGTGTGGCTATTAAATAACGAGACTGATGCTGCTGCGGATCAAGGAGGCATGAGTCAACCGCCATTAATCAACAGCTATTTAGTGTGAACCTTTCTCTTTAGTATGCAGCTAGTCTCACTTCTGTAAACAGCACCGTTTAGTCCAGAGCCTATGTTCGCGTTATTGTTGTTTTTTTGTTTTGCTGGGTAAAATGGTTAGTGTAATAGTAGAGCAACGAATTATTGTGAATTTCACTTTAAACTTGGAAAAAGTGCTACTGAAACTTATAATTTACTAAAAGAAGTGTATGGCAGTGAATGTTTATCGCGGGCACGTGTTTTTGAATAGTTTAAGTGTTTTAAAGATGGCAGAGAAGACGTTAAAGATGATTCGCGACCAGGTCGCCCTTCAAGATCAAAAACGGATGAAAATGTCAAAAAAGTCTGTAATTTGATTCAGTGTGACTGTTGATTAAGTATTCGCGCAATTGGTGAAACTGTAGGTATTGATAAAGAATGCGTATGGCAAATTTTACTTGACAATTTTAACATGTGAAAAGTTGTGTGCTAAAATGGTACCTAAAATTCTAACGTTTGAACAACAAGAAGCTCGCAAAACTGTTTGTACTGACACTTTGTACGCGATTGAAAATGACCCAAATTTTTTGGAAACGATAATAACATGTGATGAAACGTGGTTTTTTACTGAAGATCCAGAAACGAAGCGCAAATCCATGGACTGGAAGAGCCGGACTTCACCGAGAGCCAGAAAAGCTCAAATGAGCAAGTCAAGATTTAAGCAATGATGATTGTTTTTTTTTGTTATCCATGGGATTGTGTACCTTCACTGGGTTCTTGAAGGTCAAACAATTAATCAATATTACTACCTTGAGGTACTTTCTAAACTACATCAAAGAGTAAGGAAAAAACGCCCGAAATGTGGAAGGACAAATCATGGGTTCTCCAAGATAATGCGCCAGCTCATTCCGCGTTGTCTGTCAAGAGGTTCCTAGCCAAGTACAGCATCTCGGTGTTAGAACATCCACCTTATTCACCAGATCTTGCACCATGTGACTTCTACCTGTTCCTTAAGGTGAAATCTGCATTAAAAGGGACAAGATTTGAGTCTGTGGAAGCTGTAAAAGAGAAAACGGCACGTGTCCTGATGGAGCTGACAGAAGATGACTTCCAACACTGTTTCCAACTATGGAAAATTTGCAGGGAGCGTTGTAGGGATAGAGAAGGAGTGTATATTGAAGGTGACAATAAGTGATTATGTATAAAATAAAAATAAATTTTTTTACGTCAGTCTCGTTATTTAATAGCCACACCTTGTATACCATACTCTGCCTAGTCAATATTTGTAAAATCCGTTTTAAAATAGATGCGTTAGATAGCATAAGTGTTACATTAAAGATATTAAAGATGGCCATTTCTTGTCTGAATAACTGACTTTTAAAATAACATTACATCGTAGATACAGACCATTTAATGAATCTTAAGATCATAAATTATGAAGATTACAAACTTACCTAATACCAAATTTCATATCAAAATAAATAGGAGGCTTGGAATATAGTGTTAAAACCACAAAGCTTTTCATTTCAATTATTTGTAAATAATAGAACTAATCTGTAGGCATAGATCTGTAGACTGAACTAAGACTTGAAGAAAATATAATTACAAAGAGGAAATCAAAATCCATGAATCTATTTTAATTTCAACTAGTTAATTTATATAGATATTCTCGTAAATAAGTAATGTTAGCATATGCTTCAGACAATGAACACAGTAAGTGTGTTTGGACTATTACAGAAATATAAAATATTTCAGTAAAGCAAGACAAAACCAGCCATCTCTAATATAACACTAATGCTATCTAGTGGATCTATTTTAAAACTGAGTTTACAAAAATTGACTAGACAGAGTACGGGATACTGTTTTTATAATACTGAATTTAATCAAGCTTTGTATTACCTAAAATCAATAAAACCTAAACAAATCGCTGAGGTTGTTTGCCGTGTGGATGAGAAATTTAAAAATTATTGCACTCGTATGTCAAAATTGGTATACCTAAAAGAATTTTGCGATAGACTGTGATCTCATTCATAAAATCAATAGGTTGTTTTTTAATAACCTTTTATTAATAACCTTTTTGTTTTTAGAGAAATTGTTTATATTAAAATGTTTAATGATAACATAACTGGTAAAGGCAGACAAAATGCAATGAAGAAGTCCATTATTACGTTCCTGAGATAATTGTACTATGTCTAGACTAGAGACTGTCTGCCATCTAGCAGTGGAGAATGGAACTAATGTTTAAACCAAAACTCACTGGATCAACTTATCTGCATATTAATAATCAAAAGACTGTTTTTTAATTAATTTACATGAGTATGGAAGGAAATTAACTGTTATATTGTTTATTGATTCCTAATTAATCAATTGGTCGACAATTCGCTTCGTAATATATCGGGAAAATGTAAGGGAGTTAATAATTGTTCAGTTTATGTACTACCTACTATGAGTTGAAATGTTTTTTCTGAAAACTTCTTACTGGATCTGTTGAAATCCCTTGGACACATGAAGATATTGGGATTTGTACAGACCATCTGAATACCTCTTATAGAATTGTCATATAAGAGGTATTTAAATGGTAACCATTTAGAACTTCAGAATTTCTACTGAAGTATAGAAATTTGTATACAAATATTTTTATTTGTATGTATATTTTTGCTATTTAATTCAACTGTTGCAACATGGTTGCCACAGTTGAATTAAATTAATATTGATAATTAATAGTTGTCTTCAACCTTATGTGTTTTGTGTGATTTGTGTATTGATTTGTTCATGATGATGTCTCCGAGAGAGATGAAAGATATCTTGAATGTGTAATACTCTGAGTTTAGTATTACATATAATTTTGTTTTGTTTAGCTGTTCCTTATATATATATATATATATATATATGTAGTCGATTCCAGATAATTGGTCCACTGGTTAATTAGGGCAGCCGATTTTTGGGACAGTTCTTTAATAAACAAAAACAGAAAGGGGTTTTACATTGATAAGTACTCCGTTTATTCGGTCCATAATGCCGCTTATTGGGGCCAATCTGATGTATGTACAATATATGTTTTATTAAAACCATTACAGGCCAGCGACGAACAAAACGTGGTTCTAAGCGGCAGGATAAGATAATAGGAAGAATAGAGATAGTAAAAATTTTGACAGATAAACAACAGTAATCACACATCAGTCATAACAGAGATGTTATTTACAGTACAATGTGTAGGGTTCATAATCGTCATTGCACAAATTTCAGTGAGTTACATCCACTAGTTATGCCCAACCTTACAAGCTGTATAGCTTCCTTGCAATGTATGGTTATTTGTCACTTGTTATACGTACATAGAACGGTCGTAATTCTATGTTTCTCATCAGTTTTTGTGATTTCATGAGTATTGTTTTGTAACACACTGTTTTCGAGTTTGGTTGTTTTGTTATCTGCGGGCATACTTTTTTTTAATTCCCATTCGTTTCACCTTATTTGTTTTTCACACATTTTTATGCGTAGGCTTACAGTACAGTAGCTATTATTAACGTCTTTGTGAGTTAAATGCTGCGTAACGATATGAATGTGTGAACAAATAAAGCTTCTCAACAAAATAAAAACGTATCCACCTAACTTAAGCCAACGTAAACTATTGGAATTAACCAGTGTACAAAAAATTATGATAGCTTGTATCGTGCGCCGAGAAAAGAAAATACGCCAAGAGTGGGCATTGAAAGATCATGGAACATCTCAGAAAAGAAAACGTGATCCATTTGTTGAGAAGCGTTGAATGAATGGTTCGCCATTGTTACTTCGGAAGGTGTTATCGTCAATGGTCCAATGCTTAAAACCAAGGCAAAAGGTTTTGCTAAAAAGTTAATCATTGCTCTGATACCCTTTTATTTTTTTCATGTGTATATGGATAGAACTTGCATGTAAAACTTATGTATGTGATAATTTTAATAAAATGCAGTATCGTATATGCCACATTTTACGAATTCGTTTATTAGGGCCAGCCGTTTAATTGGGCCAAAATGCTCCGGTCCTGATCTGCCCCAATTATCCGGAATTGACTGTATATGGGAAGGAAAGTATTGTTTTCATGTTGATTTTTTGAAATCGAGTTTTCACCAGATATACACGTTTCCAGACTCCCTGAACCCAAAAAAATGTTTTTAGGGATTGGTCTGTGTATGCATGTGTGTCAGTCTGTGTGTGTGTGCGTGTGCGCACGTGTGTGTGAATTAAATATCTCAAGAATGGAACATTGTACGAAGTTGAAACTTGAAACTTAAGTTAGGTACCAATAGAGGACCTGACACGAACATTTTCATCAAAATCGTTCAACAGGAAGTAGTAGTTTATTCGGGTCATTTTTAACTTTTTTGGGATTTTCTCAAAACTGGCTCCTACGATTTTTCTAAAAATCTACTTTATTACTACATAATACTTTACGCTCTACATAATACTTTACATAATACTCTACATAATACTCTACATAATACTTTTTTACGCTCTACATAATAGGGTAGATGCTATGTCCGCTTAAATTTTTGGGGAGACTGTGCTCTTATAAAAGAAAAAAGGGGTTTTTTAAGATTGCGGCTTTAATATGCATTTTAGGGCAAAAGTGTATTATAATCAAAGTTGTAGAACATTTAAAAACCTACAACTTTTATTTCAAACAAGTTTTTGTTTAACACTTAGTTTAGCAGTAATTAGTGATTTTCTGTTTTTTCATGAAAATCTAAAAACTGGATTTTTAAAATTTCAACCTTAGTATACATTTTATGGCAAAGTGTATATAATCAAATTTATAGGAAACTAAAAAACCTGCAACTATTATTTTAAGCATTTTTTGTTAGTGTGGCTGGCTGACACCTTTAGGAATTCCCTCTTTGCAATGGCACGTCGGCATAGCGGCACATCCGTGATTCCAACCTCCAAGCTCAACATGTTAAAATTAGATTATGTTTTTCATTTTGCATTGTTTACTAATGATTAAACATAGGTTACATTTTTCTTTACTTACATTGGTAAAAGAAATTCATAAGAGTGTTTCATACTAGTTTTTTGGTTTATTTTACAGAGGAGTTGAAAGTTTTTTCTGTAATGAATGCGGTCTTGGATTTAAATTACGTACTTCATTGCAAAAGCATCTGATAAAACGTCATGAAAATTTACAAGGCGAATATCATTGTGATTTCACTGGGTGTCAACTAGTGTTTCCAAAAAAGATCTTTCTAACACATCATAAGATTAATGACCATCGAATGGAACGAAAATATTTATGTCAGGTATCATTATATTGTTAGTTGTACATACTTTTTCTATTATTAAAGATAGACCTTTTCTGGTATTACAAAGGTTCATATTACTTTTCATTCGTTTCAGATTTGGTATTCCAGTTTATTAATTAGCTGTTGAATGTTACGTTGGAAGGGGTTTTTATCAGCTAGAGAAAAGAACATGGCAACATGGTCGAGCTTCTTCTGAACCCCACATCATCTAGCTATTATTTTAATATTTAAAAAATTTTGCCGAAAAATTTGTCATTTGCTATTCCATAATATTAATGAATTTGTATTAATTTTGTTATACTGAATACAATGGTTTTTGAAATTGCTGAATTATTGAGCGGTTACGGAAGTAACAGAGGTTAAAAATTTTACTAATAACTCAAAATTTAAATATGCTACAAGTCTGACATTTTGTCCATACGATAACTACATACAAGTTTATATTCCGGCGAAGTATTAAATAAATCAGTTAAGCAGTGTTTGAGTTATAAGCCTCTAAATGCATTCGCTCTGTTGCAGCAACAAAAACCGGCTCTTTTTCTACTCATCCTGATATTGCAATACTAAAATATGCTAAAAATATGAAGCTGATGTACAACACAGGTTGATATCAGCTAAATTGTTGTGCATAGTACATTAAAATTGAACAAGTGGTTTTGAAGAAACAAGGCTCAAAACTTGGGTATCTATAAAAAAGAAATCAACAGTAATTGATTTCTTAAAACAATTGTTACAATTAATTTATACACAAAGGTGTCCCAAAAATAAAACTAAGAGCGACGATTGTATGAGCAGGCAGTGTTAGCTGGAGACATAAGGGAAGTTTAGATCTCTAGAGTAACTCATTAATTGTCATTAGAGTGCTCATGAGCTAATTACATGAAAAATTCACTAATCAATGTTTTTTTATGAAAGGATTTGAATAGCATGATCTGGATTTTAACATTGTTTTATTTAACAAGAAAAGTTACAAGATCATTCCTTTATTGAATAGATTTTTTTTGTCTGTTTTGTTTTCAGATTTGCGGTAATAAATTCTATAATCGTTGCAGTTTATCATCGCATATAGATACACATTCTGAAAAGAAACGCTTCTTGTGTCCTGTCTGTTGTCGAGTTTTAAAAACGAAAGAAAAATTGACTCTTCATATCCGTACACATACTGGTTTGTATAATTTGTAAATCTCAGGTGATAAGGAAAAAAGAGTCAGATAAATTTTTTAGGTAAAAATCTGTAGTAAAACACACGACTTTCTCTAGCCAATGTAAATCATGAAAAATATAGGTAACCTATTTTTTTTTCTCCCTAATTTGTGTACGTTGCAATCTGTTCAATTCAGAACAATAAGTAACCCCATGACCCAATGAGATGAGGATGATGTGTATGACATGTAAATGAGGTGTAGTCTTGTACAGACCCAGGCCGACCATTCCTGAGAGAGAATGGTTAATTGAATCCCAACCATCAAAGTACACCGGTAACCACTGTCTAGTATGCAAATCCGTATAAAAGTAACTACTTTTACTAGGATTTAAACCAGGAACCTTCGTCTCCGAAAATCAGCTGTTAAACAGCTGATTTTGGCGACGACTTTACCTCTAGACCAACCCGGTGGGTAACCTATATTTAATCATTAGTAAACAGTGTAAAATAAAAACGTAACCTATAATAATTAATGCCGGCCCATTGGCTTAGTGGTTAGCGCTACGGGCTTCTACGCCAGGGTCCTGGATTCAATTCCTGGTCAGGTCTGGCATTTTTTCATCACTGATATTCATGTATCATTCTTCTCACCATCTGCATTAGCAGCAATTTCAAAACAGTCAGCCGTAAAAAAAATATATAAGTATTATAGATTATGTTATATTATATTATAAGTTATAATTAAAAATATTATAGATTAATTATTAATCTATAATATTTATAATACAAAATGAAAAATCTGGTGTGAAACACTCACGCTACTTTCTCTTACCAGTGCAAACAATGAACAATATAATCTAACATAAGTAATAAAACATTAGAAATAAACAAAAAAACTAATCTCAATAAATATAACCTAATTTTAATCATGAGTGAAAGATGCAAAATGAAAATGAACTTCAGTTTGGCTTAAAAATACGGAAAATCACTCTTTCATGCTAAACTAGGCTCTTTAGAGAAAAATGCTTACAATAAAAGTTGGAGATCTTTTAATTTCCTATAAATTTGGTTATATACATTTTTGTCCTAAAATGCATACTAAGGCCGAAATCTTAAAAAAATAGATTTTTCACACGTTTTTCTGAGAAAAAAACAAAAAAATCGCTAAATACCACTAAACTAAGCGTTACAAAGAAAATGCTTGAAATAAAAGTTGTAGAATTTGAAATTGTCTACAACTTTTATTTATAAATTTTTGCGCTAAAATGCATATTAAAGCCGCAATCTTAAAAAAACAATTTTGTTTTTGTGAAACAGCCTTTCCAAGAATTTCAGCAGTATGGCACCTACCCTATCTTGTAAAGTATAAAAAAATTTAGTAAACCAGGCGATTTTTAAAAAAAAAATCAAAGGACCCGTTTTTGAGAAAATCGCAAAAAAGTGAAAAATTACATGAATAAACTACTACTTCTGGTGGACCGATTTTGATTAAAATGTTCATGTCAGGTCCGGTAGTGGTGTGTAACTTAAGTTTGAAGTTTCAAGTTCGTACGATGTTCCATTCTTGAGATATTCTGTTCACACACACACACACACGCACACACACACACACACACACACACACACACACATACACACATACACACACACACACACGCACACACACACACACATACACACACACACACACACACACACATGCACACACACACACACACACACACACACACACACACGCACGCACGCACGCACGCACGCACGCACACACACGCACACACACATACACACACACACACACACACACACACACACACACACACACACACATACACACTCACACACACTCACACACACGCGCACGCACACGCGCGCACACACACACACACACACACACACACACACACACACACACACACACACACACACACACACGGACATGCACAGACACACACAGACCAATCGCTAAAAACATGTTTTTTGGGTTCAGGAGGTCTGAAAACGTGTAGATCCGGTGAAAACTTGATTTAAAAAAATCGACATGAAAACAATACTTTCCTTCCTATATACAGGGTGATTCATGAAGTTCTCCCCCCACTTCTACAGCACATTGTACTAGTAAAAATAATGAAAAAATGTTATATAAACATAGGTCCGAAAACGCTTCGTTAGCGAGTTACAGCTAGCGAAAGTTTCGCCTGGATTTCAGTTCACCAGGTGAAATGAGGTCTTCCTGGAATTGTGGTAAGGTAGATTAAGGGGCGAATTCAATCATTTCTTATGGTTTTTGATCTGATAAATTGAATAAAACAGGTCCCAGAACTGTAAGTTAAATAGTTTTTGAGAAAACCAGTGTCAAATGCAAAAAATGGAGTGAAAATCACATTTTTTCATCTTTGGGCAAGAATAACTTTGTTATTTCACCAAGAAACAGTTAAAAATTTTCAATAAAAAATGTAGAAAATTTTATTCTGAACAAACCGGTGTAAATAAAGTACACAGAAAGCGAATAGTTTTTGAGAAAACCAGTGTCAAATGCAAAAAAATGGAGTGAAAAAAACACATTTTTTCATTTTAGTTTTTCCGGTTAATTTTACTTTGTACTCTTATGAATAAAAACTCATTTAATCAAACATCTGTTCGCTTTCTGTGTACTTAATTTACACCGGTTTGTTCAGAATAAAATTTTCTACATGTTTTATTGAAAAATTTTAACTGTTTCTTGGTGAAATAACACAGTTATCCTTGCCCAAAGATGAAAAAATAAGTTTTTCACTCCATTTTTTGCATTTGACACTGGTTTTCTTAAAAACTATTTAACTTACAGATCTGGGACCTCTTTTATTCAATTTATCAGATCAAAAACCATAAGAAATGATTGAATTTGCCCCTTAATCTACCTTACCACAATTCCAGGAAGACCTCATTTCACCTGGTGAACTGAAATCCAGGCGAAACTTTCGCTAGCTGTAACTCGCTAACGAAGCGTTTTCGGACCTATGTTTATATAACATTTTTTCATTATTTTTACTAGTACAATGTGCTGTAGAAGTGGGGGGAGAACTTCATGAATCACCCTGTATATCCATATAGGCAAGAGAAAGTAAAAATGGAAATAATACGCAAAATGAAAATCAACCTCTGTAGAACTTAAAAAACAGGAAAATCACTAATTTGTTAAACCAAGCTCTGTAGAAAATAAATGCTTGAATTTAAAGTTGGAGATTTTATTTTGTTTATTTTTTTATAATTCTATTTTTATACGCTTTTATTGTAAAATGCATAATCACATATAATCACATGAATACTAAGGTGACAATCTTAAAAACCCGTTTTTCAAAGATTTTGCTAAACAAAATATAGAAAATCACTAATGACGCTTAACTAAGCATTGTAGAAAAAACATTTGAAATAAAAGTTAATTTCGTACAACTGTGATTACACTTTTGTGAGAACCCTTTTAACAGAAGAAGAGGTTTAAAAGCTCAAGCTGACCGTTCGAAGACTTAAATATGTATAGATTGATTCAAGTGCTTCCATGTGGGGGGAAAATAGAAAAAAATATGATATATAAAACAATTTTTTTTACTTGCTTTCGCCCTGTACGAATGTGGGACCTGATACAAACATTTTCTATAGTTTATTCATGCAATTTTTCACTTTTTTGCGATTTTCTCAAAAACTACTTCTATTATTTTGGTAAAAATCGCCTCATTTATTACATATTTTGTGCTCACGTGAAAAATGGTTTTTTTTTTAAGATTGAGACCTTAATATGCACTTTAGGGCAAAAGCGTAATCATAGTTATAGAAAATTGAAAAATCGACAACTTTTATTTCAAAAAGGTTTCCTACAACACTTAGTTTAGCATCAATTAGTGATTTTCTGTATTTTGCTCATTGAAATATTGGTAATTTATCTATGGTAATATCTTTGAAATATTGGAAATATTGGAATTTTTTAATATTGTGGCCTTAGAACAAAATTATTCTGATAAAATATTGTGCTCTTTCCAACAAAAGTGTATATTATAATTAAAGTTAAAGGAAATTAAAAAACCTACAACTTTATTTGTAGCATTTTTTGCTACAGAACCTAGTTGTCATGATTTTTCACATTTTTAAGTCCTACAAAGGTTGATTCCATTTAGTGTCATTCACTCATGATTGAAATTTGGTTGTTTACTCATGATTAAACATAAATTATATTTTTAATTATTTACATTAGTTAGACAAAGTCATGTGAGTGTTTTACACCAGATGTTTTTCTTATCTTTAGCTATAAAAGGAGCTTGAGAAATTGACTTTGAATTTTGAATCACCTGTTTATGAGAAGTCAAAATGTTTGGGTTAGAAAATGGGAAGGTTATATTAATGAACAGAATGTAAAAAGGAGACTGACCAGGTAGTCTTTTTGGAGTGGCCTAAGAGAACTTGCGGAGTCATTGACCAGGACAGCCAAACATTATACTAAAATTAATTACAGTAAAACCTCGATTATCTGAAACCTGCTTAACCATAACCTGCCTTAACTAAAAGAAATCCAAAAAACTTGTCTTTTAATTTGGTGATTACTCATTTCAATATTGTGTAAATGCACTGTACAGCATTTAAATACATAACGTAGTTAAAGTAAAGAACAGTGTCCAATGAAACAAATTATGAATGTAAAGTTTCACTATTCTGGGATTGTTTACTCGTTCTTCACCTCCAGGACATACTTCTAATAAAATGATGGCATGACGCCGCAAAAACCTGTTTCATAAAATATCTCACTTTTTAAAAAAAATGTAAATAATTTAAAAAAGATACCATAAATATTAATTACTGTATAATATCACAGTTTTTCTCTTGAAATTTTTGTAGGTTTGTTTATACATACTAATAAACAGCCATAAAAAATACTGTTTAATCATTTTTTCTATTTTTAAACCCTAAAAGTATGACTATTATCCGGAATTTTGTGTATCCAAAATCATGTCCGTTGCCTAGATTTCAGTTAAGTGGGATTTTACTGTAATTACGAATGAATCCTTAATAGGATGAATCCTTAATAGTTTAGTGTTCATATTATAGACACATCAACTTGTTGACACCTGTTGAAAACAGTGGGGTATTTTAAGAAGTGCTGTGCTGAACTTTTTCACACCAATTACAAAGCAGGACATGTGTCAGGTGTTGTTAGTCACTGCGAACAAATCATTGTAACATGGACTTTTATCACTGCTCTGCAAAAAAAAAGAAAATCTTTTCCCCTTGGACTTTGATGGGTGATTGTTATGTATCTTGACCCCCTGAACCCAAATCTGACCTCCGTTACTCTCTATCACCCACCGTTTTTGAGGGGTGCGCCCCCTTGAAATTCTCGAAAAAACACCTAAAAGCGGTTATTCCTAATAAAGTGAGGGGCGGGAGGAGGTTGTAAGGAGGTTGGTCATCCTCCCCTCCTTAGAAAATGTTATCTCAGTGCACGTACATTTGTGCATGAAGACCAAAGAGGGAGGGGTGACATCACCGTTAGTTCAGAGGTGTAGCAGGGTGGGTGTCTGCCAAGGTGGGAAGCCGGGCGAAGTGATAAGCTTTTAGTGACGATTAAACGTTTTCAGAACATTTTTTACGCTTAGAGCCTCATCTTGTCACACAAGAGGAGCTTAATGATCTCATCCGGGATTTAAATCTCCCAAAAACTAAAGCCCAACTGCTTGGGTCTCAGCTTCAGTAATGGAACCTCTTGGAAAAAGAAGTGAAAATTTCTGTTTCTAGATCCCGGCTAGCTTCGTGTAAACAATTTTTTTTGGAGGACGGTGACTTAGTGTACTGCAATAATGTAAATGGATTAGTGATTGAACCTAACATGCCAGATGATCCAGAAAATTGGCGCCTATTCATCGACTCATCTGAAACCAGTTTAAAAGCTGTTTTGTTGGCAAATGGTAATGATTTGCCCTCAGTTCCGGTTGCTTACGGGGTCAACATGAATGAGACATACAAAAATATCAGCCGTATCCTTGAAAAAATTGGTTATAAAGATCATCCCCGGAAGCTCTGTCCTGATTTTAAGGTTGTGGCTTTACTTAAACACGTTCAGCACGGATGCCGCCTTGAGGCGGCAAATCGAGGTTCATTCCAGAGACGAATGCCGCCTTAAGGCGGCATATACAATACCACATTTCAATAGCTTTTTTAAATCGCCGGTGTACTGGCAGTGTTAGTAAAGGTTGTTCAGGGGTTCAGATCTATTCTACGAGCGCCACTGTGAAGATCGTCTTTCGTTACCAACTGCCGGGAATTTTTGACGAATTTTTAAAATTGTAGTCTATTCGAACGTCCTTGTGCCGTGTAATTTTATTGTTTTATTTAATTATATCAATTATTCTTTGAATTTCTTCGTTCCCAGTGACTTCTTTTTACAAATGAAAGGTAAAAATATTACATTTTTACGTAAAAATAGTTTAATTATAACTCAAAAGAAATTTCTGTTACTTTCTGAACTCGCGATTTCTATGCACTGTGTTTCTTTTGCAGGCCTACTGTACGTTATATAATAAACTGTACTATTATAATTACGGTCATAAAATAATTTTGTACTAGTAAAAGTACTTTTATTACTAATTTTTCCATATTGCCATGGTCTCACTAAAAATTATTAGTCAGCTTATACGCTTAGCGTCATAACGAAAAATTATAGTGAATTAGTTGTACCATCAACAAAAAAACTAAATGTTTTACCTTTTGAGTAATAAATAAGCTAAATACTTTTAAGTATATATGTTCCAATATAATTATTGAGTATTCTGCAGACACAAATTATCAAAATATAAAATAGTATAATTTGTTTGCACAAAACACTGCGTACTTATGGCCTGTTTCTCAATTGTAACGTAATATAGTCAACAAACGTTGGAATAAAACGTTTAACCCTTCAGGGCCAGGAAAATATTGTGAGTTTTGACCGAATGCCAGTAGTTTTCCATTTGTATTCTTAAAAATGTCAGCCTTTTGTGCGATTTCTAGCATTGTATGTGTGTGTGTGTGTGTGTGTGTGTTTGGCAATAGGGCTATTGGGGGACATTGGTATTGATTTTCATTGACGTACTGAGGACTAAAAACGAACTGCGGACACACACATGGTCCTCGGAACGTAAAACGTTGAAATTCGGCTTCTACGGCCTCCTACGATTCAGAAAAGTATATATTTTTAAGGAAAAAAAAATGTCCCCTGTTAGTATGGTGTGCAGGCACAGTTAGTTCCAAGTGTGTCTCCCACGTAGCGCTGACAATTGAGAGTCATACACACCAAACACACAAGTTCTTGTTCTAATCCGCATAACCGAGGACTCTCGAGCCATTCTCATAGTTAACAAAAAATTCAAAATAAGTCCTCAGTTGAACCGTCTGTTACAACCGTACAATGTAGCCTTGTGTGCATTAGCAGTACACTGATGCCAAGTTTCATACACGCGTAGTATTGTTTTAAGTCGTATAACCGAGGACTTTCGAGCCATTCTCATAGTTAACAAAAAATTCAAAATAAGTCCTCAGTTGAACCGTCTGTTACAACCGTACAATGTAGCCTTGTGTATATTAGCAGTACACTGATGCCAAGTATCGTGCAACACGAAACTTGTTAGTCTGTAATGTATACAGGAGAAGCATAATGTTCTGTCTTTGCAAACCACTTCATTCAGAATAGTGGGAACTGTTGGCGCATTTGCATTTCCCTTTTGGTTTATCGGTATTATAAATGTAAACTTACCATATAGCTCTACCCATTGTTTTTTTGTGATTGAAACGATTCCTAATTTTGTGATTAAACTATTCTACGGCGTATAAGTAATTACTAATCAAAGCGTACATAGTACGGATTTTAAAGTACTTTAATTAATTGTAGCACCCTAAATCGCTTTGATTAGTACTTATTAAACATTGTTGCCTTATTTGGGTTTAATTTATAATTAATAAAACATAATGTAATTTGGCTTCTACAGAAAGGAAGTAAAATATATACGGTTCGTTTAGAGTTTAGCGGATATTTCCAGGTTCCCATTGCGTAAGATCAGCTCATTTTCCTTTTGCAACCCACATTCTTAAATGATTAGAGACATTCTGTTTTACCAAACTACAAAGTTTATTGTGAACTGAAATAAACTAAATAAAATAACTAAATATAGTCACCTATACAGTTTATCACTCCACAAAACCCCCTCTAAGTTGAATTTTATAAGAAATTTCTTTCCCCGCCTTTCTGACGTAAGAAGTCTGTTTGTACCAAATTTTGTATTAATGGTCTTGTAGTTTTGGAGAAATCGTGATAAATGAGTTTAGTAAAATTTAGTTGCTATAGTTTGAAGAATTCAGAGTGGTATTTAGCTTTTTTAAATATAACTTACTTTTACAACCTTTTTTACTCCGTATTAGGTTGTAAACTCTATTTTTGATGGATGGAGTTAGAAACAATACAAATTAAAATATTGCATCCAAAAATGTTGTCATGTTTTCCCCTGCAGCAGCGGTTAAAAAATAAACCCGCCAAAGGTTGCAACTTAGAAATAGAGAATGAATATCAATTGAAACGTTGTTGTTTAGGTCATCAGCCGAAGAGCTGGTTTGAACCTATAGAGGTTTTACTAAGTAAAACGAGGAGTGAGGTGGTTTACCATTGCCACAACTCACTGAGTGGAAAAGTACTCTTATCAGTATGCCGAGCCCTCTGAAAAGAACATATTTTCCACTCTGCAAATGACACCTTCACATCATCACCACAGGGTCTGCCTGTATAATAAAATTAATTACTTTCAAAGGAGATAACTCTGTTTAGTGTCTTTTACACCTCTACCTCTTCTGTTCTTAAATGATGATGTTCTTTATGATTGAATTAGAACTATTTATTTTAGCCCTGCAACGAGCAGATTGACTGTAAATCATATGACATTCCACCTGCCTGTTATGGGCAGAATTCAAACGTGGCAAGATAATTTTTTTTTTAATAAGTCTGCACATTACTATCTGTTCACAGAAAATAGAACAGTCAGTAATTTTGTTAAATGTTATTTAACATGATTACAATTTCATCTGGTAATGAACCTGAAATTAGTAATAATTAATATTTGAGTTGAAAGAAAGAAAATATATCAGTTAGAAAAAATGATAACTGTAACAATGTTCATTAATACCTATAACCTAAATCGAAAATACTATTTCTTTTCGATCTTGAAAACCCGGTATCAATGTTGGTTAGCAGATTCAGAACCAGAAAGTTTGGATGATGATTGAGTCTTTCTTCATATTTACGGCTGAATTTTGATATAGTTTGTTTCACAGTGTCTATATTAGGATCGGCATAGATATAGGTGTTTTTGATGTACCGCGGCTTAAATTGAAACTGTACTGTGATAAATGGGGGTTAGTTGTAAGTTTAAGTAAATCAAAAATTATGATATTTAGCAAAGGGGCGAAGGGGTCAGAGGGAATACTGGACGTGGGAGGGGGAGCCTATTGAAATAGTCAAGGAATATAAATATATAGGGGGTTACGTTAACGCCGCATTTAGTATGGAAAAAACACATAGCTGATAAAGTAACTATTCTAAATGTGTTTTTAATAATGTTTGGGAAAATTTTAGCGTTCAGAATAAATTTCCTTCTCTACTAAATGGGCGGTCTACAAATCCACGTGTAGAGCGGTGGTAGGTTATAGGGCACAAGTTTGGGGCTCTAATTGCATAGAAGGGTGTGAGATCTACCAGGGTTTCGCGATAAAAAATATATTAGGATTACCCCGTCGTACGCCTAACTACTGTTTGTATTTGGAAATGGGAATTGATCCTTTATGGCTGTTTTTTCTCAAATTACACGTGGATTATATTTTAAAAGTTTTGAAACTTCCAAGGCGCAGGCTACCCAGAATACTAGCGGAGTTGGCAATCAGGGAGAATGTGAGATTGTACAAGATCTTGAGGGAACTGGCAGACAAGCGGCACTGTGAGTTAAAGGAGCGAAATGAGTAGAAAGATCAGTTAGAAGGTGTACTGACTACTATTAGAAATGAATTAAGACGTAAGTGGTTAGAAAGAGCTTGTCGAGCTGAATTAACAAATTATACAGGCGGCTAAATTGTGTGCTGGGAGACAGCTCGTATATATAGACTAGTAGACACAAATATCGCGCGTCCATAAGTACAGTTTTTAGGGCTAGGTGCGGACAACTGGGTTTAAATTGTGAGCCGCATAGGGAGGAGGCCGACGGGGCTGCTCAATGTGCAATCTAGGACAGCTTGAAACTGTTACCCATTGTTTGGGAGTATGTCCGGTTCTCGGAGACATAAGATGTAAGTGGTTCGAGAATTTTGCAATGGACGAGAACGAAATGATTAGCTATTTAAATGGAAGAAATTGGTTGGTCTTGGTGGGATATATGAGGGAAGCGGGAATATTTAGAAAGTATTTGATTGACTAATTTAATTATTAATTAATGGTTGAATTGGTCAATTGAATATTTTCAAAAAAATAAATAAAACAATAATAATTTTTTAACATTTGTTTTTAGCAATTACTCAAGAGCGCATGCGCGGATACACGGGTGTACAATCCTAGGTTAATGTGAGGAAAGATACATAAAGTTTTTAAATATTTCATATAATAGGCCACACTGTAGTAATTACCCTATTTAACTACCTACTATCAATTTGTATTGCAGTGTAAAATCATTCTGCTTTAGTAATATTTTTAGTAAAAAAAAAATCATGTTTTGTAAATAGACTACTATAATTTTGTATCTACATAATCTTAATGAGACTGTAGGAACAGGAGGGAAGTTAATTAATTAATGTATACGTATTTTTTTGTTTTGCTATTTGTAAATATAAAGAAAAGAGTGCTTGCCGCGTTAATAGGTAAATTCTTGCACTGTATGGACACGGTGAATAATTGCCGATTGAGTATTACGATCGATTTGCCGCTATATGTGAATTTCGCTTTGAGCGGTACTTTTTGGGACTACCTCGGTTAACCCGGAACAAGGTTAACTGGGGCTCTACTGCATATATAATTGGAGTGGGTGTAGTTATAATTAAACCTAGTTTGGGTGCTGTTTTCAGGTTTGTCAGCGAGTTAAAAGTTGAAAATAAAAATATTTTCTTTTTAATGTTGTGGTTCCTAGTTTTATGTCCTTTAAAAGATGTAACATGAAATGAAAATAAAATTCTGTAACGAAGGGCACAACATAAGAGGGCTATACACGAATGTAGTAGACTTATGTCCGTTGGATGAAACACAGTCGCGAGTGCTTGTATTGAAAAATTACAATTAAAATTCGAGGGAAAGTCATTACAAGGTCATCTTCTTTCTCTGATCGCTACCAAATGCCGATGTGTGGGTTGCTACAATTAAAGTACTCAAAACAATGGTGTAGAACTATGGTCCACGGTTTGTAGCCTGGAGGCAATTTTATAATGGCAATTTGCGTGTGTCCTCGGTGATATGGAAGAAATACAAGGTCCTCTAATAGTGGATAGAAATTATTTTTAACAGGTTTTCGGTGTGTGTCTTCACTTCGATGGCTAAACACTATGGTCCTCGGTTTGTAGCCGGGAATGTAATTCATATGTGTCCTCGGTGAGATGGAAGAAGTACGAGGTTCTCTAATAGTGAATGAAAATCATTTTAACAGTTTTTTGGTGTTTGTCCTCACTTCGATGGCTAAATACTATGGTCCTCAGATAGTGAATGACAATCATTTTTAACGATTTTTTGGTGTGTGTCCTCACTTCGATGGCTAAATACTATGGTCCTCAGATAGTGAATGACAATCATTTTTAACGGTTTTTTGGTGTGTGTCCTCACTTCGATGGCTAAATACTATGGTCCTCAGATAGTGAATAAAAATCATTTTTAACGGTTTTTTGTGTGTGTCCTCACTTCGATGACTAAATGTTATGGTCCTCAGATGGTATGGTAGTTTCAAAAAACTTAAAAAATTGCGATAGCTCAAAATTTGACAATTCGGGACGCATAAAATTTTTTTTGCAACACAGTGATGCATATATTTTCCAGAAAAACTGATTAATTAATGATGTCCTCGGAACGTGTGGTTCGTGCTTTTGACCTCGGAACGTACCCGGGGAAAACCTGTGTGTGTGTGTGTGTGTGTTCGCGCGTGTCCATAACTTGGCTTTTTTCATGGTATCTTAACAATTTACTTTATTACTACTGTATTACTTATTTATTTACTGTAGTTTATTTATTTCAATTTTTTAAATTAAATATTATTCATAATGAAACATAATTGTATTTTTCTATTTTACACATGACAATAATTTTCATTTATTTAATAATTTATAAGTATTAATTTTTCTAATAACTTAAAAATGAATTTCAAATATAAATTTCGTAGAAACAACTAACGTGTATAATACCATACTAAATTTAGCTGGTGAGTAGATGAGCAAATAAGTAAGATCGTTTCGGGGACGAATGCCGCCTTAAGGCGGCATGGTATTTTTTCACTGCAATGGCGGGTCGGCACAGCGAAGCATCCGTGATTCCAGCCACCGTGCTGAATGTGTTAATCGGAATACACCAAACATTGTTGCTTTCTGTGTTAGTGGGATAGTCGAGCCCGTGATACAAATTATACGGTTCAAAATTAGCCCTCGTGCGAAAATTTAGTTTCTGGTCAAAAAAATGTTGCCAATAAGCCTTTAGTCTCGAGTGAAAACATATTTCTGCATCCTTTGCGTATCAAACTCAGTTTGATTAAACAGTTCGTGAAAGCTATCGATAAAACAGGAGACGGATTCCAGTATTTGAAGAGCAAATTTCCATGTTTGAGTGAAGCAAAAATTAAAGAGGGAATTTTTGTTGGTCCACAAATTAGAGAGCCTTTTAAAGATTCAGTGTTCATCAATCACTTAAATTGAAAAGAAAAAAGAGCTTGGGCTGCATTTAAAGACGTGTGAATATTTTTCAGGATCTAACAAAAGTGAAAATTATGTTGAACTCGTCGAAGAATTGCTATCTGCATACGAGTCGATGGGTTGCAACATGTTATTAAAATTGCACCTTTTACATGCGCATTTGGACTTTTTCCCAGAAAACTTGGGAGCAGTTTACGATGCACGTGGAGAAAGGTTTCATCAAGACATTGCACTCTTCGAAAAACTGTTCTCTGGGAAGTGGAACTCAAGTATGTTAGCAGACTACTGCTGGTCACTCTTGCGTGAAACTCCCAGATATCGGTACAAGAGAAAAGCTTCCTCCAAGTAAAACCACTCTCTTTAAGTATATGTATTCGATGACAAGTATCTTGAACCAGAAAAATTGTATAAGTAAAAATACACAAAACGTATCAATACGTCAATACTCTCTTATTGTACGCTTACAGTAATACGTAGGCCTTGAAGAACCATAAAACCGTGATACAACTGCACAATTTTATATCATAGTCACACCAGACTGATAAAAAGTTGAAATTTCCCAAATAAGGGGGAGTGGCCCACCCCCTAAAAATTGGTGGGTGATGGAGAAAAACGGAGGTCAGATTCGGATTCAGGGGGTCAAAATACACAAAGATCACCTATTAAAATTCAAGGGGAATTTTTGATGCAGACCAGTGATTTATTTAATTCATTTTATATGAGTTTTATATAATGTTCATATTGTTTCTTCCGTCCATGCACAAATTTTTTAAGTCTTTACTTTATTGTCTAGGTGAACGACCTTTCACATGTACAATCTGTGGTAAATCATTTATTGCCAAATCTAAATTAGAAGAACATGCTCGACGACATCGTGGCGAAAAACGTCACAAGTGTAAGGATTGTGGAAAATTGTACGCCAATGGATTTGATTTGAAACAACATGTCAAGTAAGTCAGGATTATTTTTACTTTCTCTAGCACTGTATGAATTTATACGGAAGAAAAGTATTGTTTTTATGTAGATTTTTATGACTATTGTTTGTCAATATTTTGAAATTAAGTTTTACCGGATATACACATTTTCAAGCCCCCTGAACCCAAAAAACCATATTTTTAGCGATAGGTCTGTGTGTGCGTGCGTGCGCGCGCGCGCGCGCGTGCGCGCGCGTGTGTGTGTGAACAAAATATCTCAAGTGTGGAATATAGTACCAAGCTGAAACTTGGAACTTGAGTAAGAAATAACTACTGGACTTGACATATTTTTATCAAAATTGGTCAACCAGAAGTAGTAGTTTGTTGTGCGATTTTCTCAAAAATGACTTTTATGAGCTTTCTGTGTTCTACAAGATAGGATAAGCGCCAAATCTGCTGCCTGTGCTTTATAATAAAAATATGTTTGTTTCAAGATTACAGCTTTAACACCGCATCAAATGCAGGGGCGGCACAGCGCCGTTTGACTATATTTTTTGCTCTGTTGGCAGACCTGTTTATCCGAGGGAGCTGATTTTCTAGGAATTCTCCTATCTCCCCTTCCCAGTTTAGCTAGTATATCCGACAGTTACGGTTGTATTGTGATTTTGTAGATTTTGTACATTCGGCGTGGCGCTGCCTTTGCGTGTGCTTGTGTTACTAAAATTAGTGTTTATTTTTTAATTTTTTGGTCAGTTTATTTAAAAATGAGTTTTTCTAAAGACGATAAACAAATTGCTGAAATTTTAAAGGAATTAAGTGATGAAGAAAATGAAACTGAAGCTACTTCATGTCAAGTAATTGACGAGTACAATTCGGACTACAGTGATAGTGACGATGACGATCTGGGAAGAAATGTTGAACAAGCAAGTGATTTTAAACAGAGTGATGAAGATGTTGATGTAGTTGAGCCTAGTGGTCGTACTTATGTAGGTAAGAATGGAGTTTCGGTGTGGTATTTTAATCCTATTAGAAAACAAACTAAAAAACGCAAAGAAAATATTGTAACAAAGCTTCCTGGTCCTATACATGAAGCTAAATATTCTAAAGGGGAGTTTGATTGTTGGAGTCTTTTTTTCCCAGATAGTATGATTTGTAAAATTGTAGAATATACTAATATAAAAATTACAAGTATACAAGAAAATTATGGACGAGAATGAGATGCAAGACTGAAAGATGTTGTAGAAATGAAGTCTTTTATTTGCTTGCTTTATTTTGCAGGTACTTGTCACTCTTCTAAACGAAATATACTTGATTTATTTAGAGTTGACGGTGTTGGAGTGGAATTGTTCCGTCTCATGTGTGGTGTAAATCGTTTTAAGTTTTTAATACAGATGTTACGTTTTGATGATGTTATTGATGTACAAAGATTGAAGATAAGCTTTATTGTATAAGAGAAATTTTTGATGAATTTGTCAGTTACTGTAAAACATATTACAGCCATAGTATGTATGTGACAGTAGATGAGAAGCTACACAATTTTCGAGGAAAATGTAGCTTTAGAGTTTTTATGCCTAACAAACCGGGCAAATACTGCATAAAAATTTGGGTATGTTCCGACTCATGAACCTATTATACTTCAAACATGGAAGTATTCATCAGAAACCAGCCACAAGGTCATTTCTACGTCGATAACAAGATCCCTGCAACAGTTGAAAGAGTGGTTAGTCACATTACGAAAACAGGTCGAAATGTCACTTGCGACAATCTTTTTACATCTGTACCTCTTGCGGAACAACTCCTTAAGAAAGGAATAACACTTGTTGGAACGTTACGGAAAAACAAACCGCAAATCCCAGATTTTTTCATAGCAAAAAATAAAATGAGACCCGTAGCTAGTTCAATATTTTGTTTTCAAAAAAATGTTTCTCTAGTGTCTTACAAGGTAAAAAAAGATAAAACTGTTTGCTTACTTTCATCTATGCATGATGATGATGGTATCAACAAAGATACTGGCGAAGAAACCAAACCCGAAATTATAACGTTTTATAATAGTACAAAATATAGCATTGATATAAGTGTCGCTTTACAAAAAAAATACTCCGTATCTAGAATTACAAGAAGATGGCCACTCGCTATGTTTTTTTTATATTGAACGTTAGAGGAGTAAATGCGAATGTCATTTTTAAAAGTAATGGAAGCAAAAAACCGAGAAAAGAGTTTCTCATAACCCTAACCAGAACTCTTTTTGAGGGTCAAGCAAAGAAGCAGATTTACGAAACCCAAATCCCAAACAGCATGAAGATAAGGCTTCGGGAAATTTTTAAAATTTCTGAGAATCTCCCACCACAACCACTTCCAGATGATGAAACTGGCCGAGATCTGAAAGTTAGAAAGTTATGCGCCTTTTGTCCTACGAAGAAAAACCACAAAACAATGGTTATTTGCTCAGCATGTAAGAGAAGAATTTGTGGAGAACATCAAAAGTCTATGTGCAGAGTTTGTGTTCAAACGTGCGACCAGTAATTTTGACTCTATTATCTTTTATTTCTTTTATATAACATTCATAATGTGTCATAACTTAAAAACGTAAAAAATTAAAAATTTAATCGTAATTTAAAAATGTAAAAATATTATTTTTTAATTTGTAATACTGTTATCAACATAGGTGTATAATTTAATAAATTTTAGTATAATATTATGTATTACTATTATTTGCCCAGTCTCTAATAGTAGGCTATACGTATATAAATATATATAACAACATAATAATATAAAATATTTGATTTTTGTATGTTTGTTTTCTGATATATACATTGTTATATATGTATGTTTCTTACTAATTATGATAAATATTAATAAAATGTCATTAACATATAACGAAAAGTGATAAAACATAAGAAATGATGAAGGCGGCGCATAGCTGCCGTTGTGTGGTGTTAATATAAAAGGCTCGACAGTTAGTGTTCTGTTTTAGCAGAATTAGAGAATGTCTAGATGTAACCACCTTACGTACAATTTACTTTGCCCTGTTTCAATCAATATTACAATATTACTATTGTAATATAATTATACATACTAATAAACAGCCATAAAAAATACTGTTTAATCATTTTTACTATTTTTAAACCCTAAAAGGACATGTGCATCAAAGTGTAGTAGTTGTGAATCGTTATAGATTGGGGTGGTGCATTTTGTACAGCTTTGGAACCTTTTAGATACAAAAAAAGATTTTAAGGATAATTTTTAGGATGGCGCTGACCCAGCCTACTCAGCCCCTGTTTCAACAGTTTGGTGTTCTCACTATAAATAATATCTATAGGAAAATTGTACTTCTTAACATGTTTAAGTATAAAGAAAAAGAAATTGCTCTTTTGGAGCATAATTGTAGCACAAGAAGAGTTCATGCTAGATTGGCCATGGAAGTGAAACAAAATTCGTCAGGAGGTTAAAGGGTGTTTGATTGTATGGCACCAAAATTTTTTAACATTTTGCCTTCTGAATTGAGCAAATCATTTTTTACTGTGTCGATTAGTGTCATTAAATGTAGACTTAAAAATATTTAATTGGTCTGGGGGTTGGTTAAGCTCATCCATGGATCGGTTGGTTTAGGTTTGCCTCGTTAATTTATAGTTAAGTAATA
Source organism: Catonia carolina (assembly GCA_035578175.1). NCBI lineage: Eukaryota > Metazoa > Arthropoda > Insecta > Hemiptera > Achilidae > Catonia > Catonia carolina. Next base: position 2,112,519 of record JAQMRL010000007.1, read on the forward strand.
ACTAATACAGTAATTTACTTTCTTTTTTTTATTTTGAGGCCACATTGGACCACTAAGCCAATCAATTTCTAGTGTTTTTCAGATCACGTATTGATCTAGCCTTTTGATTTTGCCAGTACTTTTTGAGACGGTCTGATCTTTGTTTCCGTATCTCATCTGTAACCTCCACCGTGAAGCTTTCTGCTTTTCCCCAATAAAATCTGTGTGTTTTGAGAGTACTGTTTATTTTTTTCTTGTCAAATGCGTCTTTAATTGCCAGTCCAATTTCATTGAGATCCCTCTTAATCTCTTCGATGTATCTTCCCGTAATCTTCCTGTTCAAGTTCCAGAGGATCAGGTGTTTCAATATTCTATCATTCAGCATTCTTAAAATGTGGAGAAAAGAGAAAATCCTCCTTTTCTTCATTGTGCTAATAATCGGATCAATTTCCTTTTAAACAGTTTTATTAGAAGGAATTTGCCATACCCCATTTTTTCGATAATTCTTGTCAAGGCAGGTTCTGATAATTCTGCTTTCTGTTTTAAGAGGTTGGTCAGTTTTAGCTTCATTCTTAATTTGTAAAATAGTTTCAGCAGCGTAAAGCGCCTCTGAGAGAACAACTGTTTTGTAGTGGCGGATTTTGGATGCATTGAAAGGCATTTTTTTTGTACGTTTGCTAGGTTATTCTTTACACTTTTTTAATTTTGGAAGTTTGTTTTGCCAAGTGGATTTACTTTACAATTAAATAAAAAAATGTGTAATATAGAATAACCGAGAATATTGTTAAATTTTTTTTTTTGTAATCCCTAATGTGTGTGCGTTGCAATCTGTTCAATTCAGAACAATAAGCAACCCCATGACCCAATGAGATGAGGATGATGTGTATGAAGTGTAAATGAGGTGTAGTCTTGTACAGACTCAGGTCGACCATTCCTGAGAGAGTATGGTTAATTGAACCCCAACCATCAAAGTACACCGGTAACCACTGTCTAGTATTCAAATCCGTATAAAAGTAACTACCTTTACTAGGATTTGAACCAGGAACCTTCGTCTCCGAAAATCAGCTGTTAAACAGCTGATTTTGGCGACGACTTTACCTCTAGACCAACCCGGTGGGTCATATTGTTAAATGAATAAATAAATATGCATATTAGGGCAAAAATATATATAATTAAAGTTGTAGAACAATTTAATTTTATTTCAAATATTTTTGTATAACGCTTAGTTTAGCTTCAATTAGTAATTTTCTGTATTTTTCCATCGAAATCTGTAAAAAAATGGGGATTTTTTATATACAGCCTTTGTATGTATGCATTTTACTACAAAGTGTAGGATAATTAAAATTATGGAAAATTATAAAATCAAACACTTTTATTTCAAGCATTTTCTTCTATGGAGCCTAGTTCAGCGTCAATTAGTGTTTTTCTGTATTACTTTCTCTTGCCTATGTGAATATAAAGGAAGGAAAGTATTGTTTTCATGTTGATTTTTCGAAATCAAGTTTTCATCGGATCTACACGTTTTCAGACCCCCCTGAACCCAAAAAACATGTTTTTAGCAATTGCTCTGTGTATGTGTGTGTGTGTGTACGTGCGTGCGTGGGTGCGTGCGTGCGCGCGCGCGCGCGTGTGTGTGTGTGCGCGCGCGCGTGTGTGTGTGTGAACAGAATATCTCAAGAACTGAACATTGTATGAACTTGAAACTTGAAACTTAAGTTAGATACCACTAGAGGACCCGACATAAGTGTATAAAGTATTTATTCGTGTAATGTTTCACTTTTTTGCGATTTTCTCAAAAACTGGTCCTACGATTTTTTTAAAAATCGCCATGTTTACTAAATTTTTTATGCGTTACTAGATAGGGTAGGCGTTATGTCTGCTGAAATTCTTGAAGAGGCTGTTTTTATGTAAAAAAATAGTTTTTTTTAAGATTGCTGCTTTATTATGCATTTCAGCGCAAAAATTTATAAATTAAAGTTGTAGAAAATTTAAAATCTTACAAATTTTATTTCAAACATTTTATTTTTATAACGCTTAGTTTAGCGGTAATTAGGGATTTTCTGTTTTTTTCTCACGAAAACGTGAAAAAATCGACTTCTTTTAAATTTCGGCCTTAGTATCCATTTTATGACAAAAATGTATATAATCAAATTTAAAGGAAATTAAAAGATCTACAACTGTTATTTAGAGCATTTTTCTATACAGAGCCTAGTTTAGGGTGAAAGAGTGATTTTCCGTATTTTTAAGCCAAACTGAGGTTGATTTTCATTTTGCGCCTTTAACTCATGGTTAAAATAAGATTATGTTTTCTGAGGTTAGTTTTTTTGTTTATTTCTAATGTTTTATTACTAATGTTAGGTTATATTGTTAATTATTTGCATTGGCAAGAGAAAGTTGTGTGAGTGTTTCACACCAAATTTTTTTAAATTCTTCAGAGCTTGATTGTTATTTTATGTTATTCACTTATTATTTACATTGATAAGAGAAAGTTTGGTGAGTGTTTCACACCAGATTTTTTTTGTGTGTAAAAGTATTTGTAGTATACGATTGTCGATCAATGAGTAGTAGTTTGCAGACAAGTGGAGTGTTTTTTTTGTTTTTAGTTTAACGTCCGACTGTTCTGCAAATACTGCTAATGCAGACTGTGAAGGATGAAATGATTTTTTGTAGCGTATGAAAATATGCCGAGCCTGAATGGGATTCGAACCCAAGACCGCATGATGAAGACCGCATGAGACAAGTGGAGTTGTTGAAGGAAGCTGACATTACCATTTATTACTACTATCTTTCAAACGACATCATACTAATTTTCAGACTGTTTCATGTACGGTTAGTTTTTATCTAGCAGCCAGTTGTGTCACACAAGTTTTTTGTTCCGCGATAAAATGGAAAAAGAGTAATAGCGGTCACCTAATTCACTTTTCATCTTTGGTTGGGAAAATATGTGAAGAAATAAAACCAAAGTTGGATGCTGTCTACAGCGATCCTTCACCATCTATGACAACCATAAGATATTGGTTCAACAAATTTTAAAGTAAAAGTGTTGTATGTCTGTTTTTAATGAGCAGCCTGTCAGACGTGGTAACCAAGGAAATCGCTGAAAAGGTCCACAACGTGATTCTCACCGATTGCCAAACTAGAGTTCGCGAAGTAGCAGAGATTGTAGGCATGTTGTATAGAGCGGCAATCAATATTTTACATGATAAGTTAAGCAGGTTATATGACAGGGCTAATTTAGCGTCAATTAGTGATTTTCCATATTTTTAAGTCGAACAGAGGTTGATTTCCATTTAGTGTCATTCACTCATGATTAATATTAGGTTATATTTTTCATTATTTAAGTGCATTGGCAAGGGAAAGTCATGTGAGTGTTTCACATCAGGTTTTTTGTTCTTATTTTTAGATCTTAAATCAAATCCTAAGAGATTGCTATGGAGTTTAAATAATTGTCTTGTGTAATGTGATTACAAGCTCAATTGTTAATTTTAGTTTTACTTTTATTATTTCAGAAAATGTAATCCAAACCGAAATGATGAACATAAGAATCAAAAGCAGCAGCCTGTAAATATGACAGCTATGGAAACAAATAAAGAAGTGGATACCACATCTAGTACAATAACGGTCGTACAACACGTCAAGAATAAAAATTTAATCAAACAACCGACTACCAATAATAGTTTAAACCGGCAAGTACAAAATCAGAATGGTTCAATAAACAAAAAAGATACTGATTTTGTAAATACTAACATATTACCGACACAACCATTGGCTCAAAGTAACTCTAATGTTAATATAAGTTCATCAGTGTCTTTAACATCACCGTCAGGTTCTTCAAATACTTCCAATGTGATATTACAATTGGATAACACTGGACGAGTCATACCGGTACAAACAACCGCTCTTCACGTCGTTGATTATGTACCGTTTTATCCATCGTCAGAACCGGTTCACATTGTTATGCCTCCACAAACTTTGGTTTTAACTGGTTACGAAAATTTAACCTATTAATTTGTTTTTGTAGCATTTCAAACAGTTCGTTTTTGAGGGGCAACTCTTACTAGAATGTGTAGGCTTTAAACAGTTAAAACATAATTTTAAACTCAGAGCTGTATCCTTTCATTTCTGAATTGTCCATGATAAAAATTCGAAACACTTAAAAATAGTATGTGTTTTCTTACAAATAGTACAATAATTAAACTTTTGATTAGGTTCTTGACTAGTGATGTAAGAAGTTGTTGGCTTGCTAATTCCTCTTGGATGGTTAAAATCAGCTTTTATGGAAGTATTTAATTTTCTCATTGGTTAAGCATTAGTAATCTTTTCAGTGCATAATTTATCTTCTGACATTTCTAAAACCCATGCTTGAGTTTGGAAAAATTTAATTAAATCACCAAAAGCAGGAAATTCTGTTTTAATCTGATGTGTTTCAAATTGTGTCCTATTGTTAGCTGGTAAATTTCTTAAAGCTATAAACAATAGTATGAACAGTATGATCCCAAATCCGGGTTCCCAAGACTTGGGATCTCGGATGAAGTTACTTAGTGGGTTCATTAAAATTTGTTAAAAAATAATTACATAGTTGAAGATGATTCCGTAGTGGGATGGTTTATAATTAAAGATAGCATCCAGTAAACTAACTCCTAATAAGTGTTTATTCTGATATCTATCGCTTAGTGCCTTCCATACAACTATGTAGTTGGCTTCAGTGATTGGCTAACTTCGAACGATTGACAATGGTGTATCAGACAGTAAAGATAATAAATAATGAAATTTTTCTGTTGCCATCAAGGCATCATTGTCATGAATAAGTAACTTAAAATTATCATGAAATGAAAACCATTTAGTTAGGGTACCATCAAATTTTGGTGTCTGAATTTCAGGTAACTTAGGCCGTACCAATTTTTTAGGAGCCAATGTTACATCAACATTAGTAAAACAATTTTCTCTGTATGCAGCAATAATTTTATAATACATTTCTTCGAACGCGTGACTAGAAGCTACTGTTGGGTGAGTGGTAAGATTAGGATCTGATTTTAAACAAGTGGCATATTTGTCTTCTTGAACCTTTTCAAACTCGTCAAATGTTTTAACTACATTTTCATAAAGCACCTTAAAATCGCTAAATTTTGAAGCTTCAATTAGTTATTTTCCGTACTTGTAAGTCCTACAGAGGTTAATTTTCATTTAGTGTCATTCACTCATGATTGAAATTAGGTTATGTTTTTCATTTACATTGTTTGCTACTGATTATGCATAGATTGTATGTATCTTTTTTCAAATTGGCAAAAGAAAGTCATGTGAGTGTTTCACACCATATTTAACAAATTATGCAAAATGTATGAGAATTATTGTTTTTGTGAATTTATGTATTTGTGATTTGTACAAAATTTCTGAATAAAATTCTTTTGTAATTTGTCAATTAAATTTTTTTTTAGTAGTATTTATTTCCTAATTCTACAAGAAGTTTTGAAAAATATTTGTTGACAGTTTAGAGAATGGTGTCGTATCACTGGGTAGTGAGGATAAGTGGTATGGGAAAACCTTAAATGTTTGGGACCCTGCAAAGTGTAGACTTCTTTTCGTCCAGATTAGATATCAATCTTTTTCTCTTGGAGTAATGGCTGCTTTGTCAGGACTTGATGGTGCAATGCTCAGTTGAGCGACCACTGTGAGCATCGCTTGCAGCAGCAGTGATGACAGTTCTGGTTGACAGCTGTTACGGTGTCGGGTCGGCGAGCTTAAGCATCATCTTCTTTCTTGTGGGGTCATCGATGGGTCTTCACCGGAGTCAAGTAGCTATGTGCCAATGGTCGGAGCTGTAGAGTGGAATGATGAACGGGCTCAGTGGAGCATGACTTATATACAGGAGTAGGGGCAGTTACTAGTTCTGCATTGTCAAAAACGGTCTCACCACCCTGTCGAAATCACTATTAGCATCTCTCTATTGGCTGGGAGCGCATTACCTAATCAAAGGGGATGGTAGCGACAGTAGAATACTAATTATTTAATTGATTTTCGAAAAAAATAAATTTTTCTAAACTCTTTTAGTTTCCTTTTTCTTTTTTCTTGCCCTATGTGAAATATAGGGGGGTGATTCTACCGAAAGCGGGATTTTCCTGTAACTAAACAATTTTGTGAAGTATGAAGATATAAATACTCAACTCTTCTCTATTATTATGTTGCAGTAGTTACTATTTTGATTCATGCAGAATAAAATATATATATATAATATTTTTTTAAGTTATGGACTATTTTACACACCGATACTCACGACCGTCACGTGTAACCAGCCGTCCATCTACTACAACAGTTGTAGTTTTTTTACAGTAAAATTTAAAAATATAAATAAGTGACGCATTTTATGTTATGCGCAACAATACTGCTTAAAATATGCGATTGGGAGTAAGTTTTAAATAAAGTAACTTTTCCAAAATTTCGTGTGCTCTGGCTGTAACTGACTCCCACCTCACGACCGTCACCAGCTGGTTTTTCGTTAAATTTTAGCCACTAGAATGCCGAAGGAACACTTGCATGATGCCCACCTTGTTTATACAGTTGTGTTGTGCTTGTTTGTCAGCGTGATCGTACGTTATAGAAAAATATACTTTTATTTTCATCACAATTTCCTTTCAAAGGTACGCATAAACATTTTTTTTACATAATTTTCTCTCGACCGTCACGCTTAAAAAAGTTATAAGTAATTTAAAATTCAAACATTTAAGTCAAGTTGTTATATTTACTATTAGAATAATATCAAAATATAAGTGACCGGTTTTTGGTTAAGGTCCTGTGAATTAAACAGAAACGATTCAGTAGTAAATTCTCACGACCGTCACTTCTTCCCCAAATACAAAATGTGACGGTCGTGAGAAGACTGTGACGGTCTTGAGAATTACTTTACATTTTGGTTACTTACTTATACAGTATGTTTATAATATAATTTCTTTAGATATATATTTGTAATTTTTGGTAGTATAAACAATTTTAAGTGTTTCGAATAAAAATTTTAAATTTAATGTGTGTTTAAACTTAAACCTGAACAAAAAATACTATAAATCTGAAAACAATACTGCTACTGTACTTTTAAACTATAAATTGTCTCTATGACCTATACAATTATACTATTTATATACTATTTAATATTCCTAGTAAAATAAACCTAGGTTTTTTCCAGGTTGAATGAAAAGGCTTAGGCTAATGGTTTTCAATATCACACCAACATCGAGGTCATTAGCGACAATGAGGTTTTAATACTGTGACAGTGGGTTTTAATTTAATTTTTAACACTGGATTATTGTTATTTTTTAAACTATATTGAAAAATTCCAGATGTTGAATGCGAATCCAATTTGGGATCCTTAGCTAAGTAGACCAGCACGTTTGGCACTGAGCTGAACCGATAGTTTTTCATTTTTAAAATTGCTGATTTATTAATTAATTTTAACTTAAATTATCGATTTCATAAAAAATATATTTTTTACTTTAACATTTTATGTTATTTGGTTTTAACTCTACAGCTTTCGTTTCAAAAGTAGAAACTATGAATGAAAACAGTAACAAAAAGTTTTAAAAACAATGTTGCGGATAAAATTATTATGAACACATCTCCAGAGAAACGCAACAAAAGGCAGCAGCGGAAAGAAAAAGAAGGGAACACGAAAGAATAAGATGTGATCCGGTTAAGTATGAACAGACGAAAGCAGCAGAGAGAGAACGGAATAGGAAAACAAAGGATGAAAAAACAAAACGTATTAAAGATTTAAGCGAAAGAGGAAAAAGAAAGTAGAGGGCTAGTGGAGAAAACAATACCATAAGCATGCACAAAAATTACGGAAACAAACAAATTTGGAGATATTCTTAGATTCACCTCCATTTTCACCAGATACGCCTGTTGACGTAAATTTACAACAAAATTATAATTTAATCAATCAAGTGGAAAGAGTCGCACGAGAATATAATAGGGAAAGAAACAGAAAAAAGGAACTGCGAAAAGATAGGGAGCAGTGCAAAGAGAAAATAAAGAACTTGAAGACAAACTTGAAAATGCCACAAAGAAGGCAAACCAGTTGAAACATAAACATCACCTATTAGCAAATGAATGAAGGAAATCGGAAGACCCATCTCCGAATACAAATATACAAAAAGTAATTTGAGAAGAGACTGGAAGATAAAAGTTTTGAGAAAAACTGAGGCGGGGAAGTTTTCTTTTCCGCTAGCAGAAGACATTTCTTCTGTTCACCAGAACGAAATTGTTCAAGGTTTATTCTACACATCTGAACATAAGAAAATATTTACGTTTTATGATGACAAGTTTTTACAATAACTTGAATTAACGTTTTAAGTAATGTTGGTTTCATTAATAAGATATAGTTAAGAATAGTTTAAATATGTGATTTGAATTTCTTAAAAGTGGCTTTAGTTCTTGAACCTAATTTCTTTTTTTAATATATTCCACTTAAACAAAGTTACACAGTTTGAAACGCACAATTGTCACACAAAACTCACAACCATCACAGTCTACTCACAACCGTCACATGCAACTCACGTCTGTCACATTAAAAAAATATTATTGGTGCCATTAAATGGAAAACTATTTTTATGAATATGGTTTCCCTACACGTCTATGAAAGGTACAATCTTAGAATTTTCTCAAATTTTTAAGTTAACATCAATTTAAGTGTTTTTTTTTAAAAAAAAGAGATACAAAACTAAGACTGATAACTAAAGTGAAGTTTTCTTTGAACATAAAAGTGTTAAATATAACTTAAATAACGTGGAATTGCATATATTACATTAATTTAAGCTTATTAATAGAAACTAGCTTCCTGAAATTACAATAATTTAAAATAAAATCATAAGAAAACTATAAAAAAGTTATGTGACGGTCGTGAGATTTTGAGTAATGTGTGTCAGAAAAAGTATGAATAATTCAGCTAAAAATGCAAAAAGGTGGGCCCCCTTTTATAGACAAGTAGTAAATATATGTATAATTCAAACAAAATAGATTTTAACTTTATAAATAAAAGTTTATAAAATTTTATTTCTTCATCAAAAAATCCCGCTTTCAGTAGAATTGCCCAGGGCATAGGGCAAGGAAAGTTATGTTTTCATGTCAAATTTTTGAAATTGAATTTTCAGTGGAAATACAGGTTTTTAATTCCCCTTAACCCATAAAAATGCTCTTACTTATTGGTAGGTGGTGAACAAAATAACTCATAAATAAAATCATATGAAACTTTAAGTACTTCAAGGAAACCCAAAATTACATGTTAGAAGTAGTATGTCACCATGCTAGAAACCTTTGTGGCACAGAAACTCCACATGTTTCCACAAATTATTGACAATGGTTCAACAAGATGGATCAACTTCTCACACATGATGAATATCAATTTTTGCGGTTCACCAATTTTTTTGCGATCATGTAATTTAAAAAAATGTGACAACATTCCATTCCCTCCCAGACCTCATGATCTGTCAACGTGTGCTTTCTTTTTGGAGGCACCTTAAAAGCAATGTATATCTTAGTCGACCTGCTACAACAAAAGAACTAAATACTAAGATCGGAAAAGCAATTATTGAAATTCCTGTTGAAATGTTTCTTCGAACCATGCACAGTGTAACTAAGAGACTACAGGAATGATTACACTAAAATGGAGCTCACCTGCAAGATGACATCTTCAAGAAATAAATTTACTGTACGTATTATTTCTATTTCATATAATGAATTAATATAATAATTTCACTAACCTTCTTTTTAAACTGTGTCACCTTTATTTTATTCCTACTTACACGTGTTTCGGTGGATCCACCATCATCAGAGTAAATGAAAAATTGAAACTAAAAATTTTTTTCATTTATTTAAAATTTACAGAAGATGATACATCTTCAGTCACTTGTATAAAACTGATTTAAAATTAATTTATTTTAATTTATCCCTTCTCATATTTACTGTAGATAGCAGCAGCAGTCAATATCACTTCATCATTCCTAAATTTTATCTGTTCATTCAAAATGTCCTGCTTTTGCTCTTTTAAATATTTATAAATATGGAACATCTCATATTTTTCAATTTTATTTTTATTCTCTAGATTACATTGTTCTATTATATTGAAATGTTCATCTATTTTACCAAATTTATGTTTTTCTTCTTTTATATGATTGGTATAGTTAGATATAATGTAGTCACATTTCAGTGCTTTTTTATGTTCATTATACCTCACTTGAAAATTACGACTAGTCATACCAATGTAAAATTTTTTACAATCCTCATTACCACAATCTATTTTATACACACCCTTTTTATTGCTTAGTGTTTCATTTATATTATTTTTAATTATATTTGTGAAGAAATAACTGTGTATCAAATAGAACACAGACATAATGTAGTAATGTGGCACAGATATGTAGATGACATACTGGTAATATTGGAAAAGACATATAAAAATGAAGAGGATGTTATTTAAAAAAAATTAAATACATTTGATGATAAATTACACCACACTATGGAACTTGAAAATAATAATAAATTAAATTTCATGGACATACAATTAATCAAGGGTAACAGTAAAATAACAACAGGTGTATTTCGTAAAAGTATATTACCAGTAACAAATATAAATAAGTCATCTAACCACCCATACTCACATAAAATGGCAGCTTACCATAGTATGATTCACAGAGCATATAATTATATAAAAGATAAAAAACTACTAGAAAATGAATTAATAACAATAAAATTCATAGCACAAAAGAATGGGTATCATGAAAAAGAAATAAATAAAGTAATAAATAAAATTAAAAACAAACTACATTTTAAAAATAACTTGAGAACCACCCTTATATTAGATAATAAAATAAAACATAAACCATTTATTGCATTAAAATACAATAAAACTATTAACAATAAATTATACAGAACATTAAATAAATTTTATAAAATCGCATACACATGTAATAATAAAAAACTACTGTCCACAAATATAATTAAAAATAATATAAATGAAACACTAAGCAATAAAAAGGGTGTGTATAAAATAGATTGTGGTAATGAGGATTGTAAAAATTTTTACATTGGTATGACTAGTCGTAATTTTCAAGTGAGGTATAATGAACATAAAAAAGCACTGAAATGTGACATTATATCTAACTATACCAATCATATAAAAGAAGAAAAACATAAATTTGGTAAAATAGATGAACATTTCAATATAATAGAACAATGTAATATAGAAAATAAAAATAAAATTGAAAAATATGAGATGTTCCACATTTATAAATATTTAAAAGAGCAAAAGCAGGACATTTTGAATGAACAGGTGAAATTTAGGAATGATGAAGTGATATTGACTGCTGCTGCTATCTACAATAAATATGAGAAGGGATAAATTAAAATAAATTAATTTTAAATCAGTTTTATACAAGTGACTGAAGATGTATCATCTTCTATAGATTTTTAATAAATAATGTTTTTAGTTTCAATTATATGTTATTTACTCTGATGATGGTGGATCCACCGAAACACGTGTAAGTAAAATTAAAATAAAGGTGACGCAGTTTAAAAAGAAGGTTAGTGAAATTATTATATTAATTCATCATATGAAATAGAAATATTTCAATCTGCAGGATGCATTATAAAGATTTATTTTTGTACGTATTATTAAATTCCTTTTCTTACTTTTAAATGAGATAAATTTATTTATTTTTAACAAAAAATAATTATTTCGCTATCAGTTTTTTTTAAATGTAGTGATAAACTTTAAGAAAATATAATAAAAATCTGATTAATAACATTCTTAGAAAGAAAATATAAAACACACTCATTAGTGTTTGAAAAAATACTGAACTCTGAACAAAAAATAAAGCTTAACTTGACTGAACTTTGCATAAATATCTTGAAGTAGTTATCTTTAAACATGAAGTAGTAAAGGTGAAGATGACGATGACCATGATGGAGATGATAATAGTAATGATTAGTAGTAGAAGTAGAAAAAAAGAAAATATTAATGAATTAAATAATTAACAATATCATAAAGGTAAGTCCAATGTTTTAAAATGTTTCAGTTTGTGAGTTCTTCGCTGTAATTGAGGTTAACTGCACAAGGGTTTTGATGCTCTTTTAACTATTTAAATGTTTCTCACTATGTTGTTTAATTTCTCCTTTTATGAAGGGCAGGTTTAGATCATTGTGATATATTTCATTGGTTACATACCATTGAATTATTAGTCTCAGGCATTTTGATTGGAAAACACTGCAGTATTTCTATACTATTTGATGAACTAGGTGTACACCACAGCTCTAACCCGTAAGTCCAAACTGGTTTGAATATTACTTAGTATAAGAGAACTATATTTCCAAGAGAAAGTTGAGACTTGCTGCCTAAGAAAGAACCAGAAAAATTTATGTAACTTCAGCCCAAGTTTTTTTTTTGTTTTGTCTATGTATGACTTCTACAAGTGACTCTTCATGGAGTATTTCTTTTTGTTCAGAATATCCTTTCTGACTTTTTTTAAGGGGAGTAGTAATCCCTATCTAACTCAATGCTAACGTTTGTACCTTTTTCTCAAATACTAATTAAGATAAAACCTTGCGGTTTTATAAAAATTAAAATTCAGGATTTTTTACAGCTTGTGTGTGTGTGGTTTTTGAGTATCTTGTAACTGAAATTTTCTAAAAATGTTTAAAATAAAACCTTTTTTATTCAATAAATTTTGTCTTAAAATATTTTTTTTCTCTTTCAATTTTTTGAATATTGAAACTCTACACACAAAAAAAAAACTGATTGTGCTGAACATGCTGTACAAATTTCACCGCAGTATCTTCAATAGTGTTTGAGAAAAATGTTCATGAAGTTAAAAAATATAAACAACGAGAAAACGTATCAGAAAACTGACACCAACAAAACTTGATGCCCATCAAAGTTGACAAAACAACAGGTCAGGTTATAATAAATGTATGAAAAATTAAGTGAGCCACTCCCACTGCCATCTTGTTAGAGAAAGAATTTTTTACTACAAAACTTAAAATGATAGAAAATAACAGCTCTAGAATCACAAAACAATCGTGGTAAAGACAGAGACATGACAATTTTATAAAAATAGGCAAACTCTAGCCGGATATGAAGTTTTAAAAAAATTAATAAAAATACTTCTATTTATCATAGAAACATAATTTAGGTACTATTGGGAAGAGGGAATTTTAAACTATAAGTTTAGATGATAACCTGAAAATTGATTTTTTGAAGATTTTTTCGATTAGGTAGGCCCTACTACCCCTTAAACCATTTATCCGACACCTTAGGCCGCTCTCACACCGGCGAAACTCAACGTCCGATACGAGTCCTACCCTTACATTTATTATGTTCGCCCTCCCACCAGTACGACCTCGATACAACCTCGATCAAACCGATCGCATGCGACTCAGCTTGTCCAACATCTGCTCGACTATTCGCGTATAATCATGGCAGATGAAGCATATATTTATATTCTTATACTATATAAATGATAGTAGTAAGTGTAACTTTGTAAGTCATTTTGTTTCAAAATTATTGAATTACGAACAGTGAGTACGTATTTTTGAACTATTCTCTATAGGCCTATTATTCATTCTTGTACTTAGGCACCTTAAAGTTATTAGCAATTGCTCCTCCGGAGACAAACTACTCGTACTCCTGTAGTTTGTGTCTTTTTTATAATATTCTAAGACCAAGAATCTCAAGTAATAGTTGAAATCTCTCTTTTGACATCCGATAAAAATACTTAAATTTGTATTCATCACAGTAGAGTTCCTGGGCACACACACGCTCCTCTATTACGATTATTACTTATATTCGGTGATATCCAACAGCTGCGTTTTTTCTGTTTTCTTCTTAGATAGTAAGTAATAAGCAATGACTTCGTCTTCTTCATCACTTGACATTTTGCAAACTGCAGGTGGATGCGAAGTAAAGCTTGAACAGTTGCGTCGAGGTCGAGTCTCTTCGATGTGCGACATAAGCGGATTTACGGGGGTGCTAGGGGGTGCGCCGCACCCCTAGATTTTTGGGATGATAATAAATTTAGTATTCAAATACCTCCCGAATCCAAATACCTTCCGGTGAGCTCGCACCCCCAGATATCAAGACCTAAATTCGCCCATGATGTGCGAACATGCACGACGCGACTCGTTTTTCGGTTGAGTTGAGGTAGAGTTATTTTAATTTCGTCGAGGTCGAGTTTCACCGGCGTTAGAGCGGCCTGAGGTCTATTGTTTAGTGTCTTAAAATTTTGTTTTGTCAAATTGGTTGTCATCCATTCTATACAGGTGTCCGTAAAATTTTATTCTTTATTTTTTTACAAAAAGGTAGTTAAAAGGCGACTTTAAAAAATCGTAGGAGACGTTATTGAGAAAATTGCAAAAGTGAACAATTGCACGAATAAACTACTTCTGGTTGACTGTTTTTGATGAAAATGTTTGAACCCCTAAAGGTACCTAATTTAAGTTCCAAGTTTCAACGTAGTAACATATTCCGTTGATATATTTTTTCACACAGAGACCAATCGATAAAAATATTCTTTTGGGATTCAAGGGGACCGAAAACGTGTATTTCCAATAAAAATTCGATTTTGAAAAATCAACATGAAAACAATACTTTCCTTCCCTACATATTCATATAAAACAAGAGAAAGTAATAATACATTTTCTTTAGCACGTAAACAATTTTATTTTAGATTTTACAATTATTTCTGTTGAAAAATTGGAGTTCTTTGTTAAGGATAGATAATTTTGGTATTTAAATTTTTCACAAGTTTTCCTTTGTGCTGTCATTTTCTGCGACGAGAATCGGACATGCACCATCATATAGCTGTGATATTCTTCCAGCTAACAGATCGTCCGATACTTTTTTAGTAAAACTGAGTCGACGGTAAGATGTTGTTGATTTGTCTTCATGTAAATCCTTTGATGATAATACATGCAAAGCCTTTTCTTGAATTTTTAACCATGCTGAATCTGTGAAGTACAAATAATGAGTGCTAGATACAATTTAATATATAAGAGGATTCCAAAAAATAAGTTTCTCTAAGTTTTATATCAAAGAACGAGTGAAGCGGGCAGTTTCCACGCGCAGGGAATTTTAGTTCAGGTGTACTGGCAACGCTGGCACTCCATTTGGTGGCTGTAATCCAACCAGGGGTCAACAGCGAAGTGAACAAAATGGAGGTCCCCTTCGTTCTGCCGCGAATTGTGAGATCCGTAGTGTTATTCGTTTTTTGACTGCAGAAAATGAATCGGCTGTGGATTCATAGACACTTGTGTAGTGTTTATGGTGAAGATGATGCCTCCTTACAGAAGACAGGGAAAATGTTCACGATGATCAACTTAACGGCCAACAAGCACCTTCTCAACAAGCCGACGCCATTGCTTTTGTACGTTAGGTCATTAACTCTGACAAGTGTCTCAAGCTTGACGAAATCTTAACTCAACTGCCACCAAATATTGAAATTGGCTGGATCTTTCTTCATAACATCTTGGTTGAATACCTTCAACTCTTAAGGGGACCGTAACTAAAGAAACATAATTTTTTTCAGGTTTTTTTCATTTTATGAAACTGCATAGTATTCTGAGTGTTTTGGTCTATTATTTATGGCGGTAGTGCAATTTTTATGAATATAAACATTATATTATTGTATAAAGACACTCTTGTTGTACAAAGAACTGGAGCTGAAACCTGGAAAGAACATGCTCCGTGCAATGGAACGACTGGATTCAGGATGAATAGAAGACACCGATAGAAAACTGTCTGAATTTGAAAAACAAATATGGGAGAAAAAGAGTTTAAAAAGAAAAGAACTTGAAGACGAGGATCCAGACCAACCATCTTATAGCGCTGGACGTTATTAAAAAAGTATGAATTACAATTAAAAGTCAATGTGCGGCAAATCATGATTTTTGAAAGTTGATGCAAGTTTTCTCAGGAATGGTTAAACATATCAGTTTGAAATTTTCAGGACACATTTTACTTATAATGGGCTAGTTCCGCACATAGGATTATTTAGGAATTGTTCATAATAAATATTTTACGATTTTTTTTTCATTATTTAGTTTCTCAGAATTACTAGTGCTTTTTGTAGAAATTAATAATAAATTTTTAATACTTTATTCAAAAATAAGCTTCCATGCGGAACTAAATAAAAGCCTGAAGTTCAATTTAAAAAAAATTAAGGTTCAATTTTTTTATAATTTTTGAGAACAGTTGCAAAAACGTAACATGTAGTTATATAGGCAGTTATGGTCCCCTTAAAAGTGTGTGCAAGGTGGGTGCCACATTTATTGTCTGAAGCTCATAAAGCAGTGCGCTTGACAGCTGCACAATCTTTTTTGAAATTGTTTGAAGATGAAGGTGACGCAATCTTTTTTAAATATAGTCACTCGTTCACGGCTCAAAAATCATCTCGGCACTCGAAATTTCCACTAATGATGATGTGAAAAACGATGATGATAACGGGCTTCAAATTGATATGAAGCTGGAATTAAAAAACTGTTGCCTAGATACCAGAAATGCTTGGAAACGGATGGAAATTTTGTAGAAAATAAGTAATTACTTTCAAAAATGAATGAATATGTTTTGTAAAACTTTTAATTATTTTTAAAATTTTTCCTTGACAAGGGAAACTTATTTTTGGATACCTCTCGTAGAATGGAACTTTAATTTAAGCCAGGTTTCGGAAACCCACTTCGCTTGGACTTGTTGATTACGGTATGTGACTCAAAAGGTATTACAAAATTTGGTACTTTTCCATCATGTGGACGCCACTCCGATTTCAGCTGTTGTTTTCCCTTCTACGCTACACAAACGAACGGAATTATTAGATTATTTAGTTTGGCTATTTTACGAACGAAATCTGTAGTAGTAACGTATTTGTCGTTATTGAAAACAGACTAATTATCGAATGCGCCCTCACGTGGGCGTACCCAGGATGAAAACGGGGGGGGGGGAGCAAACCATAGTCGTTCAGGTTGTAACAGCTTCATATACTTCTCGATTTTTAGACCGCTTCATTGTAGTAAACAACTGATTACCCTAATTTATTTCGTATTACCACTTTATAACCATTTAACTATTTTTTGTTTATTTTTTTTGCTTCTAGGGGGTCAGCTGCCCTTTGCCCCTCGCTGGGTACGCCTATGCGCCCACATGATGGATCTGTTGCTCTGTACACCCATCCATTATGTGGACGCCACTACAATTTCCCGTGATGTCTTCATATTTTATTACTATCCTTTTAGATTTAAGTGTGGATTAGTTTTAGTTAATTAGCGTACTATAACCTAACTTGAATTCACCAGCAACGTTAAGATAGATCTTAGGAACTAATGACCAACCCCTATCCGTTAGGTAAAAAGTCATTTCGTGAGATTTCTCTCAGACTCGATGTGTAGAAGTACGCAGTGTAGCCCCGTTCCTGGAAAAATTTCACCGGATCTTCTACAAGCGCGGGAAGATTCCAAATTGTCATTCGCCGTTCTATCTCGCTCCTATAGACTTACAAAAAAACAAGTTAATGCAAAGAATAATCAATACTCTACAGAAAATACTGTTAACGTGCATAAAGTAGTAAACTGGTTATTTTGATATAATTTTTTAAATTTTATTTATCAAAAATTATGAACGCAATTAGATAACAATGAAGTATAGCTACACCGGAAGATATAAGATGCTAGGCAAGTTGCGCTATGATATTATCATGGTGCCAGATAACGGAGAAATGTAGCATGGATCATTTGGCGATTATGTGGACGCACGGTTTTACCATATTAAATCAACGCAATTCAAAATTTATAAATAGATATATATATAAAAATGCTTTGCTAAAAACAGGCAGGTGGAGTGGTAAATTATTTGCACTCGATCTGCTAGTTCCAGGGCAACAAAAAGGTTTGTTTCTTATCGCATGGTCAGCCAATTATAATATGACTTTATTAAGAACAGAAAAGGTAGAGGTGAAAAATGTACAAGTCAAAGTTATATCCTCTGAGAGTAATGAATTTCATTATACAGCCAGATCCTGTGGTGAATGAAATGAAGGTGTAATTTACAGGGTGGACAGTAGATGTTTTTCGGAGGGCCTTGCATTTTGATAAAATGTACTTTTCCACTCAGTGAGGAAAGCAATAGCAAATGTAAACCACCTTTATTCCTCGTTTTCCTTAGTAAAGCCATATTCCATTCACTATAACATTAATAACTCGGAAATTAACCAGAAATAAACCTGAAATAGGAGTGGCGTCCACATAATGGAAGAGTACTAAAAATTTGCTGTGCTAAAAATGTTTATTTTATTATTTTAAATTATGACCTCATTACCAGATGAAAGAATGATGTTGAGATAAAATGTCTTGCTTTTGTAGACGACCTGACGATAAATAAATAAACTTTTATCGTGAAGTAAAATAATATGCAGAGAGGCCGCCTTCGTAGCATAGTGGTTAGCGCACCAGCTTACAACGCGTAGGTCCCGGGTTCGATTCGCGGCTAGGGTTCGCTAATTTTTACAAATCAAAACCCACCGTTTTATATATAGTGAGTCACGAGAATGCCTTTTGAGTATGCCTTTTGGCTGTGAGGAATGGAAGATAAATTTAACGGTGCTGCCAACCTCAACAGTGAGACACTGTATTTTACTACTGTGCAATTGCATCTTTCAGTTAATATACTTCGTTGTGACTAACACTTTATGACCACTTAAACCCAACTTCCTTTAAAATTTTTCTTAACGTATAAAGTTTCCAACAAAAATTTAACCTTTCTTTCAAAACCAGTAATAACTTTTCACATGTCGGCATCACTTTCTTGCTGATACAACAGTTCTGGTAAAAAAAGGTTTTCTAGGAAAAAAAGTTTTACCAGGTGTCAAAAAAAGCTGTTGATGAAGATTTATGTTCTTCACTGTCGTTAACTTCCTTGTTTATATTTTAAATTGTGGAACGAGAAACATCACAGTAGTTAGCCGCTCGCTCATGGTTTCTGTTAAGAGGTATGGAAAGATATGGAAGAGGTAAGGAGAGGTAGTCACTAATAATCAATCAGTTCATGCAATAATACGCAGTAAAATCCAATAAATTTCAAACTTTAAATATTCCACGGTGGCAACACAATAAAAATTGAAGGGGTACAAAAAAAAATTCTTACGGTATGTGTATTACAAATTATTGCAATATTAACTCGTTTTTATCCCTTACCAGGAGCTTCTGAAAGGGTATTGACAGTATGATAAATAACATCACAGAAATTAAGCCATCATCTAACTCGTCTGGAACTTAGTAAAAATTAATATAGGTTTAAGCGTTTAATATCATTTTTAATTATGTTCATTTTGGGAATGATTAAGGAGTAATTTTTGTAGTTGAACTATAAATAGCATCTCCACTGAGTTAGTCATCTAGCTTGTCCGAAACTTAGTAAATGAAACATATCGGTAAAAGGGTTAAACACCCTTTTCAACTATTTAACGTTGGAATGTCAAAATCGTTAATATTTAACTTTTCTATCTACCCTAAAAGGAATATTTCCTCCAAATTTCAGCTTTCTAGCTATTGTGCAAGTAGCAAAATTAGTGATAAGTTAGGGCTTTCCCATACACATACAGATATAGACCTATAGACTTATTTAGTATTCACTTTACTTAATTGTACTATATTGTAATTGTTATTATTAATTAATTATACATATATATTTTTATGTAATTTGTCTGCCATAACTGGTCGGAGATTGTTGCAGACAATTAAATTTTTTCCCTCGTGTAGGGGCCAATTTTAGACCACGTGAGGTGACTTTCAACATTTCTGGAAGCTGTTTTTGCAGCCCACATTCTCATCATTCGCTCAATGCAGGGTTTACTCCTTTCTTCTGCCCATCTGGTGTTTTATTTTTGCTCTTCATGGAAGCCCTTAAAGTCAGAAATTAGTTGTCAGAATTTGGTTCGGTTCATTATATATTTTCTCAGTTTATTCCAGTTTTCTCAAAATCCTTTCTGACTTCTTTAAACCATTTTTCCGACACCTTAGGTCTTTTGTTTATGGTCTTAAAAATTTGTTTTGTCAACCGGTAATCAGTGTCCGTAAAATTTTAATAAAAATTTTATATACTTAATAAAATATATACTAAATTTAAAACTAAAGTTTTACGGACACTGACGTGTCTCCATTAATAATGTGTCGTTTCCATTATTCGCTCATTTCCTTGTACTATTCTTTTCGACCTCGTAACCTAGTATAGGTATATTGTCCGTCTACTATCCCCGGACCCGTTATCTCGCAGAAAATTTTTCTCTGAAATGTCTCAGCTTTTCTTAAATCAGCCTTCCCGGTCATTCTACGGCACTTACTCGCGTGCAGACACGCAGGTTTCATCATAGTATTATAATGTCTAATCTTGGCTTGTTTTGAGAGTGCTTTGGTTTTATACAAGTGACGGTTCCTCGAAGTGCTCCGGCCATCTTTCCTGTTGTTCGCTTCCTTTTAGCTGGTCTTTGGTTGTATTTCTTCCTCGAAGTACTTGAAGCTATCAATTTTTCCGTACTGTGTCATCAAGTGAAGCGGGACTTGTTGATGTCTGATGTATTTAGTTTTTTGAAGGAAATTTGTAGTCCTGCTTTTTCTGCTTGGCTTTTTAACACGTTGGTTTGTCCTATAGCTGTTTCTGTGTTCCTAGAAACGTTTGCTAGGTCGTCTGCAAAAGCAAGACAGTTTATCTTTATAGTATCTTAATGTTTTTTGCTGTCATCCATTCTATAAAGGTGCCCGTAAAATTTTAGTCTTCTTTTCTTTTTCTAATCGTTTCCATTAATCGTTCATTTCCTTGTACAGTTCTTCTCGACCTCGTAACCCATGTTGTCCGTCTACTATCTTCAGACCCAATATCTTGCAGAGGATCTTTTTCTGCTTCTCTTAGACCAGCATCCTTAGACACTCATTCACGTACAAACATGCAGGTTTTATCACAGTATTATAATGTCTGACCTTAACGTGCCTTGACAGTGTTATTTAATGAGTAAATAAATGAAAATAAATTAAATTCCAATGGCATGACAGTCGTTGGGCGATTTGAAGGGTTGTAGCCTAAGAATGTTAAAAATACGTGGGCCTGACGCCTAATAAAATTGGTTTCTTTTAAAATTTATTGTAATTAGGCGTGATCGATGGATAAGGGATGATTTTTAAGAAACATTTAACTACGATTATCTTAGATGTATGTGAACTTTGCAGTGTTTCCATCATTAAATCTATAATAATTATTAAATCACTGTATTTAAAATGTATTTTTCAAAAATATATTCAGCCGGTCAATTTTAGGTACATTAATACTTTTTGGCACATGAACATTGTATGAGGAGCTTATCACAGTAAGAATATTGTTATAAAAGTAACCGGTTAAGTATGTGTTTAAAATACGGAGTGGACCACGCAAAATGTTACAGTTCAATTATGGAAGAACGGTTTATTATAGAAAGTTGAAAAAAATTATTCCTCACTAAATCATACCCAAGGAATCCACTACAAATAATACCATTCCCGGTAAAATATTAAAATGAAGGGGTGTGCCCTAAACTGAGGGTTATAGGTTCCAATCTCAATATTTTCAAATGTAAATATTTTCTGTGCAATAGCCTACATCATTTTAAAGGTATTTAAATCTTCAAAATTTCGGTGAAAATATATTGAAAAATATTAAACCTTTTCAAAATGGCGGCCATAAACGTGTAGTATGGACACTTACGGAACGCCTAGTATCGTCCTTTCAACTTATGATAAAACAAAAATCAATACAAAAATATCTTTTAAAAATTTAGTAAGCTTTTTAATAATATGTCGTAAGACCAAATTTAAAATAAAATATAATGTAGGCCTACAACACAACATACCTTCTCATTTGAAAATTTTGGAATACGCCTATTCTTAATTTGTTTAAATTTGGAATTTTTTCTTTTTTAGTTTATTTTAAGTCACATCAACATCTCGGTTGTTAGCGACTACTTTGAGTTGGGGATCGGTGGGTTTGAACTTTTGGTAATTTTCCAGACCCTGGCTTTGAATAGAACCCGGTACCTACGCTTTACAGCGTAGCATGATAACTACTGGGCCACGGAGGTGACCGTTGACAATTTTTAAGGCTAAAATATTTTTTTGAATACACAGTCATCTACCAAACAATAGTAACGAGCGGTCTGACTAATATCATTCGACTGTAGAAATTAGCCATTGACTAATAAGTCAATGACCATCACTAATCATCACCAACCACTATCGACTAATTCCTAATAATTTATTTATTTATTAATTAACTAATTATTTTTTTAATTATTATTAATTCCTATTCCTATTATCGACTAATAAGTCGATAATAGGAATTAGTCGATGGTCCCATGACTTTGGGATGGAGGAAGAAAGACTAACAGGCAGACCAAGAGTAAAATGTAGATTTTTCAGCTATGGATGAAATAGGAAAAAGATGTGTTGGTAAAAGAGCAATGGAAGAGAAATGGTTCAGCTTATCCTTACCAATTTGATCACTTGTCGGGAATTCATTATTGACACTGAATCGAATTACATACTTATCATTTTTAATTTTTGCTGGTACCATGTGCAATTCACCTGACTGATTAATTGCTACCAGTAATCTTTCTGTTAACAAATTGTCTCCTTGTAGACGAAAACATACCAACCCTGTCTGAAATCATTAAAATAAACACGTTCAATCAGTTTAACAAATTTTAGAAAGTATTAACCTATAGATACGTAAAACCTCGATTCTAATGAGTTTTTCGTCAGAATCGATTGTAGAAATACCTGCGAACATGAGAACGATGGTGCGCTACAGTCGATACACAATACTTAGGGGTTGTTAGCAACTAGAAGTAGGAGCCCTTGTACTTAACTTTTAAATGTAAAACTGAATTTATATAAAGCCTTCTATTTTTACTTTCTCATGCCCTGTATGAATAGTTTCTCCGAAGTTGGATGGATGCTCAACTTTTATAATTTAACTAGTTTTTTTAATAGACAACTAGGTAAAGTACCAGTTCTTCGAACGGGTTCTTGATGCTGTGGACAGTCTTTTGGTGCACCGAGTTCGATCCCTGTCAGGTCTGACATTCTTTAATAATTTATTGCTATATATCTCCTTTTGAAGCCAACATTATTATAAATGAAAATAAAAACAGACAAAAATAAAATCAAGATCTTTGTGTTTTTTATTTATGATATGCAGCGTATTAAGGCATTTATTTCGGGGCTAATAGTGTTTTGTCGACGTGTGCTGATATTCAAATGTACGCGCTTTGTCTATTAATTTCAATCTATTACCTCCGATCTCGCCTAGTACGTCACCTCATACATCATCTCGTCCCCACCTAACCACTGGTTCTTTCCTATTTCCCTACACTTGTGATTTTGACTTGAATGGGTGTGCGTACGTCACCGCTTGTGGCATAGTCTAGGGACACTTTCTAGTTATGCGTATCTAATGTCGATCATCTAGGCTTTAGTCTCGACCGAATAAACTTCGGACTCTTTATGCGTATTGTGCGTATTCAAGGCTTAATGTTTTTTCTGTCTGCTGAGAATTTTAAGGCATTCAATGATCAACCGGCGTCCGTTCTAATCCCAAAGGCTGCGTCGTTCTTCCATGCTGTAATTTCTGGTAAGTGACTGTACATTCTGTTTAAGTTGATTTCACTTATCATTTCCTATGTTAATTGTTCGTCTCCATCCTCGCTGTTTCCCTTCTCAATAATTATGTTTACCGCAGTACTTCACGTCTTGTGTGAATTCTAATACTTCGGTCTTTGGTGAAGACCGTAATCAATCACCCTGGTTCTCCGGAAAATATATCGCATTAAATAAGTTATTAAAAAGTTTCGTCTGCTTTCAAGTATTTTTCGCTCCACTTAACGTTTGTAGTCGAAATACTTAACATAGCGCTATATTATTTTCAGAATCTTTATTATGGGAAGGGGTATGGAATGATTCGCTGTGGTGTTCGTCATCTATACACAAAGCAATATGGAGAGTGGCCACGTGGAAAGCGCTACACCAAGCCGGTCGCCAGCCGGTCGGATTTTTACACCAACTTAAACTGAAATTAATATACACAGATCTCCAGTTCTATAGCAGTTAAAATAATGAACGTTGGCTTAAAAATTTCGAGATATCGTACACTATCAAATGAATTATAATTTATCTAATTTGGTTTATTTGTACTGAAGTTATGGTCGGGCATTCGTTATTTCTATGTACCACCGTAACTTTAGACCAGCTGAAGCAAATTAATTAACACACATTTCGTTAGATAATGCGTAACGTCTCGAGAATTTTAAGCCTATAAACGTTATCGTAGCTCTAGTAGTTCTCGAGATATTTCAGTTGAAGTAGAATGTGAACAAGATACCTATACCAATTATTTTAATATTTAGAAAAACAAAAAGCGAATGATAGCTTGGAAGAATTTGAGCTAGAGAAGTAGATTGTATGAAGTTCGGCAGAATGCATTAAGAAATTTTGAGAGGTTATAAAAAAGTAACAGAATTTTTAAAAAAATTTAAGGTACACTGGTTCATACCACTTAATAATATTATTAATTTTTGAAAAAAATGTTTGCAGGATGGCAGCTGTTAGCGGCAAAACACTATTGGAGGTGATCTCTGAAGCTTCGAACAACTTGTTCACACGTATCGATGGGTAGGGCCTATCGATGTTTAAACTCCTTTTTACTTTCTTGCCCTACATGTATAGGCTACATAGGGAAGGAAATATTGTTTTCGTGTCGATTTTCCAAATCGAGTTTTCTCTGGATATACACGTTTGCAGGCTCCCTGAACCCAAAAAAACATGTTTTCAGCGATTGGTGTGCCTGTGTGTGAACAAGATATCTTATAAACGGAATATCGCACGAAGTTAAAACGTAAAACTTAAGTTAGGTACCACTACGGGACCAGACTCAAATATTTTCATCAAAATCGGTCAAACTAAAGTAGTATAATTTATTCGTGCGATTTTTCACTTTCTGCGATTTTCTCAAAAACGTCTCCTACGATTTTTTAAAAAAATCTTATAATTTACTGCAGTTTTTATGCTTTGCTAGATAAATAAGCGCCATGTCTGCTAAAATTCTTGGCGGACCTGTGCTCTCGTGGTACAAATGTTTTTATTTTTAGGATTGCGGCCTTAATACGCATTCTAGGACAAAAGGGTAGGATTGTTAAAGTTATATAACATTTAAAAACCTAAAACTTTCATTTCAAATTTTTGCACATCGCTTAGTTTAGCGTCAATTAATAAAAAATTTACAACTTTAATTTAAACATTTTTTTGTATACACGCTTAGTTTAGCAGCAATTAGTGATTTTCTGTTTTTTCATCAAAATCGGTAAAAAAATGGGATTAAATAAGATTGTAGCAGCTGATGAATTTCATAAGAAAAGTGGAAAAGTTAGAAAAAATAAAAATTTTACAACTTTTATTTCAAGCATTTTCGTCTACAGAGCTTAGTTTAGAGTTAATTAGTGATTTTTCATATTTTTAAGTCCTGCAGAAGTTTATTTTTATTTTGCATCATTCACTTATGGTTAAAATCAGGTCATGTTTTTCATTTTATATTGTTTACTAATGATTGAACGTATTATGTTACATGGGTATTTATATTGGCGAGAGAAATTCGGGTGAGTGTTTCACACCAGATTTCTTTCCTATACCCAAAAGAAGAAATTAGAAATGCTCGTGAATGCTGAACGTGCAGGCCACCCCATATTGCCTTTAGGAGTGATCAAACGTCCAGGAAATATTTCTCTCAAAGCAGGTCGGGTTGTGTGGGCAGTAGGCCCCTACTGTTGAAACCACAAGTCTTTACTTCTATATTTTTCAACAATCTCTTAAATTTTTAGTCGTGGTTTCGCCACGCTCCTCAAAGAAGCAAGGGGCTGTAACGAAAAACTGTGATACGCCACACGACATTGTTACTTGAGGGAAACACAGCAATCTTTCCTGAAAAATTCTTGAGTTATTTTCTCTATTTTATTTTATTTGTTTTTTTTTATTTGTTAGTGTTATTTTATTTATTGGGCTGAACCCAATACCGGTGATTTTGTTTGTTTACAGCCCCACTGTTGGAAAATTGTTTTCCTCGCAACTGAAGAAAACAACATCCGAAACGATCAGTTTAAGTATTTGCTTGCAAAGATTTTGGCGGTTGACGTGTTCAGTTGAACTTAATTCTTGGAACATCGTTATTTTGAAATGGACATGCGCAACTCCGTACCCCCACCACCGCCCAACAGCATTCACTTCTCCGAACCGCTTAGTCCGATCTGCCGCACTCTGTAGAATAAGATAACTGAGCGGGCCTATAATCCCTGACTCGATATGTGACAACTATAGACTCGCTGTCAACCTACTCATTTACTTAGTGCAGAGTTGTTATAGAAGTTTACTAAAGTTTTAAAGGAAGTTCTGTTATTTACAAGGCATATTCCTAAAGTAACGGCCGTTAGGTCATTTAAAAAAATATGCTGGTGAGAAAAGGTTTTTTTATTGACAGTATTAGTTTACTACATCCGCCTCACTTTTCCACATAATCGCCATTCAGTTCTGGACACTTTTCGTATCGCTGCACCAGTTTCTTTAAACCCTCTGCATTGAAGTTTGCCCCCTGGGAATTGAACCAGTTGACAAGGGCAGTCATGAGTTTCTCGTCGTTTTCAAACCGTTGTCCACGAAAATCTTAAATCTTCTACTTGGTTATGGCAGCGGTGTGAGGACACGCTTTGTCGTGAAGGATGATTGCGCCGGACGATAGTTTGCCGCGTCGTCTGTGACAACCCCGTAGGTTCATGCAACATGCGGAAATCCATTAGCCAGAGCACTAATCGTCAATCGCCAGTTACATCGCAATTGTCACATCGACATGCAGAATTGTGCGGCCATTTTGAAAACCTTGACATCTTTATCGAAGCTTTCCTTCACTCATGTAGCTCCATACACTAGGCCCAACTAACTCCTCATGGATTTCAGGAGCTGAGTATAGTTTTGCACGCAAAAATCGAATCACAGCGCGCACTTCACAACTGGCGGGAGAAACGATTGTTGTGGACATTTAGATGTGCATTCATCGGCTGGCAAGCGACTACTGAATCAAAATAACTACAGTGGCTTCGATAATTCGTTAATAGTCAATAGATGGTGCTACATGCGTGCAACTGTGTTCAGACTTACCAATATTTAATTATAAGCCGATGGCCCTTACTTAAGAAATACGCCTCGTATTGTAACCGTTCCATAGAAGAACCCGGAATAGATCTTAGTGTTTTTAACTTACCCGAACATTGTTCATGACTTCAAAACGTTTATCGGCTTTGAGAAGCAATTCAAAATGTTTGGCGCATTTAATATGGCATCTGATATACTCTTGAATCCCTCTTATTCCATAGAGACGGAATACAAACCATAATTTCAGAGCTCGAAATCTTCGACTCAAAGGAATCTGTAAATGTCTTCTATCAATGATACCCGATTTATCATGGTCATGTTTCAGATATATTGGGTCGACGACTAAACCTTTTGATAACTTCATTACATCATCCACCCATAAAACAGTTGCATCAAAATGGGTTAAAAGCCATTTGTTTGGATTTACATTGAATGAATTCACATACTCCATTCCGTTCATTAAATATCTCAGTTCTGGACAAATAAAACCATTACCGGCATACGCTCCATCGGCATGAAGCCAAACGTGCTCCCGCTTTTCACATACCGGTCCTAACTCACTTAGATCGTCAAATGCTGCTTGGCTTGTTGATCCAAGAATCGTACAGAAAAAAAATGGTATAAGTCCTTTTTCTTCATCGGCACACATTGCCTGTAAATATAAAAAAGTTATTGTCAAAAAGGCATAATTATTTTTTGAATAAAGTCATTTTTGTTTTGTTTGTCAATAGCTGTTGTATAAAGTTTGTTACCTAACGTGTAAGAATGCGTAGAATTCTACAGTACAGGTGAAATATATTGACTTTTCTTATTGTTATCTATTATTATTTTTATCGTTTTGTATTCTTTAATTTTGTTTTCTAGCGACGGATGTAAGGCAATTTTCTTATGTCAAAGAAATTCTAATTAGGCTGCATAAAAATATACTATATCAACAGAGCACACACCACCACAACACCACTAGAAATAGGCACCTAATAATATCGTAACTGGTAAAAAAGTCTCTTTATCTGCGTCAACACGATTATTTGGGACACAAAATGTTTAATTTGCTCTATCTGTGCGTAAAAAAGTTAAACGATAGGTTTTTCAAAAGTATTGTCCATGAGTAGATCATTAATGGTGGAAAGGGCAATGTAGAAATGGTACTATCAAATTGAGACAACTAATTGTGGATTTCCATGAAGAAAAAAAACAGAACATCGGTTAGACAGAAGAAAGAGGAAAAGGCTGGTGATCAAATGCTGGGAATGTGGGCTGTAGAAAGAGCTTCCAGAAACGTCTAAATTCACATCACCGTGATCTTCGTACATTGGTCCTGTACAAAAAAAGAATGTACAAAAGTCCTGTACAAGCAGACTCTGAAAAGAATTTGGTTCAAAACGTCATAGTACCTAATTATAAGTCAGTACTTACTTTTTCTGCAGTTTCTGCGGTGACACTACCTTCGTCATTGACGTCCAATATTCTTAATTTGACTAAACAAATTTTAGCAGCTTTTTCGACACACGAGTGAGATTCCTTGCTACAGTACGCTACTAGTAATGGCAACAATTCAGCTTTACGTTCTTCATCAAGACCTTTTGCCTTCTTTAATTCTTCTAGTACTGTAAATCTAGCTGCTAACATTACTACCAAAATTGCATCACTAGATGACCCCTGGAACAGAGACAGAAACATTAAGGCCGCTCTCACACCGGTGAATCAGGACCTCGACTCGACCGAAAAACGAGTCGCGTCGTGCATGTTTGCACATCGAGGAGACTCGACGTCGACGCAACCGTTCAAGCTTTTCTTCGAATCCACCTGCAGTTTGTAAAATGTCAAGTGATGAAGAATTCGTTGCTTATTACTATCTAAGAAGAAAACAAAAAACGCATTTGTTGGATATTCCCGTATATAAGTAACAAGCGTAATATAATTTATATAGTAGGCCTATAAGAATATTTATAAACTATCCAAACAGTGAGTACATTTTTTGAACTGCTATTTACAGTTATTTATTTAGATAATAATTGAAAATTACATAATTACAATAATAATGAGTCACATTTGATAAAAATTATTCTCATTATTTGGTGACGGTGTAGGAGTTGGCGTTGGCTGCTTCGTCTGCCATGATTATACGCGACTGGTCGAGCCAATGTTGGACAAACTGAGTCGGATGCAATCGGTTTGATCGAGGTTGTGTCGAGGTCGTACTGTAGGGAGGACGAACATATAAATGTAAAGGGTAGATAGGACTCGGTATCGGACGTCGAGTTGAGGTCGTGTCGCAGTCGAGTTTCACCGGTGGGAGAACATCCTAAAGGTGTGACATTATGTCGGGTCATCAGGATGATTGTCTCTCCTTTCACAGTGTTAATTCAAAAATTCAACAGCATTCTCTAAAGAGCTTATTTTATGGTTAAAAATTAAAAAAAATGATGTGAAACACTCACACGATTTTCTCTTACCAATAAAAAACAATTTAAAATGTAACCTACGTTTAATCATTTATAAACAATGTACAATTAAAAATATAACCTATATTTTAATTATAAATAAATTTTTTTTACGTCTGACTGTTCTGCAATTTCTGCTAATGCAGATGGTGGATAATGATGATAACAAAAATGAGTGATTAAAAAATGCCAGGCCTGATCGGGAATCGAACCCGGGACCCCAGTGTAGAAGCCAGTTGCACTAACCACTTCGCCAACGGGCCGGCCATAAGTGAATGATGCAAAATTAAAATACGTCGACTTCCTACGAGACCACAGCCGCCTCAAGAATTTCAGCAGACATAGCGCTTACTCTATATTGTCGAACATAAAAAAAGTAGTAAATTAAGGGATTTTATAAAAAATAGTTGCAGCCGTTTTTGAGAAAATGGCAAAAAAGTAAAAAATTGCACGAATTAACTCCTGCTATAGGCTGATAGATTTTTGATGAAAATGTTTTTGTCGGTTAAGTTCCAAGTTTCAACTTCGTACGATATTCCGTTAAGATATCTTATTCACTAGCTCGCCGCGCGCGCTCACACACACACACACACACACACACACAATAATATTAGGTATAAACTCACTCCTGGCTCATATTATTATAACTTACCGAAAGTCTAAGACTTGTACTACCTCATCAAATTTGAAAAATGGTGGAAAATTCTCGTTTTTTATTTTATTTTAAGAGGCCAACCGGTCGATCTAAATTAAAAATCTTAAAGGAAAACTTTTCAGAGAATTAAGTACTCTACAAAAAAAATTAAAGCATTTTCTTCGGTACTGCACTGGTTCGGAAGTAATCAGTAATTAAAAGCTGAAGTCAAGGGAGCGCCTACCTTGTGCGCTCAAGCTCCAACATCTTCATTATGATACAGGCGTCATCGTCGCATACTTTAATTAGGTACTGTGCTCGCGGCCGACAGAGGCAAGGTTACGGCCTTGCCTTATTTACAGATATTTCATTGTCTTATTTACGGATAAGACATCCTGGATTGAGCCCGATCGTCATTTCATTCCACTCTACAGCTCAATAACCGAGATACAGACAATAACCATCGGCACACGGCTACTAGACTCCGACGAAGATCCATCGACGCAAGAGTTCTATCTTGCGGGATGATGCTTCCGCTCGCCAAACCGACACCGTAACCGCCGTCTGATTCCAACAGCGGTCCCTCAACTCAGCGTTATGCCCACCGGGTCCTGACGAAGCAGCCATCGACGTACAACTGCGAGGGAAGAAGAAGAAGGTCTCGAGGAGGTGGACGACACGCCGTTTCGTCTACCTCCTCGACCGTCACGACGACTACGACCACACAGTCGCCCACTCTTCCCACCTAGACGACCACTGCTTAAACCACTACACGCATATCCTCTTCCCTAAACCAAACGTTCTTAGGCTCACTCACCAGACCCAACGCCAATCTTAATTTGTTATAAAATTTTATTACCTCTACTAATCGGTGTATAAAATGACACACTTGTAAGCAGTAAGTAAACATGTAAGTTTGTTAATGTGTAATTTAAGTAAAATGTAGTTTAAGTATCTATTAATTTAAGTTCCTTACATATACTCCCTTTGGGAGTCTACTGGATGCAATTGAAAATGAACAAACATACCTCTATAACTCCACCACCATTTTCTGTTGACAAAAACTTGTTTGGTAGTCTCAACGCTTTTCCTGAAAGAATAACAACACAGTAGAAATTTTTAATGTAATGTTAAAGATAGTACTATATTGTTAGTTGAAAACTATAAGCCATAAATTTATTTAGCTATGAGGGACGTTCAATTATTAACGATACAAATTTATGTTGTGAAAAATTATTTATTTAATGACAATGAAACTTACACAACTTATCAACATAGTGAATTGGGCTGGTCATATGTTTCTCGGAATAGGAGCTGGTCGAATTGTTGTCCCTTGGGCAGTAAAGGTTTTTATTTTGTTGTTCTATTACCCTATTTTATTTGTCACCGGATGGTGACATTAAAAGGCGTAACCTTAAATATGTGGTGTCCCTGAGAAGAACGGTTTAAAACCTTAACGATTTGGTCTCTGATGTGATAAGCTTTTTGTTGTTTACAGTGGTGTAATGAGGCGGTGATTTTTTTATAGTGAAGAAAAGTATTGGTTTCATGTCGATTTTTGAAATCGAGTGTTCACGATAGACCTATACACGTTTTCAGGCCCCCTGAACCCAAAGAAGGTGTTTTAAGCGATTGGTCTGTGTGTGAACAAAATATCTCAAGAATAAAATGTAGTACGAAGTTGAAACTTAGAATTTAAGTTAAGTTTTACTAGGAAACTAGACACAAACATTTTCATCAAAATAGGTCACCCGAAAGTAGTAGCAAATTAGTGCGATTTTTCATTCATCGCGATTTTCTCAAAGACGGCTCTTACAATTTTTTTTAAAAACTTCAAATTTAGGCTACTACATTTTTTTATTCTGTACAAGATTGGGTAAGCGCCATGTCTGCTGAAATTTTTGCGGGAACTGTGCTCTCGTGGTAAAACATGTTTTTTTCTTAAAGATTGCAGCCTTAATTTGCGTTCTAAAGCAAAGGTGTATAAAGGTAACTAAAGTTTTAGGACATTTAAAAATCTAAAACTTTAATTTCAAATATTTTTTGTACAACGCCTAATTTAGGGTCAATTAGTGATTTTCTGTACCTATTTGTTTTCATCAAAATCGGTAAAAAGTAGGATTTTTTAATATTGCGGCCTTAGTATGTATTTCACAACAAATGTGTATTTAATTAACGTTATAGGATATGAATTGCCCATAACGGGCAGGCGCAGTGTTAAATTAATTGCACTCGATCTGCTAATTCCAGGGCTACAAAAAGTACTGTATCTTAGCTCATAGTCAGCCAATTTATATGACTGAACTATTTAAGAACAGAAGAGGTAGAGGTGTAAATGACACCACTCAGAGTTATCTCTCCTGAGAGTAATGAATTTCACTAAACAGCCAGACCCTGTGGTAATGAAGTGAAGGGTCGTCTGTAGGGTGGAAAGTAAGTGCTTTTTGGAGGACCTGGCATGCTGATGAGGATACTCTTTCAACTCTCTGAGGAAGGCAATAGTGAACCACCTTACTCCTCGTTTGTACTTTGTAAACCTCTAGAGGTTCAAATCAGCCTTTCGGCGTTTGACCTAAACAATAACAGGAAATTATTAAAATACAACTTTCATTTCAAGCGTTTTCTTCTAAAGAGCCTTCTGTAGAGTCAATTAGTGATTTTCCGTTCTAGAGGAAGCTGATTTTCATTTATTTTCATTCTCTCATGATTAAAATTAGGTTATGCTTTTCATTTTACATTATTCACCAATTATTAAACAAAGGTTATATTTTTAATTATTTACATTGGAAAGAGAATGTCTTGTGTGAGTATTTCACACCAGATTTTTATATTTAATACTCTACCGTTGACGATTCTAACAGTTTACACGGCGATTTACTCTACCATTACTATAGCAATGTAAACTAGGCGTAAAATTAAAAGAAAACCTTACCATACCAGTCTGTAACTACAATCTCCAATTCAGTACATGCAGGTCCAGAAGCCCACGAAAATCCAATGACATTCAGCATATCTGATAGCATATCTCCGATCAAACTAGGGTATGATCCTCCACTTGAAAAGTATGCATAAAAATTTGGGTGTTGCCAGTGGACAATCTGTGATAGAAATGTTATGACATAAACAAAAGGTTGAAAAGTAAACTTAACGTAAATCAAAGTTTCTTTGTGCTGCTACATTAATTCAACGGATTCATTATTCATTATATGTGTTGTCCAAAGGTATGCTCCTACAAAATGACAGTAACCCTGATTTGTAATACCTAATTTTGGTTTTATAGGAGACTAGTTGCCCGTCCCGGCTTTACCCGGGTATAATTCTGTTTTATTTCAATAATTTTTTAATTAGGGTTATAAATAAATAACAAAATATGTTTTTCTGATAATAGACCTTTTATGTTGAAGTTTATAAACATTGTCGGGCTTAAGAGTTGGATATACTTTTCAATCCCTTAGGGATACATTTTGGAAATTGTTAAGGAATGTTTTTTTTAGGTGCACTATCGGTAAAATCTTCACAGAGTTTCAGCCATTTACCTCTCCCGGAACTTCATAAACAAAAAATATTGGTTGAAGGGTTGAACATGTTTTTAATCCCTTACGGGTAAATTTTTAAATCGTTGAGGTGCAATTTTGTTAGCGTAAAGTAATATCTCCACCGAGTTTCAGCCGTGTAACTCGTCCGTAACTTAGTAAGTAAAAAATATTGGTTTAAGGGTTGAACAGCATTTTCATCCCCTAGGGGTACATTTTGGATATGGTTAAAGGGTAATTTTTGTAGTTGAATTCTATAAGTAACATCTCCCTATAGCTTGTCCGGAACTTTGTAAACAGAAAACATCGGTTTAAGGGTTGAATAGCTTTTTCAACGCCTAGAATATCGGAATCGTTAATGTTGTAACTTCTGTTTACTTTAAAGAGAACATTCGCTTCAAATTCCACCTTGCTAGCTATTGAGCAAGTAGAAGAGTCAATGATGAGTGAGTCAGTCAGTCAGTCAATCAGTGAGGGCTTTTCCATTTATACATAAAAATGTCACCTTTTTTATACTGAGTGTCTTTAAAAGGCAAGGAGAAACTCAAGAAATTGATTGTGTAATTAAAAATAAGATAAAAACAAAGACATACATCCGAAAACGCTTTAATACGGCTGGCGAAATATATCGCCTGAATTCGGTTACCTCGGTGTAAAGAGGCCATTCTGAAATTTTTAAGGCATTAATGTGGTGGTATCTTATGATTTTTAGCTTGAAAAATTCAATTCAAAAGTGTTTTATTTACATTTTTATAAACCTATAATGTAGTCCATTTTATTTTTAAAATTTTGGCTTTTCAATCGTCTTAATACATTTAAAAATAAAAACTTTACAAGATTTTCCGTAAAATACATTTTCAACAAAAATGACCGCCTAAAAAATATTATGATTATTAACATTTTTTTAAACCATGGTTGGGAACTTCAATAAGTATGGGAACACACAGTAAAAAAGCTTAAAAATTAAAAATATCGAGCAACATCATTGGGGGATTTGAAATGGAAACCCAAATTAAAAAAGTAAAAATATTCTTTCAAAAAATTAAGTAGTACTGATTGGTCACCAACTGGCGGACTGAGGTCCACGTCCGGACCGCAGACTCATTTTTTGTGGGCGGCGAGCTCTAAAGAATATGTTTTTGTACGCAGATCTTTTCGTGTGTGATGTGAAATATTTTCCTTTTAGTCTATGTGGATCCTGAGAGCAACTGGTGATCTCAACACGACTTATATAATCGTAAGTTTCTCTGAAAAGGGTTGATGCTCGTTGTACAAGTTTACGGCCACGATCAGGCTGATAGCAACTGGTGGTACAAAATACAAAAAAAACTACAATTTTTTTGCTCGGGCCTACAGTAGTTTGAAACTGTTGTTACTTTTATACTTAAACCATTTCAAAATCAACAATTACAATAATGATTTAGTATGACTGACATATCTAAATTTTCACTGTCGGCAAGGTAGGATTTTAAAAAGGTCTTTTTTATTTAGTTTAGTAAAAGGATTAAATTATTTAATTTTATTCTCAAAAATGTCTTTTTGAACTATTTCGTTCTTATTTAAGCAGCTCTCTAGCAACCGCGGCGAATGTATTGTTTTAATACTTGCAGTCAACCGCCGCTGTTAAGGGGACTCGGAATCCCTATACGTACTACTATTTGTTAACATAACCAATATTTTCTCAAGAGAGAATGTATCAAAAGGTATGAAATTTTTCTACAGCTTTTCTGATCTTTGATATATCACTGGGAATTAAAATTTTAATAAATTATATATTGTTATTCTTTTAAAAAAAATATCTTCCGCACTATAACGCCGAGGCCAGACAGAAAGCAGGTTAGAGCAGGCTAGCAGTTGAAGCAGGTTCAAGCGGTGGAGCGTCATTGACCTGCGGTGTTAACGTGGTCAAACAGAAAGTAGTCAGCTGCTAACACACTCATCTGCGTGTCACTTGGTTCAGCCATGCCTACTGTTTTGTCTCGGTTTGTGAAGTTACTACTTTTTAAGTGGAAGTTCCCCTATGTTAATGATTTTTTTTAAATTACTTTGAATGACAACTATTTTTAAATGCGTACTAAAAGTTATTGAATTATATTTTACTTATTTTCGTTAGGTTTTTGTTACTATATTCGTATGCTCACAGTCATTAGTTAGTAATTCTTTGCAGACTTCATTCCACGCAGCAGTTGATAATTTTCTGTCCTTGAAATGCTTATCCGACACATCTCACAAACTGGCACTTTTATACAGCCGACATTAAAAAATTGAGTGTCGAAATCCATAATTGAAGAATTAATATACACAATAACAGAACGGAAACTCAACTGAGATGTGAGCTTGTAAGCTGGTAAAATCAAAATAGTTTATTTTTGAGCAGGTTAGAGCAGTAAGCAGTAGAAGAGATCATGCTAATGGTGTGGCCACGCCTATTTCTATCTGAGATTAGTTTGTTCGAACCTGCTTACTGCTCTAACCTGCTCTAACCTGCTTGCTGTCTGGCCGTGGCCTAAGAAGCTGTACATGTTTATGGGTTTTTAATATATTTTTAAAAACTATCGTTGTAAAATTTTGTTATTTCTGCATTCATGTACATCAACGAGCTGAGTAAATTAAAAAAAATATCAAAAACCGTTAAGTAGTTTTTTAAAAAAATATTCCTAATAGCTAAAAAAAAAACATTTACGAAAAACAAAATATTAAAATCATTTTACCTCAACACAACCCTGACAGACTGGACGGAGTAAACTATTTTTTTAATGGAAAAATTGAAGTACATGCATAATTTATACAGTCAACTCTCCGTATCGCGCATTCAGAACTTGCGGATTTCATATTCGCGGTTCACTTTTTTGTTAACGTTTCCACTATTCGCGGTGAGTTAAATTCAATATTCGCGGTTTGTTCCGAATGAAAAAGAATTAAAACGTTCAAAAAAAGAACTGCGGAATGAAAGAAAAATTCAAGCATTCAAACTTGTAGGTAGTATGTAAGGGGTACATTCAAAATAATTTTAGACGCTATGGATGCAGATGCTGAGCTATATCTTGTTAAGTGCTGGAAACAATTTAACATAGCTGATTGTGTTTCATGTATTAAATCTTCTCTATACAAAATGAAGCAGCCTACATTAAAGTCTTGCTGGAAAAACCTTTATGATGTTACTGATTTGAGCGCTAACGAAACCGAAATTACAATTGCCGTGAGAACATCTTGTCCGCTGCGATTTATTTCATTGAGTGGTTAGTTAGATTAGTGATTAGTAACATGCCAATAAAATATTCTGTACATCATTCCTGAATAATGTGCTTTTATTACGTACACAATTACAGTACCTACGAAACATTGAGTTGGTGGTTTTAAAACTGGTAAGTTATGCATGTTTATATAAATAGAATATAAATATATATAACATGTACACTACAGTTATGTATGTAATACGTATAGGCTAGGCATTGCTTAATAATTTAATTCAATTTCCCTATTCGCGGTTTTTGTATGTATTCCGTATTCGCAGCGAATTTTCGGAACCTAACCCCCGCGAATACAGAGAGTTTACTAAATCAAAATATTCACAAAAGAGCGTAGTTTTATATGGCGTGAAAACAAAAATCTTGAAAATTAAAGTTTTTCACTTTCCGGATCCCGTAATCGAAGCGTTTGACCGTTACGGATAACGGCTTAGCAATCGTGTTGTTTGGTGGTCAGCCGCATTGTAGTAAACGTGTAATTATGTTTTTATTGTTTACAAGAAATGCCGCTGCCCGCGGTAACCAGCCTAGGTGCATAAAATGATAAACATGAAAGTGCTTACACCCTTCATGATTTTCGATTCAAAGTCTTCCATGACATCTTCAAATTTTTCTGGGTACATTGGTGCTTCACCTGGTAACATATCTATCAAATAACCGGGCTCAATATCTGGTGTAACTCTTCTACATCCTACACTTTCTGTATAGGTAACAATGTAGTCAATTATCTCTTTTCCTCTCACCCTAAACTCTGTTCCATTCATAGTTTCCTGTCAAACAAAAATTAAATATAATATTATTTCTCAAAGGTTTTCAGAAACATACCATATATATTTGATTTACGTAATTTTTTTCTACTATTTGTTTATTTGTAAAAAATCTGATATGAAACACTCACACGATTTTCTCTTGCAAAAATAAATAATGGAAACGTAGGCTAACCTACATAATATTTCTGTTCCTACATAATATTTATAAAGGGAAAGAGAAAGTAAAAAATTAGGCTAACTAAATTTTTTCCCTTTACAAATATTATGTAGGAAAGGAAAATATTGTTTTACATATCGATTTTCCAAATCGAGTTTCACCGGAAATACAAGTTCTCAGGCAACCTGAAACCATTACACATATTTTTACCTATTGGCCTGTGAATGTGAGCGTGCGAATAAGGTATCTCAAGAACGGAACATTGTTCGAAGTTAAAACTTAAGTTAGGTACCACTAGGGGACCCGAAACGAACATTTCAACCAAAAATACAAGTATATGTATTCGTGAAATTTTCCAATTTTTTTTGATTTTCTTAAAAAACGGCTTATTTACTACACATTTTATTTTCTGTGAGATTTTTCAATGCCCATCGGGGTCTACGCAGACTTTTAGAGCGTTCTGAACCCGATCTCTACGTGCTGGCCCTCTCCGAAGTCCTCGTTCACGGTGGTTACGGAACACCACGTTCCCATGAGCTACTGCCTCTACTTTGTGACCGAATCGTCCCTTCCCCAAGCCGTGGTTCACTACTCCCGAAAACGCCCCTGTTGTACAAAGGCCCTGAGGCGGCACAGCACTTTATGCGCACGGTCAATGACAAAATCGAACGTATAGCCAAGGCCTTCGAGAGAAACGTACATATTGTCTTCTCGGCCGGACGAGGAGGAGTTTAAAGCGGCCACGAGATGTCAGATGTGCAAGCAGGCGTTCGGATCCTGCCTGAAACCGAACAGAGACCACTGTCACTTTACGGGCAGATACCGCGCCGCTTTCTGTTCAAAGTGCAAATTCTCTTGGCAGAACTAAAAGTACGTGCCGATCTTTACGCACAACGGATCCAACTGCGACTGACACTTTATCGTCAGGCAGCTCGGGTTCGACGAGAAGAGGATCTTCATCACAAACAGAAAAATACATCTCGTTCTCCAAGAGCGTCTCAAAAAACCTATCGGTCCGCTTCATCGACACCGTTAGGTTCATGGCCGGCAAACTCGACGCGCTAGTGAGAAATCTCTCCGGCGATAAGTTTGACCATATCAGGTGACACTTTAAAGAAGAGGACGTTCCGATGGTCACCCTCAAGGGGGTGTACCCATACGAGTATACGAGCTACTGGGAGAGGCTCGAGGAGACGTCGCTGCTACCCAAGGAGGAGTTTTACAGCAGGCTGAGTGGCGAAGGCATAGCGACGAGGACTATCTGCACGCCTTAAGAGTCTGAGACCACTTCCGTATAAACACCCTAAGAAAGTACTCTGACCTGTACCTAAAGTGCAACGTGCTGCTGCTCGCTGACGTCTACGGGAACTTCAGGAAGCTGTGCTGGAGAGAGTATGGACTGGACTGCGCACACTACCTCACCGCTCCGGGATTTTCCGTCGACACGATGCTGTACAAGACCGAAGTAGAGCTGGACCTGATCACGGACTACGACATGTATATGTTCCTGGAGGGAGGGATCCGAGGAGGTATAACGTCTTGCGTGAAGACGCAGGCAAAGGCCAACAAACCTTACGTCTGATGGTCACCGAGATGCCTTCAAACTCTTTGATGTACGTGGACACCAACAATCTTTACGGCTGGTTGATGAGAAGCCGATGTTTCACAAAGATTTCTGTTGGGTGCGCGAGGAAGAGCCGGCGCCGTGTTGGATGGACTGCGTCCAACACGGACCTTAACGTCCGTCCTTAAGAACGGACACGTTCTTAAGGTCTACGTGTCGTACCCCACGAGGAAACACGCCCGTTTTGTGAGGGGTTATATCCAGTAACTGTCGTGCTGGACGCAACCCCCATGGCTCGCGGACAGTCCCAAGCCTATGTCAAAAGTTTAAGGGGTCCGGCTCCTGGCCGCTTTCTGTTTGATAGACAGTTCAGACAGACACCTTATACGATGCTTTTCTTGTTGTTATTGGAAAATGAAGCGTTTTGGCGTGGAGGACATCGAAGGCGTTCTAGTTTTCAAAGTCGTCCGAGAGGTAGAGTTTTTCTGGTAAATTGGAAGGACTGCGGCTACGTCGACGTTTATCGGGTGGATGCGTCTGCGTTTGTGTTCTAATAAGGATAAGCCGCCTAGCCTTCCTGTACCGCGTCATTGTTCGCAGGGTACCCCACAGCCTCAGGACTGTAGGGCATAGGGCGATATACGATACCGAATCGTTCAATGAGAGCGTGAAGAAACTGATCCGCTTCATCGGCCTTCCTGAATCGAAGGACTTCCATGAGCGTTTGGTAGCCCGGGACGTACGCGTAAAGCCCCTGACTTTTAGAATTGGCCTCGAACTTGAGAAATGTACTTCACTATGAAAATTGCATTGACGTTGAGAAATGACCTAGAGAAATGACATTGATTTTGAGAAAATGACCTTGGGTTTGAGAAACACCAGACTATGAAAAATACCTTGGACTTGACTTTGAAATGACCTTGACCTTGGATTTTGACTTGGGCTTGAGCTTAACCTTGATAACGTACATTTTTATACTACATGCATTAACATGGATTCTAGGACAAAAGTGTTTATCAAAGTTGTAAAACATTAAAAATCCTGCAGCAGATACTCGCACACTAGAGTGCGTTTAGCGCTGCCCCATCGTAACAGCTTTTTGTTTTGGCCGGGCCGCGGTGTATGGTTAGTGCAACTGGCTTCTACTCCGGGTTCCCGGTCCAATTTCCCAGCTGCGTCTGAGTATGTGTCTCGTCATTGTATATAGGCAAAACAAAGTTATAGAAACTGAAAGAAATTACAATTTTTACTTCAAATATTTTTTATACAGAACCTTCTATATTTTAGCGTGAGTGAATTTCCGTATTTGTAAGTCTTATAAAGGTTGATTTTTATTTAGCGTAATTTACTCATAATTAAAGATAGGTTTTGATTTCTCATTATTTACATTGGCAAAAACGTCGTGTGAGTGTTTGCACCAGATTTTTAGATATTTTTTTGTATTCTGTTTATTTGAAAGATTTATTTAATTTCTAATGTGTCACTGGTTAATGAGCACCTTAAATATTTGCAGCGCTGAAAAGGGCTGTTTAAGCAGTGATCGTGTTAAGGGTTGTTAGGTGGTTTTAAAAGGTTTAAAGAGTTTTAAAAGGTCTGTAGTTGCTCCTCTCATACACACGCTCCAACCAAACAAGGAGACCCGACCACCAGACCAGTATAGAACAAGTGCTGTTAAAATAGCTCCATTTCTATCAAAACAAAACAAATGTGTAGCTTTGTGTGCGATGATACTTATAGATGAAACACGTAGAAAGAAGAGAAGTGTGTAGTATAAGACGTGGTTGCAGAAGAGAAAATGTTTCATCCATATGAAACTTGTAAAGAAGTTTAATGCAGGTGATTGCCATAATTTTCTGAGGATGGATAAAGATTATTTTTATGATTATTTTATGGGTTATTTTATGGATTTTAATAAATCTCTAGTAAAGAATTATAACATTCATTTCTGCGTTCTCTGTTGGAATCATTTTCATCTTTCAAGTTCCATTGACAACGGTATTTTTACAACACTCATGAAGCTCTACAATCACAAATTTTTTTTCCGTTACTTGAAACATTGCTGTAAAAATGGCGCTGCAAGGATGACAACTACAGACAGCAAACTACTAGGTCTGGTTGGTTTGAAAGTCGGGACAACAACGCTATACACGTAACAACCAGACAGAAAAAGTGGTGGGGGATTTTGAGGTTGGATGGGATGGCAGCCACAACCTCCCACCGTTGGGTCCGGCAGTTTTCATGATACAACTGCTCTGCACACGATTTAACTGTCGGGTACGAAAGCGGTTGTCCCGACCGTTGGGTTGTCGTGTCAGAGCGTGTTAAGAGTATTAACATGCCACACCCCCTTAACACGCGTTTTTATCTTAAAGATAGACACGAGATCTACTGAAAGCTGACTTCTAATCCTTAACTGGTTCACTTACTATATGTAATAAAACCCAACGGGAAGCATTCATCAAGTCTATAGATGTGCCATAGTTGTGGGTAGGTTGATTCCCCCGCAGGCCACGGTAGCTAAGTCAAAGCAAAGCGGTAGCAAAGTAACCTTAGTCAATTTGTGTGAATTGTAAATTGTGTAATAAAAACAGTACTTTGTGTAATGTTTTTCTTGTTTTTGTTTATGTAACCTGTTAAAATGGGAAATAAAATGTATTTACTATTTATTTATTGTATTATCTTGTAGCATGATCCATGCCCGACGTATTACGTCGAACGCTTAATGGGAATTACATCTTAGTGCTAGTCATATTCTGTTCCACAGGAAGCTTTAAGCTTCCACCAGTAAAAGGATTTTTGAAGTTTGTTAAGTAGTTTATGCGATTACCTTTTAATAACAAATAAACACAAAAACGTTTGTATCTAATATTAGATCTCACGTT
Organism: Catonia carolina; assembly: GCA_035578175.1. Classification (NCBI taxonomy): domain Eukaryota; kingdom Metazoa; phylum Arthropoda; class Insecta; order Hemiptera; family Achilidae; genus Catonia; species Catonia carolina. Next base: position 2,154,964 of record JAQMRL010000007.1, read on the forward strand.
CTAGTTTACTCACTGATTTAATGAAGTTTTCTTTATTTAAATTTATTTATAACACTGAAAATACAATTTCAAATCTCACATAAATTTTGTTGTTAAATTAATATTTTTAATTTTTTATAAACGGATTACACCAGCTGATAAATTGGTTTATTGTAGAATCAAAACAATCTCAATTTTTCGAGGAATTCAATTATGACAACTGTTTTAAATTATTTTCCCACTTTATCTAGTTTTTTTTTGTAATTTTATAAAATAATACTGTTTAGAACTGGCCTAATTTCTTTCATTGTGGCAAACTACCTGCCTCTTTATGCAATTAAAATTTGTTTGAACATAACTTTTTAGTACCACTTTTCTCATATTTTCTTATGCATTGGACACCTTCGTCTCCTAAAAATCTGTATCGTACACTATATTCTCTGAGAATGGATAAGCGGTATTTCTAAAATAGAAGACTAAATGTTTCATAACCGAATTTTGATAAGAAATACCAAATAACAGCTTTTATTGGTAAAGATATGTATATAACACCACAGTTTACCCATAACAGACAGGTGGAATGTCAAATTATTTGTACTCAATCCGCTAGTTGCAGGGCTAAAGTAAATAGTTCTGTTTCTTATCAAATGGTCAACCAAATAAATGACAATCATTTAAGAACAGAAGAGGTAGAGGTGTAAAAGACACTAATCAGAGTTATCTCCTCTTAAAGTAATGAATTTCATTATACAGCCAGACCCTGTGGTAAATGAAGTGAAGGTGTCGTTAGCAAAGTGGAAAATATGTGCTTTGCAGAGGACCCGGTATGCTGATAAAAGTACTTTTCCACTCAGTAAGGAAGGCATTGTAAACCACCTCACTCCTCGTTTTACTTAGTAAAATCTCTACAGGTTCAAACCAGCCTTTCGGCTGATGACCTAGACAACACCGCAGTTAACTGTTTTACTTCGGAAAAGGTGTCTCTACGACTCCAGTTCATTCTGGTGGAAGTTGTCGAGGTAATCTTGACACTATTGCACTTCAGAACATTAAATTAAGATGTAGCTACAATCCTATATCACTACCACTTATCTACTAGTATTTCCTTAAACTTTAGAGAGACAGAGTTTAAATCTTCATCAAAAACTAAGTTTTTATGTTTTTGAAAAAATTGTTACATAGCTCCTTCATCCACTAAGCTCTTCAATTCATACCGCAAATGGAAGACGTTAAGTTTCTACTAGACAGACAACTTAATGTACATGAAAAAAATCACTTCTGGACAAAACGTAAGCAGTTAGGCATTAAATTAGTTATAAATCAGTTGTACTGGCTTCTAGACGATAAGTCGCGTCAATCTCTGACCAGTAAATTGCTTCTTTATAAAACAATAATAAATTTAGTATCTACGTACGAAATTGAACTGTAGAGACCAGCTAGCTCATTTAATACTACCATCTTACAGCGTTTTCATCGAAAGTTCTTTGAATTATTACTGACTCCCCTTGGTTCGTAACTAATGACATAATTCATTGACTTTCATTTAAACACGACATACGACACTGAAACCAAAAATACGAAAAGAGACTTGAACGTCATCAAAACCCTTTGGCAATTAACCTTTCGGATAACTGTGACCATTGCCACAAACTGAAACGTTTCAAAATTTTACACTTATCGAACAGAGAAAATTAAAAACTTATAGCATCGATTGACAGAAAACTTTATTTTTATTAGCCGACAATAATTTAAAAAAGTTATACTTATAAAAAAATTAAAAATTAAACTGGCGAACACTGAAAATTGATTTTTAAATCGGAGTCGAGGCAGTGGACGTAATCTGCATCAAATTTTATTTTCTACTACAGAAAATTTACTTATACTCCAGTTAAATGTTTTAAATGATTTTAAATAGTATAACTAAAAGTGAAATAAAAAAATATAGGTACTGCTACGAAATAATCTGTTTTTTCTTTGAGCAGTAAATAACTAATCTGGCAGAAAAGTGTATACTACAAAAGTGCATAGGCTATAATTATATAGGTTTGAAGAAATATTGGCGAAACAAGAGAGAAGAAAAAGAATTGCAAAAGTGCAACAAGAAGAGTAAAAGCATAAAATGAGCTTCCCAGGCTATAAATTTTTTTACAGCAATTTTTTAACAGAGTAGTTTAACGTCAATTAGTGTTTTCCCGTATTTTTAAGTACAACAGTGACCAATTTTCATTTAGCGTTCACTAATGATTAAACATAGATTATTAGCTACATTGGCAAAAGAAAGTAATGTGTTTCAAACCAGACTTATATTGTTGTTTAGGTCATCAGCCGAAAGGCTGGTTTGAACCTCTACGGACTTTACTAAGTAAAACAAGAAGTAAGGTGTTTTACCACGCCTTCCTTACTGAGTGGAAAAGTATGCTTATCAGGATGCCAGGCCCTCCGGAAAGTATCTACTGCTCAACCTGCAAATGACACCATTTCATTCACCACAGGGACTGGCTGTATAATGAAATTCATTACTCTTAGAGGAGATAACTTTGATTAGTGTATTTTACACCTCTACCTCTTCTCTTCTTAAAAAAATCATATAATACTTTTATTTTTACAATAGGCTGACCGTGTGATAAAAAACAGAACTAGTTTTTTAGCCCTGGAACTAACAGATCGAGTGCAAATAATTTAACACTTCACCTACCCGTTATGGGCAAAAACGTTTATTGGTGACCGATTATTCAACGTCCTCCTCTATCCCTTTGACCGCCCTGTTTGTCACTTCCAGACGTCAGAAACTACAAAAGATAGCAACAAACGGTTTTTGGATTCGTTATCTACACAAAATCTTCATGGGCCTGAATTGAGTTAAAAGTTCCGGTTTTGACCGCAAGTGGCCCAAAACCGTTAGTCAAGAAATCAAAGTCTGAACTACAAGAGATATGAAGAAACTGTATTGGATTCGTAATTTACACAAAACCTTAGCGGTTCTGAATTGGGTTTGAAGTTCAGGTTTCGACCGGAACTTGACCACAACTGGAAGTCAAGAAATTAAATTAGGAATTTGGAAACAAAAATTGTCATTCGATTCTTTTTAAGGAGTAGATACAAAAATCTAATGGTTTTTTCCATAAGTTAAAGGTACGCCTTTTTAAAAATTACCACCTATCATGAGACGCGTCGTCTCATGAAAAGGATTTTTATTATTAGCCTACTTTTACAATCGCCGTGGGCCTCCACCTTTTTTAATTCGGGGCTGTTACACACACCAATTGATCTGCTTCGAATTTTAATGACTGCTATTGCCAGCAAATCATCTGTACTCTACTATCTAAAGATTTGCTGAATGCTCTTCATAAGATTGGTTGTGGTCAATTTTGTATATAAAATAATACACTTAATCATTTTTATTTAGACTTTTTATTTATATGCTGTGAAGAAAGAAAGATTTAAGTACAATTTAATATTTTGAGCTTTGTGAATCTAATTGACTTAAAAAAAAATCTGGTTTGAAACACTCACACAACTTCCTCTTGCCAATGTAAATAATTAACAATATAACCGAACATTAAAAATAAAACCTTAGAAATAAACAAAAAACTAACCTCAAAAACAATCATTTTAATCATGAGTGAAAGACGTAATGTGAAAATCAATCTCAGTGTAGCTTATAAATACAAAAAAATCACTTTCACGCTAAACTAGGTTCTGTAGAAAAAATAGCTCTAAATAAAAGTTGTAGATCTTTTAATTTCCCATAGATTTGATTATACTGTTGTCGTAAAATGCATAATAAGGCTGAAGTCTTTAAAAAACCGATTTTTTACACGATTTCGTGACAAGAAAAACAGAAAGTCGCTAATTAACACTAAACTAAACGTTATACAAAAAAATTTTTGAAAGAAAAGTTGAAGGATTTTAAATTCTCTACAACTTTTACTAGACATATTTTTGCGCTAAAATGCATATTTAAGTCGCAATCTTAAAAAAACAATTTTTTTACGAGAAAACAGTCTCACCAATAATTTAAGCAAACATGGCGCCTACCCTACCTTATAGAGCAAAAACATGTCGTAAACAAGGTAATTTTTAAAAAAATCGTAGGAGCTGTTTTTGAGAAAATCGCAAAAAAGTGAAAAATGGCACGAATAAACTACTACTTCCGGTTGACCGATTTTGATGAAAATGCTCGTGTCGGGTCGTCTAGTGGTATTTAACTTAAGTTTCAAGTTCGTACGATGTTCCGTTCGTGAGATACACGAACTGGATAATTTTTCTGGTTCACACGCACGCACGCACGCACGCACGCACACACACACACGCACACACACACACACACACACACACACACACACACACACACACACAGACCAATCGCTGAAAACATGTTTTATGTGTTCATGGGGTCTGAAAACGTGTAGATCCGGTGAAAACTCGATTTCGAAAAATTGATATGAAAACAAATACCTACTTTACTTCCTATATATTCATAAAGGCAAGAGAAAGTAATAAATTGCGAAACAAAACATTGTTAAAATTAAGTATTCGTTAAAATTTAATCTGAGATTAAATCAACGTTTAAGATTAAAATACACTTAAAATTATTATAATATAAGATACGCTGAATTGTTCAATTGTTTTTGTAAAAAAAATAATCTCTAAAAAACTGACAATAATATGAGATTTATTATTTAATATCCTAACTACAAACAAATAAATAAATACATAAAAATCTTACCTACCTAAAATATAATTAATACAAAATTAATGAATATTTAAACTATGAATGCATGTAGGAACATTCTTAATTTTAAGAAACATTTAAATGTAAAATAAATTTAGTTATAGGTGCTGTGAAATATCCACCGGATTGGTCTAGTGGAGAAGTCGTTGGAGCGAATCAGCTGTTTTATAGATGATTTTGGGAGACGAAAATGTATAGTTTAAATCTTAGTTAAGGTACTTTTAAATGGATTTACTAGGCCGTGGTTACCGGTTTACTTTGATGGTTAATGTTCGATTAACTGTACTATCTTAGGAATGGTCGGTCTGAGTCTGTGCAATATTACACCTCATTTTCACGTCATACACATTATCCTGTAGCGTGATAAATAGTATATTAATTAATTTTGATGAGTATAAAGTGTTTGAAAAGTGATTAAAAATTGTACAATGTATACTAAAATTATACAAAGCGTGTTATTTTGTGTAACCTAATTTCCAAAACTACTGAACGGATTTTCATGAAATTTTCACACAGTTTCGTGTGCGAAGCCGCGCGGGGCTTCGTAATAATATTTTTGTAGTAATATTTTTAACAAATATTTTTGTGTGTGAGAATTAAATATTATCTGATGAAATATCCTATTAAAGATCTATAAAGAATAACAGATATTATATTGACACTAAAATATTTTACAACTTAAAACTGAGTGTTTTATGATAACCGGACACTAGTTTGTTTGCCCCAGTAGAACACATAAATGGCCCTTTTCACTACCATAAATTTCAATAAGATTTTAGAATGCCATCTTTGATAGATGTATAAATTTTTCCAAAAAATTTGTAGTTACTAAGGTTATAGGTAAACATCTATCTCATTGATAGCGGTTATCAATCTAGTACCTAGTTAATATTTTACTGCAAAAAGTACCATAACTAACATTTTACATGTGTTTCCACTCTATATATTTTCAGTAGAAATTAAGTGATTTCATAATTATTTTCCTTAGATAATTCATTGTTATTATTCGCTTGATCTTTCAATTGAAGTGAATTGACAGACATCATCAAAGAGATTATGTTCTTCACCGTCCTTTTCGACAACCAAAATCGGTGTGGCTCCATTGTATAGACTTGATGATCGTTTGTTGAAGTCTTCCTTCGATATATTTCTTGTAAAGCTGAGCCGACGGTACAATAGAGTCTTTTTGTTCTGCGGTAACAACGATAAGATGTCTGATGCCTTTTCTTGCATAATTTTCTCCAAGCAATATCTGTAATTAGAATAACAAAAATGTGTATAAATAGAGTCCAAGTAATACGATTTTTAAGGGACAGTCACGTGTTAGTTTTTTAGAGGAAAAAGTGTCTTAAGGCTACAAGAGTATAGGTCGTACATTTTCATAATATCAACCCTGAGATTTGAGTTGGTGCTGGCGAGCAAGCTTAAGTACGAATGTTGTACAGGGAATACGCTTAGTGCTGTGCATACTGTATGTACGGCAATCATATTTTCTGCTATAATAAAAATCCCTAAATACTTAAATTTCTGAACGTGCTTAATTGGTGGATCCTCAATAAAACGTATCGAGTATGAGGAATCTTACGAGTGCAGATTCTTGCTTCGGAAGCGTAGCAGGCCGAGTGGGTCACCTCGTATAAGGGAAGATCCTTGTATGGTTTCATACTGGATTTGGGGGGGGGATGGAGTTCTTCAATTGTTTATTTTAAAACGTCTGGTGTCCATGTTCTTATTGATCATGGTGACTTCGTGGCTGGTTTAAAGCGATTCCGTCTGCTGGATGATGATTCGTGCGTCTGAGGGGTTGTCCAGGTCTGTGACGACTTGTATGTCCGGCTCTTGAGGGGTCCAGGCAGCGACTCAAGAAGCTTTGAGGACAATGGGAAAATTATGACCTCACCTTTGAGAGTTGGTTCCGAGAGGTGCATAGTTCTGCTGTGTAGCAGTTGCTAGAGGTAGCTTCATTCTCCCGCCGTTACGTAGTTTAGTAAGGCAGTTATCTCAGGTCTGAGACAATGATGCCGAATTTACTATTATTATTTCTACTGGGAGCAAATAGTGGTAACGAGCACAAGCTGGTTCTATGTTATGGCGACATTTAAGTCTTAATTAGGTTTTATATAGGCGTAATGTTTATTTATCCTCTGACCTTTTTCAATCATCTAATTGTTAGGAACACTTTTCAATTTAGTTTCTGATGACGGGCACCTTGTGTATCGACAGGCTTTCTCGGATGAGAGAGCGAGTTTAGCAATGCATCTCCCATATTCCTGACCTACCTCATCCTCGCTTTCGAATCTTTTATTCATAATTAAGTAATCTTAGGCAAACGACAGTCGCCAGTCACGAGTTTATAAGAGTTCTTCGAAACGGCCTCCCGGTCTATGATTTCGGGTGCCCAATCAAACAGGAGGTGTGGGCCGAAATTCTAGCAAACCATTAGGCCTATCATTATCAAACAACATCAACTTAGTTTTCAAATTAAACGCTTAAGTCCCTTAAACGAATGTGAAAAAATGACTAATTTGAAGAAGTGCTCCTTTAACTGAATCCAATTGAAAACATTATAAAAAGTTTTTTAAATACTAGTTCTGAGTGCAAGTTACATAGGAATATCGGAAGAACCCAACTCTGCTACTTAACGATACCAAACAAATAAAAGTTTTAAATAAACTCATTCATTTCTTCAAATGTAGGACTTTCATAATTGACACAGAATCTTATGACATATTATTTTATCCTTCATTTTGGTTAGAATCATATTAAGTTCACCAGAATGATTAATATTTGCAAGCAATTATTCTGTCAATACATTTCCTCCTTTCAATCGGAAATATACTAATTCAGTCTGAAAAAATAAACAATATAAAATTTTCCGGCAGTATTGGCGCAGTTGGTAACGTGCTCGCCTCTCATCATGCGGTCCTGGGTTCGAATCCCACTCAGGCACGGCATATTTTCATAAGTTACAAAAAATCATTTCATCCTCCATTGTAAACAGTTCCACCCCAACGTTGTCGCTAATGACCGTTGTAGTTGATGGGACGTTAAATAAATAAAATAAAAAAAATTAAAAAAATATATATAAAATTTACACATATATACCTACAATAAAATAAATAGTACATTTATACAGAAAAACCCCGTTTAACCGAAATTTAGGGAGCAGACCCGATTTCGGATATGCAAAATTTCGCATAACTTAGGAATGGTCAGCCTGGGTCTGTACAAGACTACATCTCGTTTACAAGTCATACATACGAGGTGTGGCAATTAGAGGGCTGGAGCTGCTACCGACAAATAAGGAGCACGCCGCTCTTTGCATATGTCTCTGCCTGTTGATGCTTTCCTGACTCTGAGCTCGGGAGAACGGTTGTACGTCGCGCAGTTTTGCTGAAAAAATTGCCCGTTCAAGTCTTTCCGCTAGCTTCTCGTCGAAAAATTGCAGAGTTTTCAGAGCTAGCAGCGAATTAACTTCAATTTTCTTGTTGAACTGGGCAAAATCGCTGCAGAAGCTCATGGCATGTTAAAGTAAGTGAACGGAAGTGAATGTTTATCGTGCACATTAAATTTGAGTGGTTTAAAAGGTTTAAGGAGGGACGTGAAAGGACCGAAAATTGATACGTATATTGATCCGTGAAATTCGTCGTCTAGTGTCCGAGGTTTTGCTGAAATTATTTTAGAAATTCTGACTATCCTCGTGAACGAGTGAGAAGACGAATAACCGATTTGTGGAGGAACAATTCGTGGATGCTTCACAAAGACAATGCACCAGCCCGTTTCACCTTGTCTGTGAAGGCGTTCTATGCAAAATACGGAATCACCGTGTTGGACCGTTCTTGCTCGATCTGGTATTCTGTGACTTTTTTGATTTCCTAAAATCGGAGCTTAATGGGACAAGATTTGACAATGTGGAAGCAGTAAAAGTGAAAACGACGGAGGTTTACAGTAAGCTATAATATTATAAACTTATAATAATTAAGCAATAAGTGGTCAAAAAAATGTTATTTTTTTATTATAGTACGGTTTTTTAGTTACCACTCTTAGTATTAACGAAAATACAGCAATTTTAAGAGAACAAAAATAAATCTTATTTCAATTACAATACAGTATGCACAGTTTTTTTTAAGAAAGTCAGTCAGATAAAAGTGTATGTAATCAATGTTATAACAAGTATTATTTTCTATAGAACTTAGTTAAGCGTTATTTATTTTTTGTATTTTTAAGTTCAATAGAGGTTGATTTTCATTTATCGTCATTCACTCATGATATAAATTAGGTTGTAATTAATTTTAAATTTTACTCTTGATTAAACATGGGTTATATCTCAAAAACGGCTCATACGATTTTTAAAATTTGCTCTATCTACTAATTTTTTGTACTCTACAAGAAAAGCGTAGCGCGATGTCTGCTGAAATTCTTGGAAAGGCTCTTCTCTCGTATAAAAGAATGTTTTCTTTTAAGATTGGGGCCTTTATATGCATTAGTAATGTGCATAGAGCAAAAGTGTATAAATTAAAGTTGTAGAAAATATAAGATCTACACCCTTTTTTAAAAATTTATATTGTATAACGCTTAATTTAGCGGCCATTTTTTAAGATTTAATCGGATTTTTTAAGATTGCAACCTTAGTGTTGCATTTTATGACAAAAGTGTGTATTATCAAAGTAAATTAAAGAACCTACAACTATTATTTTAATCATTTCTTCAACAGAGCCTAGTTTAGAGGCAATTTTTAAGTATTTTTAAGTCGAACAGAGATAGATTTTCATTTTGCGTCATTCACTCATGATTATATCAGGTTAAATTTTTCATTGTTTGCTCACGATTAAACACAGGTTATAATTGTATTATTTACATCGGTAAGAGAAAGTCGTGTGAGTGTTTCACACTAGATTTTTTTGTGTTTATTATTGTGGTCTTATGAATAGATTTTGTTATGTAACGTACTCCTCCTACAAAAGCACGGCCTGTGCTCTATTGGAGGAGATTAATACTTATGAATTTACTTCCTGCAGGTGAAGGAGTTATTCCGGGTAGCCGCATATTCGGAGTACGATTTGAGATTATACTACCACTTACCGAACCAATCGATTACGACTTTCCAGTTCTGTACAGTAAGGTCCAGCCGCCCATGAGAACCCGATTACATTGGTCATATCAGACAGCATATCTCCAATCAAACTAGGAAATTATCCACACGATGGAAAAATGCGTAGAATTATGGATATTTCCAAAGCACCATCTAAAACAAAACAAAATAAAATTAATTTTGGTTCCTAATATTTTAACACATATTTTTCTAAAATCTACTTAAGAGTGTTTTTAGTTCTGTTACTCAATTTGTAATCTCTGGTAATTTTTTTCTTAGAAAGGAGAATTTCGTTTTGTGACACGAAGTCGTTAGCCTTACTCAACCGGTATAGATACGGCAGTATGAATTGATTCTCCTTGAGCTGAGTAAAATTTTGTGCAGTTTCTGGTCGTATTACGAATGAATGTCTTTTACCTTAGAACAACGGGTTTTCATTCTTAAACAATATTTCGCTATGAAATTGTACGAGAGTGTAAAAGAATCATTTCAAATTACATTTTTTGGCGTTCTTCCACCAGAAAAAATTTCAATTTCTCAGCTGGATCCAAGCTTCACAACTAAAGAACACTGTTTTAAAACTTCGATTCCGGTTTTATTAACGAACGGGCTGAACGTACGGGCTGCTTTCGATTCCCGACGACGTTCCCTCTGGTTACATCCTGGAGGTCAACGTGTCGTACCCCGAGAGCCTCTACGACCTCTACAACGAACTCCCGCAAGTGGGCGTCCCTCCCAGTTCCAAACCGAAGAAACTGTTGACGACGCTACAGAGCAAGAAACGATTCGAGTGCCACTACGTGGCGCTGAAGCAGGCAATACGACATGGTCTGGAAATCACAAAGTTGTGAAATGTACTGAGGTTCCCTCAGTCCCCGTGGCTGAAGGCGTACATAGACCTGTACACAACCAACAGGCAAAAGGAAAGAAACAAATTTTGAGGCCAATTTCAGATTTTTTTTGAGACAGCCTTAGTTTGTGACATTTTTTAATTACTCACCGATCTATAATCTAATGGGTTTCTTCGCTGGCCGTTTGACTGCCTTCGACCGTTTTCGTAAGCGTTTCTTTGATTTTCGTCGAGGCGGCTCGTTCTCCTTGTTTTCTTCCTTCACTATCGGCGTTGATTCATCGGCGTTGATCGGGAGACGCGTACTATCTCTCGGTGGTGAGGAAAACACCAACGGCAACCTTTGAGTTTGTGGAATCACACCTTCCCTCTCGATAATTATTGTGGCAGCATCGCTGTCTGATTCCATTACCTCTAGAAACAAACAGAAAAGCAAACTATATCGATTACTGTCTGAATCCATCACCTTTAGAAACAAACAGAACGGCTTGCTCTATCGTCTTTCAGATGTCTAAAGAGAGATTTCAGAGGACGTCCACTCGTTCCCCGGGGTGGGATCCTCCTAAATGGATGACAAGTGTCGAACGGATTCAACGTAGTCATTCGATACCACTGCACCATCTCCGAGTTCTGACAGCGACCCCGGTTGGCAGAAACCGTCCGATACCACTGCACCACCCCTGTGACAAGACGGGGTCTCGCCGGTCCCGCCAAACATCCGATACCGCTTCACCACCCTTGTAGCAGGATGACTCTCCGACGGACGCCTCTCGGCTCGGTGCAGAGTTCTGGAACCTGATTAAAGACGCTCCTTCACCGCTATCGATAGGTAATCAGGTAAATGAATATAGATAAGATAAAACGCATCTACTGTTTCCTGCTGATGGTACTTCCTCAGAATGTACCATTCGTGAATCTGCCGACTAATTCAATAGCTGACAATGTTTAGTCTGTTAAATGAGTTATTGAACGAGTCGGTTTGATGCCGGGTAGAAAACCACGGGAATATATACCAGAAAATTGTCTTGCACTTTGATCGGCCTTGAAAATTGCAAGACCGTAAGAAAAATGACATTGATCTTGAGAAAATAAACTTGACATTGAGAAATACCTGCCTGTAAAATTACCTTGGATTTGACTTTGACCTTAGCGGGTCTTGAATATTTTTAAGAACGTGTACATTTATCTATACTACTTGCCTTAACATTGATTCTATACTTTATCCAACAGTTGGAAGATACCATTGCTTATATGGCCGGAGCGCTGTTACGTACTGTGTTAAAAACATTCACTCACGCTATGAAAATAAAAATTTATCTTATTGTAGGCTATATTATACTCTTTAAAACAAATTACGTTTACGATTAAAAATATTTACGTTATTATCTGAAATATATATTACGTGACAGAATTTTTATTACATTTGTAAATGAATATAACTACTTATAGTGTAATGTACAGCATTTTCTTTGTAAAACTAAAAATGTTATGAAAAGGTAAAATTGAATTAATCATATTTTTTTATATTCTTTCAAAATCTTTATGTATCTATTTTATCGCCATAGGCCTGTCGACTGCCATCCATTTATAAACATTATAAATACTGCAGTATTATGAACTATATAGTCTTTTTGACATTCACGTTGGCTTCCAATTATTTAGTGTTGCGATACCATTTGTCGTGTGAAGAAGTGTTGTTGCCTATGTAATAATTTAATGAGTACGGTTTTATTTATTTTTTGTATTTTGTAATTATTTATTTATGAGTATTGTTGTATTTATTAGTTCAGTGCTGCATTTCTTAAATATTACTTGTTTGTGTTATTATTAATAAAATGGATGTAAGACAAAGGAAAGTGATTAGTTTAAGTGTGAGTGTTTCATACCAGATTTTAGAAAAAAATTATTTACGGTTCGCATTGACTACTACAATTTATCAAATCGGTAAATCTATATGCAAGTAGGCACTCGTACAATAGAGTGCGTTCGGCGCTGCCCCATCATAGCAGCTTTTCCTCTTGGCCGAGCCGTGGTGTAGTGTTTATCGCAACTGGCTTTTACTCCGGTGTCCCGGGTTCGATTTCCCAGCTGCGTCCATGTATGTCTTGTCATTGTCTATAGTCTAATCAAAGTTGCGTTTATGTATTTCTGGTTATTGTTTACAGGCTACTTAAAGTTATAGAAATGTAAAAACCCAACTACCTTTATATCAAAGTTATTTAACTTTTATATCAAAGTTTTAGTGTAATCAAAGTCTTATCATTGTACGTATATAGGCTAATAAAAGTTAGAGAAATGTAAAAACCCAACTACCTTTATATCAAAGTTATTTAACTTTTATATCAAAGTTTTAGTGTAATCAAAGTCTTATCATTGTACGTATATAGGCTAATAAAAGTTAGAGAAATGTAAAAAAATTACAACTTTTATTTCAAACATTTTTTTATATAGAACCTACTGTATTTTAGGTCAGTGATTTTCTGTATTTGTAAGTCTTATGGAGGTTGATTTTTATTTAGCGTAATCCACTCATAATTAAAGTTAGATTATGTTTTTCCATTTTACATTGTTTACTTATGATTAAACATTGGTTAAACTGCTCATTATTTACATTGGAAAAAGAAAGTCGTGTGAGTGTTTACACCAAATTTTTTTTGTTGTTATTTTTTGTATTCTTTTTATAATGAAGTTTTATATAATTTCTAATGTGTCACTGGTTGGTGAGCACCTTAAATATTTGGGGCCCTGAAAAGGGCTGTTTAAGCAGTGGTCATGTCAAGGGTTAGTAGGTGGTTTTAAAAGGTTTAAAGAGTTTTAAAAGGTCTGTAGTTGCTCCTCTCATACACACGCTCCAACCAAACAAGGAGACTCAACCACCAGACCAGTATAGAACAAGTGCTGTTAAAATGGCTCCATATTTATCTAAACAAATAAAAATGTGTAGCTTTGTGCGCGGTGACACTTATAGATGAAACTTGTAAAGAAATTTAATGCAGATGATTGCCGTAATTTTATGAGGATGGATGAAGATTATTGTATGGATTATTCTATAATAAATCTCTAGTAAAGAATTTAACGTTCATTTCTGCGTTCTCTGTTGGAATCATTTTCATCTTTCAAGTTCCATTGACAACGGTATTTTTACAACTCTCATGAAGCTCTACAATAACAAATTTTTCTTTTTCCATTACTTGAGACATTGCTGTAAAAATAGTATTGCAAGGATGACAACTACTGACAGCTAACTAATGGGTCTGGTTGGCTTGAAAGTCGGGACAACAACGCTATACACGTAACAACCCAACAGAAAAAGTGCTGGGGGATTTTGAGATTGAATAGTTCGGCAGCCACAACCTCCCACCGTTGGGTCCGGCAGTTTTCATGATACAACTGCTCTGCACACGATTCAACCGTCGGGTACGACAGCGGTTGTCCCGACCGTTGGGTTGTCGTGTTGGAGCTTGTGTAGGGCCTTTAAGATAGACACGAGATCCACTGGAAGCTGACTCCTAATCCTTAACTGGTTCACTTATTATAGGTAATTAAACCTGACTTCTGCCCTAACGGGAAGCATTCATCAAGTCTATTCTAGAACATTGATACTCAACCTTTTTTGCTCCGCGACACCCCCAAACAGTAAAAATAAATAATATTAATATTTCGCGACTTCCATCCCCCCTATGTATTATAATATTAAGCCGTACTACGTATTACGAATTGAATTTTGACTAATTATAAATGTAAAATATTTTTTAATATTATATGATCAAACTGCACTAATTTTATGTCTAAGAAAATGGAATAGAACTATTGCTATTAATTTTATATTGCTGCGTTTATACTTTTAAAGTAGCGCCGTGTATGAACATGCGTGTATGAACGTGCACATACATGGGCAATTTACAAATTCCAACGTGATGTGTACGCACTCTGTGTAATTTAATCTCCTATTATTCACTGTGAGAGAATGTTTGAACATGCTTATGGATGTGTTTGAACAAGTCGTGCTGTTACTAGTATTTAAAAGGCGCTGGCGATAGCACAATTTTAGTTGAGTCTCGAATCCCAAGCGTGCGTCTGCTGCTTTTATTTTTAGTGGTGCAATTGAAGTCAACCATGAAATAATTTTTTTTTAAATTTCTTATACGAAATGGATAAATTTGTGAAAAAACGATGTGAGCCATCTACATCCAGTACATATAAGAAGAAAAGGTTGTACAATGACAGTTATTTAAATAATGGTTTCACCTAATTGGATGAAAGCTGAATTGCGTTGTTTGTTCTCAAGTTCTCTCCGATGAATGCATGAAGCCTTCAAAATTAATTCGACACTTGGAAACTAAGCATCCGGCTCATAAAAACAAACCCTTGGAATTTTTTGAAAGAAAATTACATACCTTGAGAAATCAAGAGACGTCTATGTAGGCCTATATTTTAAGCCATACTGTAAAAGTTTATTTGAAGCACCTTACCTCGTAGCATTATGAGTAGCAAAGATGTCCAAACCCCATACAATCACCGAAACCCCCGTATTGCCTGCTGCAATTGATATGGTCAGTATTTTAAAAGGCGTTGGAAAAGCAAACAAATTGAAAAAAATTCCGCTTTCTAAAGACACAATATCAAGGCGAATCAATGACACGGCTGCCGATGTCCGCGATTAGATAATAGAGCAAAGTGAGTTCAAGTGAATTTTTTAGTATTCAATTTGATGAATCAACAGATGTAGCAAATATGTCTCAGTTCTTACGTTTTGTGAGGTATGAATGCGGTACATCAATAAAAGAAAATATGTTGATTTGCAAAACAGTATCCGGTCATGCAACAGGAAAATGTCTTTTTTATGTTTTTTGTGAAGCTACTAGAAACTACACTACTACAGATTGGACAAAATGTATCGCAGTGTGTAGTGATGGTGCAAAGGAAATAACAGGACATATGGATTAATGAAAATATTAAAAGATCGTCTTACACCAAGAGCGAAATGGACACACTGCTTCCTTCACAGGCATGCTCTTGTCTCAAAAAATATGCTGGAAATTCTCAATCACATTCTTTGTGAAGGTGTAAAGTTGGTTAAACTAAAAGCAGAGCATTACAGAACAGGTTGTTTACTAAACTATGCGATGAAATGGGCGAAAATCTCTTCTTTTCCATACAGAAGTTAGGTGATTGTCGCGGGGGAAAGCGTTAACACGGGCATTGGAATTGCGAGATGAATTAATAATGTTTTTCCAGGATAAACAAACGCCATTCTCATTGTTTTTACTAAATAATGAGAGTTGTTTATTGTTAGCTTACTTAGCTGTATATTTTCGCATTTAAATAACTTGAATGTAAAATTACAAGGACGCGATAAAAACATTTTATTAATGACAAAGTTCATGCATTCATTAAGATGCTTTTGATATGTGGATTTTCAAAACAAAAATTTTGATTCGTTCTCACTCACGTCGGATTATATTGAGAAAAATTTGAATGAACAAGACACTATTATTCAGCACAGTTTGGGTTGCATGATGATGCATTTGCGTGAGCTAAAAACTCAGTTGACAGTACTTCTCGAAAGATAAAAATGATTTCTAAAAGAGATGGGAGTGAAAACGTTGTTGCCGCAGCTAAGTTACCAGTTGATATTCACGACCGGCTCATCGAAATGTCTGTCGACAAAACGCTACAACTGCAATTTGCAACTGAAGATTTAAATAGGTTTTGGTTTGCTCGACGACATAAATATGGAAATTTACTCACGGAAGCATTGAAAATATTAATACCTGTTTCCACGTCTTATCTCATTGAAAAGGGGTTTCCTCTATGGTTGCTCTAAAAACTAAATATAGGAATCGTATGTTATCACTCGAGAACGATTTACTTTTATATGTTTCTAACGAAGATCCGCGAATGAAAAAAAATTAAATGAAAAACTAATGCAACCATCGCACTAATAATTAATTTCTTTTCTTAACAAGTAAGTGTACTTATTGCATGTAAAATTTTTATAAGTTTATAATAAATGATTTTTTCTCATAAAATGATTATATTATTTTATTATTGTTTCCCAAAGCCCTCCTCCCCTATAATATCACCACGACTCCCAGGTTGAGAATCACTGCTCTAGAACGTGGGTGTGTCGTAGTTGTGGGTAGGTTGATTTTCCCCGCACCATAATTATCAAATTGTGTAAACTGTAATTATATAATAAAAACAGTAATTAATGTAATGGTTTTCTTGTTTTTATGTAACCTGTTAAATAGGAAATAAAATGTATTTACTATTTATTTAATGTATCATTTTGTAGTCATATTCTGTTTCACAGGAAGCTTCAACCTTCCACCAGTGAAAGAATTTTCGAAATCGATTAGGTAGTTTATGAGATTACCTTTTACTTACAAATAAACATACAAACTTTTATAACTAATATTAGATCTCACGGTTCAGTTTACTCACTGATTAATTGGAGTTTTCTTTGTTTCAATTTATTTAGAACACTGAAAATACAATTTCAAACCTCACAACCTTATTGTTGGTCAAATAATATTTTAGTTTTTTATGAATGATTTATATCAGCTGTAAATTGGTTTTATTGTAGAATTAAAACAATTTGAATTTTTCGACTAATTCAAATATCACAGCTGTTTTAAATTATTTCATTTAGGTTTTTTAATAATATTTTATAAAAATATTCCTGAGAACTGGCGGGTTACAATTAAATAATTTAGTGGAAGGTATTATGTAACAAAAAAATAGTTTTGAGATAAATACAATAAAAGTTCTAAAGCTCCTATCTTTTTAGGAATCGCCTAATTTCTTTCACTTTGGTAATTACATATTATCTACCTCTTTTTTTTTGACACTTTTAATTGAAATTTAGTATCTGTTATTAAATTAATATAACAATTTCTAAATGTGTAAACAATTTCCAAAACTTGATTTACTTGAAGGAGCGTGCAGTCATCACCACAGTTCTACAGTTGGCCAAGAAGATCTCTTGGCCAGAGGCGCTTCAAACGTCTGCGCTGAGTACCCGGTATCGCCCTAGTGTACATGTTTTGTATGAGAGGGTTGTCATGTAGTTCAAATTTGTCATGCATCGTCTTGTATAGTTGTTTCGCGATATCAATTACGTATGGCATTTGTAAGTCTTTGTGCAACATTGAGTTTGTGATGTAAAAGGGGCATTGCGTTATCGTTCGTAGAATCTTGTTCTGAATCGCTTGAATACGTTTCGTGTGTGAAGGTTTAGCAGATCCCCAAAGTTGAACTCCATATGTCCAGATTGGTCTTAAGACTGTCTTGTAGATTGTTAATTTGTGTGACATGTTTAATTTAGAACGTCTATCGAGTAAGCGTTTTAGTTGATAGAAGCGTGTTTTGAGTTTGTGGCGTGTGTGTGTAACATGTGCGTTCCATGTAAGTTTTCTGTCCAAGTGTAAGCCTAAGTAGCGTGTTTGAGTAGTGTGAGGTAGCGGAATATTATTAATGTAAATGGTTGGACAGTTTTGTCGTCCAAGAGTAAACGTCATTTGTTGCGATTTGTTTTCATTAATGTTAATTTTCCAAAGTTTAAGCCATGACTCTATCTGGTGTAAATGGTCTTGTGTCTTTCGAGTTGCAATTACAGGATCGGCATCAACCGCAAGAACTGCCATATCATCAGCAAACATAGCCATAGTGGTATAGATACAATTTGGTATGTCACTGGTGCTTACAGAAAACAGCCTTGGTGCAAGAACGCTTCCTTGTGGTACACCTGCATTGACTTCGTACATTCCAGAAAGTTCGTCACCTTGTTTTACTCTAAAGTAACGTTCCACTAGAAACGATTTTATTATCTGTCATTTATGTGTTCAGTAGAACACATAAATGGCCCTTTTCAGTAACATAAATTTCAGTATGTTTTTAGATGATGATTTTTTGTTCATCATCTAAAATGACAGATACAGGCTATCTGGAAGTATTAGTTTCAATTTGTATAGGAGTCCATCATGCCAGACCCGATCAAAGGCTTGAGATACATCAAGAAACACGGCTGAACAATATTGTCTGTTTTCGAGAGCTGAAGAGATTATATCAATTAGTCGGTGACATTGCTGAAGCGTGGAATGAGATGAACAAAATCCGAACTGATGATCAGGAATTGTGTTTGAAGCATCGATAAACGGTACTAGGCGTGGAAGAAGGAGTTTCTCAAATAGTTTGGACAGAATAGAGAGTAAGCTAATTGGCCTGTAAGAAGTTAGTTGGTGAGGTGGTTTGTCTGGTTTTTAGAAGAGAATTATGATAGAGTAGGCCTACTTCCACTGAATAGGGAAGTGAGCGACTCGGAGAATGGAATTGTAGATGTGAGTTAAGAGTATGATGGATTTCCTAGGAAGATAGTGCAAAAGTATTGAAGTAATACGATCATATCCCGGGGCTTTGCCTAATGGCAGGTCGTGAATTGCCCGGAAGAGTTCCCCGGGGGAAACTGGCTTTTGGGGAAGGCTAAGTTGCAGAGGAGCATTAAGGAAATTTTATATGTTCGGTTGATCTTTGTGTTGTAGGTTGTGTGGTTGGAATGTGTTATGCAAGTGCTGAGCAAGCATTTCTGCTTTCTCTACCTCTTATGCAATTAAAATTTGTTTGAACTTAACTTTTCAGTACCACTTTTCTCATATTTTTCTTTTGCATTTTACACCTTCGTCCTCTAAACATCTGTATCCATCCTCAGAGAATATCACAAAAACTAAATTTTTTTGGTTTTGAAAAAAAGTGTTATATAGCACCTTCATCCACTAAGCTCTTGGATTCATACAACAGATGGACGACTTTAAGTATCTAATAGGCAGATGACTTGCACGAAAAAAACACTTAAAAACGAAACGTAAGCAGTTGGGCATTAAAGTAGTCATAAATCAGTTGTAGCCTACTTGTTAGTAGTGTTATAATAAGCATCTTACCACCTGTCATGAGACGCGTCGTCTCATGAAAAGGATTTTTATTATTACTTTTACACTCTCCGGGGGCCTCCACTTTCTTTGATTCGGGTCTGATAAGCCTACACACGCGAATTGATCTGCTCCGAATTTTAATTACTGCCATTGCCAGCAAATCATCTGTACTCTACTATCTAAAGATTTGCTGAATGCTCTTCATAAGATTGGTTGTGGTCAATTTTGTATATAAAAAAATACACTTAAAATTATTTTTATTTAGACTTTTTATTTATATGCTGTGAACAAAGAAATATTGAAGTACAATTTAATATTTTGAGCTTAGTGAATCTAATTGACATTAAAAATAAATTGCAAAACAAAACATTGTTAAAATTAAGTATTTGTTAAAATTTAATCTGAGATTAAATCAACGTTTAAGATGAAAATACACTTACAATTATTATATATAAGAAACGCTGAATTGTTCAATTGTTTTATTATAAAAAAATAATCTACTTTAAAAAACTGACAATATTTATAAATTTTATTATTTAATTTTCTAACTACAAATAAATAAATAAATAAATACATAAAAAATCTAACCTAACTAAAATAATATAATTAATACAAAAAATAATAAATATTTAAATTCTGCATCTATGTAGGAACATATTTTGAATTTCTAGAAACATATAAATGTAAAATAAATTTAGTTATAGGTGCTGTGAAATATCCACCGGGTTGGTCTAGTGGAGAAGTCGTCGCAGTAAATCAGCTTTTTAACAGCTGATTTTCAGAGACGAAGATTCCTAGTTCAACTCCAAGTAAAGGTACTTTTTTACGGATTTGAACACTAGACAGTGGTTATCGGTTTACTTTGATGGTTAGGGTTCAATTAACTATCCGCTTTCAGAAATGGTCGTTCTGAGTCTGTACAAGATCACACCTCAATTTATTTAATTATCCTGTAGCATGATAAATAGCATATTAACTAATTTTGATGAATATTGATTGTATAAAAAAAATAAAAAAATTTACACTGTGTTTAATAAAGAATAATAAAAATAATATTTTCGTGTGTGAGAATTGAATATTATCTGACGAAATATCGTATTAAAGATCTATGAAGAATAATACATATTATATTGACACTATATTTTTTCACAACTTAAAACTGAGTGTTTTATGACAACCGGGCACGAGTTTGTTTGCCTCAGTAGAACACATAAATGGCCCTTTTCAGTAACATAAATTTCAGTATGTTTTTAGATGATGATTTTTTGTTCATCATCTAAAACGTTATTGAAATTTATTTTTATTAAAATTTATTTAATAACGTTTTAGAATGCCATCTTTTGATAGATGTATAAATTTTTCCAAAAAATTTGTTGATGTTACTAAGATTATAGGTAAACATAGCGGTTTTCATTTTAGTATCTAGTTAATATTTTACTGCAAAAAGTACCCATAACTAAAATTTTACATGTGTTTCCACTCTATATATTTTCAGTGAAAATTAAGTGGTTTCATTATTATTTTCCTTAGATAATTCATTGTTATTATTCGCTTGATCTTTTAATTGAAGTGAATTGACAAAGACATCATCGAAAAGATTATGTTCTTCACCGTCCTCTTCGACAACCAAAATCGGTGTGGCTCCATCGTATAGACTTGATGATCGTTTGTTGAAGTCTTCCTTCGATATACTTCTTGTAAAGCTGAGCCGACGGTGCAATGGAGTTTTCTTGTTCTGCGGTACCAACGATAAGATGTCTGATGCCTTTTCTTGAATAATTCTCCAAGCAGTATCTGTAATTAGAATAACAAGAATGTCTATAAGTGGAATCCGTGTAATACGATTTTTAAAGGACAGCCTCGAGTTAATATTAGACAAAAATGTGTCTTAAGGATACAAGAGTATAGGTCGTACATTTTCATAATATCAACTCTGAGATGTGAGTTGAGGCTGGCGAGCAAGCTTAAGAAGAAATGTTGTACAGGGAATATGCGTAGTGCTGTGCGTACTGTATGTACGGCAATTAAATTTTCTGCTGTAATACAAAATTTTTAAATACTTAAATTCCTGAACGTGCTTAATTGGTGGATACTCAATAAGTCGCATGGAGCATAAGGAATCTTACGAGCGCAGATTCTTGCTTTGGAAGCGTAGCAGGCCGAGTGGGTAAGGGAAAATCCTTGTATGATTTCATACAGGATTTGGGGGGATTTGCGGGGGTATGCTTCAATTGTTTGTTTAGAAACGTCCGGTGTCCGTGCTCTCATTGGTCATGGTGAATTTGCGCCTTGTTTAAGGCGATTCCGTCTGCTGGATGATGATTCGTGCGTCTGAGGGGATGTCCAGGTCTTTGACCACTTGTATGTCCGACTCTAGCGGGGTCCAGGCAGCGACTCAAGAAGCTTCGAGGACAAGGGGAAAATTATCTCCTCACCTTTGAGAGTTATTTCAAAGAGGTGCATATCTCTGCTGTGTAGCAGTTCCTAGAGGTAGCTTCATTCTCCCGCCGTTACGTAGTTTAGTAAGGCAGTTATCTCAGACCTGAGACAATGATGCCGAATACTATTATTACTTCTGCTGAGAGCAAATAGTGGTAACGAGCACAAGCTGTTCTATGTTATGGCGATATTTAAGTCTTAATTAGGTTTTATATAGGCCTAATGTTTATTTATCATTTGACCTGTTTCAATCTTTTGATTTTTAGGACTACTTTTCAATTTTATTTCTAATGACGGGCACCTTGTGCATCGACAGGCTTTCTCGGATGAGAGAGCGAGTTTAGCAGTGCATCTCCCATATTCCTGACCTACCTCATCCTCGGTTTCGAATCTTGTATTCATAATTAAGTAATCTTAGGCAAATGACAGTCGCCAGTCACGAGTTTATAAAAGTTCTTCGAAACGTCCTTCCGGTCTATGATTTCGGGTGCCCAATCAAACAGGAGGTGTGGGCCGAAATTCTAGCAAACCATTAGGCGTATCATTATCAAACAACATCAACTTAGTTTTCAAATTAAACGCTTAAGTCCCTTAAACGAATGTGAAAAAATGACTAATTTGAAGAAGTGCTCCTTTAACTAAATCCGATTGGAAATATTATAAAGAAATTTTTTAAATACTAGTTCCGAGTGCAAGTTACATAGGAATGTCGAAAGAACACAACTCTCCTACTAAATGATACCAAACAAATAAATGAATTAAGTTTTAAATAAACTCACCTATTTCTTCAAATGTAGGACTTTCATAATTGACACAGAATCTTATGACATATTTATCCTTTATTTTGGTTGGAATCATATGAAGTTCACCAGAATGATTAATATTTGCAAGCAAATTTTCTGTCAATACATTTCCTCCTTTCAATCGGAAACATACTAATCCAGTCTGAAATTATAAAGAAACAATACATAAATATGTATTTACGTAAAATAAAATAAATAGTACAACTATACAGAATACCCCCGCTTAACCAAAATGTAGGGAGCAGACCCGATTTCGGATATGCAAAATTCCGGATAATTAAGGAATGGTCGGCCTGAGTCTGTACAAGGCTACATCTTACTTACAAGTCATACATACGAAGTGTGGCAATTAGAGGATTGGAGCTGCTACATTCAAATAACAAGCACGCCGCTCTTTGAATATGTCTCTGCCTGTTGATTCTTTTCCGTTTCTGAGCTCGTGTGGGTTGTACATCGCTCAGTTTTGCTGAGTAAATTGCCTGTTTAAGTCCTTCGCTTCTCGTCAAAAAATTGCAGAGTTTCAAGTTTGCAAATTTTCAAAGCTAGCAACGAATTAACTTCAAGTTTCTTGTTGAACTGGGAAAAACCGCTGCAGAAGCTTATGCCATGTTAAAGTAAGTGCACAGACGTGAATTTTTATCGTGCACATTAGATTTGATTGGTTTAAGAGGTTTAAGTGGGGACGTGAAACGACCGAAGACGATCCGCGACCTGGACCATCTTCAACATCAAAAATGTACGACAACATACAGAAAATTGATAAATTGATCCGAGAAATTCGTCGTCTTAGTTTTCGAGCTCTTGCTAAATTCATTTTCAAGATTCTGACTATCTTCGAGGACGAGTAAGAAGACGAACAACCGAATTGTGGAAGAACAATTCGTGGATGCTTCTCCAAGACAACGGACTAGCCCGTTTAATTTTGTTCGTGAAGGCGTTCTTTGCAAAATACCGAATCACCGTGTTGGATCGTACTCGCCTCCTGTTACAGGAGGCCGTATGGCCTCCTGTTACTTTTTTATATATTAAAGTCGGAGCTTAATGGGACAAGATTTGACAATGTGGGAGCAGAAAAGTAAAAACGACCGAGGTTTTCAGCGAGCTGAGAAAAGCGGATTTCCACCACCGCTTTCAATAATGGAAAGTTCGTATGAAGCGTAGTAGGTTTCCTCTAGGAGAATACATTGAAGGGGATAAACTTTGTAATGTAATTGGTCGTTAATAAAATGGTTTTTTTGTAACATTACGGTTATTTAGTTACCACTCCTTGTATAAACGAAAATACAGCAATTTAAGAGTACAAAATAAATTTTATTTTAATCACAATACAGTCTTGTACAGTTTTTTTAAAGAAAGTCAGATATTTTCTGAAAACGTTTTTGCGGCAATATCTCACCATCGCTTTATTAGAAGTACGTATGATGGTAAAGATTCCTCACACTATTTAACAACGTAAGGTAACCTAAAACAATTTTGTTTAAGGTTACCGTTTTTGGAATCAAAAACGAATTTCAAGAGTACTGAAACCGTATATTCGTATTTCATTTCATTAGACACCGTTCTGTACCTTAACGACGGACGGTACGAATTTAAATTTAAATTTATTACTGTGCATTATATGCAGTAACGATATACATTAAACCAAATAAAAATCAGGTGAAAAAATCTGAAAAAATAAAAAACCTAGTGCGAAACACTCACACGACTTGCCTATGTAAATAACGACCAATGTCACCTGAGTTTAATCATTACTAACAATGTAAAATGAAAAACAACCAAATTTTAATCCTGAGTGAAAGACACTAAATGAAAATTAATCCTCGTAAAACTTAAAAATGTGGAAAACAATAAATTGTCGTTAAACTAGGCTCTGTAGAACGAAATAGAATGAAATAGCCTACGAATTTGAAAATTGAAACATAAGACAGTAGTAATTGCCATTGGGGACCCGACACGAAAGTTCTCATAAAATTTGGTTGACTGGAAGTAGTAGTTTATTAGTTTATTCGTGTATTTTTCACGTTTTAGCGAGTTTCTCAAAAAGGGCTCCTACAATTTTTTTAAAATCGCCTATTCACTAAATATTTTGTGCTCTTCGAGGTAGGAGTAAGTGGGATGTCTGCTGAAATTCTAGGGGGCTGTGTTCTACTGGGTTTAAGATTGTGGGCCTTAATATCCATGTTACGACATTAATGTATATAATCAAAGCTGTAGAAAGCTAAAAAAGTCTACGTTTATTTCAAGAATATTTTCTAGAGTATACTTAGTTTAACGTAAATTAGTATTTTTTTATTGAAATCGATTAAAAATGGAGTTTTTTAAAAGATTGCGTTAGTATGCATTTTACGAAAAAAGTATTAAGTTGTAGGTTACAACGTTACAACTTTAATTCAAGTAAATTTTTTCCGTCAAACTTGGTTTAGGTTAGTGATTTTCCGATTTGTTAAGAAGAGCAGAGGTTGATTTTCACTTAGCTGCATTCACTTATGATTAAAATTAGGTTTCGTTTTCCATTTTATTTTGTTTACTTATATGCAACATACAAACATACGTTATGTTTTTTTAAGAAGAAGAAGAAGAAGAAGAAATAGAAAAATAAGGTAGAGAAGAAGAAGATTCAGTTAAGATTTAGTGTACTTACTCGAACAGTATTTGAGACTTCAAAACGATCATCTTTCACGACAAGACTTTCAAAATATTTGGCATATTTTATATGACCTCTTATAAATTCTTGAATTCCAGTTATGCCATACATTCTAAAGACGAACCATAATTTTAAAGCTCTGAATCGTCGACTTAAAGGAATCTGCATATGTCTTCTGTCAATGAGTCCACCGTGGTCATGTTCATGTTGTAAGTAAATCGGGTCAACTATCAGACCTTTGGATAGTTTAATCTTGTCAGCTACCCACAATACGGATGCATCAAAATGTGTCAAAAACCATTTGTTTGGGTTTACATTGAACGAATCTGCGTATTCGATTCCTTCCATTAAATATCGCATCTCCGGACAAATGAATGCATTACCGGCGTATGCTCCATCGACGTGAAACCAAAAGTTTTTCCGTTTCTTACAGACTGGTCCTAACTCTGATAAATTGTCGAATGCTGTTTGGCTTGTTGATCCGAGGATTGAACAGTACATAAATGGCGTTAGACCTTTCGCCTCATCTTCAGATATTGCCTGAAATTTCAAAACAAATTAATTTAGTACTGAAAAATATAACCTACTAATACTATAAAACAGAAACGTATTGTAACATTAGGCTAGAAAAGGTTAAGGTGAGATAATTAGGTGAGACCTACTATTGTATTTGAAAGAAAGTATGTAACTGACTACCATTTTTACCTGGAAAGGGTGCACTAGGGGTGGCGGCTCTTATTGTCATTTTTATATTCTGTTGTGATTACGTTTTTTAAAATTTCTAGTGTTTTCTAATTTTTGCATTTATGTATACCCTTTTATGAATTATTTTAAAATTTCTGAAAATCCCTTTATTTCGTTCATTCTCGTACATCTACCTTTTAATTATTGCTTCCAGAATTTGGAAGAAAGTCTTTGTATTTCTATTATTTGTCTACAACCTCGTCTTTCTATTTCTTTCTTGTTGTTTAGGTCAACAGTTGAAAGACTGGTTTGAACCTCTAGAGGTTTTACAAAGTAAAAACCAGGAGTAAGTTGGTTTACTATTGTCTTCCTCACTGAGTTGAAAGAGTATGCTTATCAGCATGCCAGGCCAAAATTCCGAAAAGAACCCACTTTCCACCACGGAAATGACACCGCCATTTCATTCACCACAGGGTCTGGCTGTATAGTGAAATTCATTAATCTCAGAGGAGACAACTCTAACTAGTGTCTTTTACATCTCTACCTCTTCTGTTCTTAAATAGTTCAGTCATATAATTGGCTGACTATGTGATAAAAAACAGAAATATTTTTTGTAGCCCTGGAACCAACAGATCGAGTGCAATTAATTTAACACTCCACGTGCCTGTTATGGACATGATTTATTTCTAGAAAACCTAAAGTAGTATAAAAATGCTAGCGCCTTTTGGCAGTGTGTAAATTGAATTCAGTTAGTTCAAGTTGTCACACGGATTGGTATTAGTGTGAAAACACTGTACGTTAAGAAAAAATTTGCCTGGTTTCCATATTGCATTTGGTTGTAGGTAAGAGGTAACTGTTAAATGTAACATTATTGGTATTGTTCTAGCAGAGAGCATTGTAAGAGAAGCCAAAGCCCCATCAAGGGCTGCAGACCTACACAATGATGATCATTAGGAATTTGATTTAATGTTGTCTTCAAAGAAATTATAAGAAATCAACTTCATGCTCTAGTAAAATATTGATACAAAAAAATCAAAGCTATAATAACCTGTTCCAAAGTTTCTGCGGTGACTCTTCCGTCATCATTAGTGTCCAGTGCTCTTAATTTCACTAAACATATTTTAGCAGCTTTTTCGACACATGAGTGCGATTCCTTGCTACAATATGCTACTAGTAAAGGCAACAATTCAGATTGTCTGTCGTCATCAAGTCCCTTCTTTTTCTTCAACTCTTCTAGGGCTGAAAATCTAGCTGCTAACATTACTACTAAAATTGCATCACTAGCTGATCCCTGTAACAAAATATTTGAAAGTTAAAATATTATTCAGTTCAGTTTTATATTAGAAATGCTATAACTAGATAATCCTCTGAAATTTTATAAAGCTAATGTGTTGTTATGTATTGGTTATAGTATTATATTTTTTTAACCATAATAAATATGCTCGTAGTAATTTGTCAAGTTAAGAACAATAAGCAACTCCATGACCCGATGAGCTGAGGATGATATGTATAATATCATCGTGGAAATGAGATTTAGTCTTATACAGACTCTGAGGCAGTATGGTTACTTGAACACCAAACATCAAAGTATACCGGTAACCACTGTCTTGATTTCATACCCGTATAACTTTCTTTTTAATGAAAAATAAAAATTATAAAAAATATTTTTTAAAAGTACTTTTACCATAATTTGAACCACGGAATCTTCGGCTCCTAAAAAATCAACTGTTAAACACGACTCTCGGTAATGACTTCACCTCTAAAAAAACCCGGTGGGTAAGGTAAAAAAGTATTAATCCCTTTCAAAAAAGGGAAGGTTAGAAAATCTGATTGAGTAAAAAACAATTTGAATGTTGCTAAATTAATTTTTGACGTAGATTCTGGAAGTTAGGTTGCCAAATTGAGGCAGTGTAGGTACTCCAAAATTAATGCACCGATTTGAAATTTGTCCGCTTTTATTTTCTGTATTTTTAAAGATAAGAGGTCTTCGTATAAATTTAACGACAAAAGTGTATATAATTAAAGTTATAGGAAATAAAAAATCTACAACTTTAATTTCGAGTATGTTTTTCTACAGAGCTCAGTTTAATGTCATTTAGTGATTTTCCGTTAATATTAAGTTCTACAGAGGTTAATTCTAACTTAGCGTCATTCACTCATTATTAAAATTAGGTCGTGTTTATCGTTTTTACATTGTTTACTAATGATTAAACATAAGTTGTAGTATTCACTATTTACATTAGCAAGAGAAAATCGTTTGAGAGTTAACACCAGATTTTTAAGTAGTTAAGTTTAGCTTTTCGCTGTTTAAATCTTACATTTTTAGTAACATTTATTATAAAAATGTACTATTAATTTAGTAATTTACTGTCATTTTCTAATATTGTAATATCTGAAATAATTTAGTTAGCTTGTAAGTTGTTGAACGTCCAGTACTCCTTTTGGGAGTCTCCTGAATCCAATTAACAAAAAATAACCTCTTCTTCATTTTGAAATATTAAGTACCATTCCATAACCAATTTGTCCCATTAATGAAATCCTTCTTGTAGATTGCGAATTGGAAATATAGTTATTTGGAAATATAGTATTAAAATAGTACGTATTAAGTAGTAAGTAAGTACTTACTAGTAGTACTACTATTTAGTAGTAAGTAAGTTCTTACGTAGTAATTATTAAATTAGTTAAATGGAAATATACGAGTATGGAAATATAATAGTTGGTAACGTGCTCGCCTCTCATCATGCGGTCTTGGGTTCGAATCCCATTCAGGCACGGCATATTTTCATACGTTACAAAAATCATTTCATCCTTCACCGTCTGCATTAGCAGTAATTGCCGAACAGTCGGACATTAAATAAAAAAAAAGAATTGGAAATATGTTTGTGAATCTTACCTCAAGAACGCCTCCACCAGTGCCTGATGTAGATAGGAATTTTTGAGGAAGTCCCAAAGCTTTTGCTGCAATCAGAAGATATAATCCGTAATGATCATCTGGGTCATACAGTTTATAAATTTTATAATAATTCCCTAACAATGTTTCTCGAAGTACGGTACAAATTCAAGAAGTTTGTAGGTTTCAGAGTTTTGAAACCAATATAAATTTTTGTTGATTTTTTAAAATCAAGTTATCATCGGAAATACACGTTTAAAGATCCCCTAACCCCTCCAAAAATTTTGTTGGACCTCCCAAAATGAGGCCCGACATGAATATTTTCATCAAAATCGGTCATCCAGCAGTAGTAGTTTATTCGTGCGACTTTTTTTCAATTTTTTGCAATTTTCTCAAAATCGGCTCATACGATTTTTTAAAAATCGCCCTATTTGCTACATTTTTTATACTCTACAAGATAGGAACTCTACAAGAAGCTCCGTCTACTGAAATTTTTGGGAAGGTTGTTCTCTCGTACAAAAAAAATGTTTTACTTTGGAGATTGCACCCTTAACATGCATTTTAGAGCAAAAGTGTGTATAATTAAAGTTGTAGAAAATGTAAAAATTTACAACCTTTGTTTAAACATTTTTTGTATACCGCTTAATTAGCGGCAATTCGTGATTTTCTGTTTTTTCTTGAAAATCGGTAAAAAAATAGGATTTTTTAAGATTGCAACCTTGGTATGCATTTTATTACAAAAGTGTGTGTAATCAAAATAAATTAAAGAACCTACAACTTTTATTTTAATAATTTTTTTCTACAGAGCCTAGTTTAGAGGCAATTGCTAATTTCCGTATTTTTAAGTTGAACAGAGGTCGATTTTCATTTTACGTCATTCACTCATGATTAAAATTAATTAAAATTTTTAATTGTTTGCTCGTGATTAAATACAGGTTTTATTTTTTATTTTTTGAATTGGCAAGAGAAAGTCGTGTGAGTGTTTCACACTAGATTTTGTGCGTATTATTGTGGTCTTACGAATAGTTTTTGTTATGTAATGTACTCCTCCTACAAGCACGGCCTGTACTCTATTGGAGGAGATAAATATTTATGAATTACTTCCCGAATATTCGCATTTACTATTGAGATTTGAGATTTTTCTTTCACTTACCGAACCAATCGATTACGACGATTTCCAGTTCTGTACAAGAAGGTCCAGACGCCCATGAGAAGCCGATTACATTGGTCATATCAGACAGCATATCTCCAATCAAACTAGGGAATGATCCACAGGATGGAAAGTATGCGTAGAATCTTGGATGGTTCCAATGGACCATCTAAAACAAAACAAAGCAAAATGAATTTTGATTCCGAAATATTAACACATATTTTTCTAAAATCTAGAAGTGTTTTTTCTTTACAAGGATACCATATGAAGCCCTTTCACCCTCCATCACCTTTCGTCACCTTTCACCCTTTATATAACCCTTGAAAACTAAATGGTAAAGTCGTTGCCATGAGTCTCAGCTGTTTAACAGATGGTGTACAGAGACGAAGGTTCCGTGGTTAAAATTCTAGTAAAGGTAATTACTTATATACGGATTTGAATACTAGACAGTGGTTACCGATGCACTTTGATAGTTAGGATTCAATTAACAACACTCACTCAGGAATAATTGGCCTGAATCTGTGCAACATCATCATCATACATGTCATCATCTCATTATGTCATGGAGCTGCTTACAAGCAACGTACACACATTACGGTTAAACAAAAAGTCAAAAGGATATTCATTGACCAGAGCTCCTTCTTGTTTAAACTCTTAAAGTCAAAAAGTTTTTAAAGAGGATGTTCGTTAAACAGAGCACCATGTTTAACCCCTGACGCCAAAAATGTGCTTTCTTTTAGAACACTATGAAGCTACAGTACATAGAGTTTCATATTTAACTAAAGCCAAAAATTGTTTTCATATTTAGATTTACATATTATAGCTACTGTTGCTGTGACGTGACTATCGGAAAATTGTTTTTCACCTCACCGTAACACAAGGTCATAAAACAGATTTCTGTTTTGGGCGTGGTCTATTTCAATTTAATCAAAGATTGGACAAATAATACCTTGTTCTTGGATTATCACGGTTTTAAAAATGGACTTTTACATCAGTTTTCAAGATTTGAAGAAAAGTCATTAGGTTGACACTTTTACCATCGGGTCTACCCGCACTTGCTAATCCGCCCTTCATAATTAGGCCGAGCACTTACACTTCCATGGAAAACAAACCATTAGGCTACTGTTTCTTTTTGCCCATAACAGATAAATGGAGAGTCAAATTATTTACTTTCAATCTGTTCGTTGCAAGGCTAAAATAAATAGTTCTATTTCTTATCACATGGTCAGTCAATTAAATGACTGAATCATTTAAGAACAGAATAGGTAGAGGTGTAAAAGACACTAGTCAGAGTTATCTCCTCTAACAGTAATGAATTGCTGTAGTTTTGCATTAGAATTGCATTTACCACAGGGCAGCCAGACCCTGTAGTTCTTAACCTTTTATTGGTCAAGGCACATTAACGTACTAGTCAGAAAAAAAGAGTACTCAGTAATAGCAATGGAAGCAGTTAATACTCTGTTACATTTTTCAACCGTTTACTTGTGCGAGCTCGCCTTTTCGACAAAACAAACATAAAAAACAAGAAGCGTGAGAGACTAGCCAACTCTCAGTTGAGGAGGGAATCCGTGTGTGTTTGTCTTCATTTTTGCCCCGAATGAATTTTTCTTTTATGTAAGAAGCGACAAGCTCAAGTTTCTCATTAGTAACTCCAAATAATCTTTTGTTGTAAGGCTTAAGCCAATAAATCCTCATTAAAATACGTTTAAGTTCTTGAATATATCTTTTGTTTTTTTTTAAATATATATTGAGTGAAATTATTTATATTTTTTATCATATTATCCCAGCCTCAGAAGTTTCGTGGCATATGAATGCGCCGCGGCACACCCGTTGAGAACTCTCGTTGAGCTCTAGAGGTTCAAACCAGCCTATCGGCTGATGACCTAAACAATAACAGGATCCTATGTTACATATTGTCCTGACTGTATTTTACAAAAAAAATAATTTGAAAAAAGGGTTGCTATTATTGTTCCAAAGAGACTCCAAATAATTTAAAAGCTCCTCCCAACAACTTGGTTTAATTAGTTTACGAAATAAAAATGACTAAATTTTGAAAAAAAAACAATTAAGTTAATTTACAAAGTTAAAAATTAGTACTAGATGCCTCAATAGTCATTGGTCTATATAGCTCAAGACAATATCCAATGACGATCTAAGGCAAGGTTTTTATAGAGAAATCTAAGGTACATCATAAATAAAGTCTTTAATAGGCTCTCAGAATAAATTTCTAGAATCCTGAGATGTTGTTCCATAAAATCAGGAATGACTCCTCTAGAAGTTCTAAGTTTCAACTTCGTACAATATTCCGTTCCTGTGTTATTTTGTTCGTACACGCACGCACACACTCACACACACACACACACAAACACAGAAAAATTGCTAAAAATAATTTTTTGGGTTTAGGATTTAACAGGTCAGTTTGGATAGGCCTAAATATAATCATATAACCATAGGCTATATGTACCAGGAAGCCTAAGCAAGCCTGTTTATTAATTTTTGAATAAATTTATTGAATTTAATGCTAAATATTATTTACTAAAAAACCATAAATTTGAATGTAACGATATAATTAATTAAATGCCTAGTAATTGGACGCTCCCCCGATTTTTATAAATTTAATTTTTATAACTAGAATTGTTTATAGGAGTTTTAAATAGGCTATAATATAAAAATGATACTCTTAATTATGAGCGTTATTTTAGAAATAAATCTGACCGTCCATAGGAAAAGAGATCTTATCTTCACTAAGAAAAATTTTCAGAAGAGCAAAAAAATGAAATTAGGTCAAAAAATGACATTTTCTGGATTTCTTGTTTAAAATATTACTTATTCTTTTCTGTGTATGAAAATAACCCTACGTAGATTATTTTATTTTGAATTTCAAACCTGATTAAATTCCCAAAAATAGACAGTATGTCAAATAGGGAAAGCGGACCTTAGGCTTCACCAATGTATTTCTTATTGGTGAAGTTAAGATCCCTTTTCTGTTGGATACGTAAAATAATAACTAACAGTTCTGGCTCAAAACATGAAAAAAGAATGAGTAAAGTATAAATAATTATGTTTTTAGCGATTGGTCTGTGTGTGTGTGTCTGTGGGTGCGTGAACAAAATATCTCAAGAACGGAACATCGTACGAAGTTGAAGCTTGAAACTTACGTTAGTTACCACTAGAGAACCCGACATGATTATTTTCATCAAAATCGGTCAACCGGAAGTTGTAATTTATTCGTGTAATTTTTTACTTATTTTCGATTTTCTCAAAATCAGCTCATACGATTTTTTAAAAAATCGCCTCATTAACTACATTTTGTATGGTCTACATCAGTGGTTCTCAAACTTTCATGCACTGTACCCCCCATTGAACACTGATGTGAGGTCACACTCCCCCCTCACCATTATCACTATAAGTGGTCAAAACAAGTAGGCCTAGCAGCCTACAATTGGCATATGAAACAGAAGCGTGATCAAAGTGTTGCCAGAGTAGGATAATCACGAGTTATTGCAATAATCAAGTGCTAGACTCTGCTAGAATGTACAAAAAATACGATAATTTTGAAAATATACAGGAACTACAAAACTGAGTAAATTATAGTTTTACTTTTTTATTTTTTTTTAATACATTCATGCCTCCCTTAAAATTCTTCTACCCCCCTCCCAAGTGGCGTTCCCTAGGTTAAGAACCAATGCTCTACATGATAGGATAGGCGCCATGACTGCTGAAATTCTTAGGGAGGCTGTGCTCTCGTACAAAAAATGGCTTTTTTAAGATTTCGACCTTAAAATGCATTTTACAGAAAAAATTTACATAATTAAACTGTAGAAAGTTTTTAAATCTACAACTTTTATTCCAAACATTTCTTTGTACACCGCTTAGTTAAGCGGTAATTGGAGATTTTCTGGTTTTTTCATGAAAACCAGTAAAAATGGATTTATTTAGATATCGACGTTAGTATGTATTTAACGGCTAAAGTGAATATAATCAAAATTTATAGGAAATTAAAAGATCTTCAACTTTTATTTTGAGCATTTTTCTTTACAAGTTCTCGTTTAGCGTCAAAGAGTGATTTTCCATATTATTAAGTCCAACCTAGGTTGGTTTTCATTTTGCATCATCACTTGTGATTCAAATAAGATTATGTTTTTTTGAGGTTAATTATTTTGCTTATTTTTGATGTTTTATAACTAACGTGACGTTATATTGTTTATTATTTGCATTGGCAAGAGAAAGTTGTATAAGTGTTTCACACCAGATATTTTAGATTAGTTTCCGTAGTATTTCGTAGTATTTCAATGATTAATGCAATTTGTTAAAAGAGAAAAAATTATTTTGTAATGTTTTATCTTTGTTGTATGTTAAAATTACAATAAATTTTCTTAAAGTTTTGTCCGTCCGTGAATTTTTACATTTGATATTATCTCAGAAAATCTGCTACAGGATTTTAACTATTTCATTATTTGAAGATCACTGGATTTAGCACAAAATTTTACATAAGACATAAAAACTGACAAAGACAAGGAAAGTAAATACTAATTGAACAATATCACTAAAATATTAACCAACTTTAATTGTAATATCCCGAAAAAAGTGTTTCTTAAACTTTCAAAACTTTAAAGTTCTGTAACTTAAACTACTGTTTCATAGATTCCCTTATTGAGTTTATACTACATAATTATGACTTAGTTGAATATATTTTACGATTAACAGTGCCAATTTCAAAAGTATTAAAATAATTAGTAGCGTGATTTCACTGGCAAATCTCCATTAAGCCAGACGCAAGATGGCCACCGTGCAGGTTTTCTTTATTACCATATTTTATATTATTCCATTTGAAATCGTAAAATATGATCAGCTGTTTATTTGCTGTTATAAATTCATTTAAAAAACCTGTTATGAAACATTCGTAGTCTTTCTTCTTGATCACATGTATTCATGTATTAATTAAATATTTGAGTACAATTATTTGTTGAAACTTAAAGATTTAATATTTTTAATATCAATAAAATAATATTTACTAACAAAATTTACATAAATAAATTTATAATTAATTTTTAATTTTAAATGTACCATTTATAACTTGCAACAATTGGGCCTGAACATGTGTAGTGTATTTCCGATGAGCATTCATTCGATTTTGCAATTCTGACATGGAAACATGTAAGATTGCAGCGAACTTTTTTTTGCATTTTACAACACTTATGATCAACGTTAAGAAAAATATACAATTTGAATTTCTTTACAAAGTTTTTTAAAGTCTTTGCCGTGGTTAATTTTCATTTAGCATCATTCTCACTAATGATGAAAAGTGGGTTATGTTTTTCATTCTTAACATTGTTTACAAAATTATAAAATATTATTTGTATTTTCATTATTAATACAGGAAAAAGAAAGTTATGTTACACACCCGATTTTTGATACATGCAATGACTAAACCAATAGAAATTTCAAAAACTGAGAGAAACTAAAAATAAAAAAAATTGAAATGAAAATTTCAATTTACTTCGATTCCTTTCTTCCAATTAACTTCAACCTCATCTCCAATGGGGTGAATTTGAAGTTAATTGGGAAAAATTTCAAAATATCAGAGGTAATGAAACCGTATAGGAAGGGGGAAAACAACAAAATATGACTGATTGTTTTTTAAAGTAAACACGGAAATTTGTTTCCCGTCGTCCGTGTGATTAATTTTTTTTGAAAGAATTTATCTCCAGAAATGATCTAAATGATTTTTACTTACTCCTTTCATAATTTTAGTATCGAAGTCGTTCATGATGTCTTGAAACTTTTCAGGGTACATCGGTGCCTCATCGGGTAATAATGGAAAAAGATAACCTGGCTGTACATTAGGTGTCACTTTCCTTTCACCAATTGTTTCATAGTACTCCGCTATGTAATCGATCACTTGCTTTCCATGAATTTTAAAAGCGTTTCCATCCATTGTTTGCTGTAACAAATCATAAAATAATTATAGGTTAGGTTTTGCTCATACACATAGCATTACTAACAACCTATCTGTAGCCTACATTTAAATGAAAAGTCCTCATTGAATGATTGATTGACTCACTCACTCATCACTGATTCTCCTACTTGCACAATAGCTGTAAAACTGAAATTTTAAGGGAATATTCCCTAAAGGTCAAATAGAAAAGTTAAACAATTTCGACATTCCGCCGTTAAAGGGTTGAAAAGGGTGTTCAACCATTAAACCGATATTTTCTCTTTACTAAGTTCCGGACAAGCTAGATAGAAGCTGAAATTCGGTGGAGATATTACCTATAGTGAAGCTAAAAATATTACCCCTTAACGGTAACAAAAATGTTCCCGCGAGGTGTTAAAAACTGTTTTCAACCTCAAAACCAATATTTTTTGTTTATTAATTTCTGGGCAAGGTAGACGGCTGAAACTCGGTGGAGGTGTTACCGATAGTGCACCTAAAAATTGATTCCTTAACAATTTCCGGAATTTAACCTTAAGGCGTTGAAAAGGATATTCAACCCTTAAATGTTTATAAATTTCAATGTAATAAGTCTATTACGAATTAAGTATGCTCATAACGAGCAGTGGTGAGCGTTAAATTAGCACTCGATTTGCTGATTCCAGGGCTCTAAATAATAGTTCAGTTTCTTATCACATGGTCAGCCAATTATATGACTGAACTATGTAAGAACAGAAGAGGTAGAGGTGTAAAAGATACCTCCTCTCAGAGTAATCAATTTCGTTATACAGCCAGACCCCGTTGTGAATGAAGTGGAAGGTGCCATTTGAAGGGTGGAAAGTAGATCTTTATGGAGGGCCTGCCATGCTAATAAGCATACTTTTCCACTCTGTGAGTAAGGCAATGGTAAACCATCTCTTTCTCGTTTTACTTGGTAAAGCTTCTACAGGCGATGTTGGTAACGTGCTCGCCTCTCATCACGCGGTCTTGGGTTCGAATCCCACTCGGGCATGGCATTTTTTCATACGTTACAAAAAATTCATTTCATCCTTCACCGTCTGCATTAGCAGCAATTTGCAAAACAGTCGGACGTTAAACCAAAAGAAAAAAAAAAAAAAAAAAAAAAAAAAAAAAAAAAAAAAAAAAAAAAATTCTACAGGTTCGAACCAGCCTTTCAGCTGTTAACCTAAACACATCCTATTAAGCTATATTTACTTTTTTCCAAATCAGAAAATTTTATTTTTGATGAAGCTTGTGATGAAGCTTGCAGGGGTAGCATGGTACGGCTGAGTGGGAAATGCAGTCGGCTGTCGGAAGGAAGCGAATACGCAACGGCGACAGCACAGACTAGAACGAAATCTTAATTGAGGAATGGCAAAAATCCATCAAATAGGAATGTGTTGAGAACCCTTTTTGGACGGAATTAGTGTCTTGTCACAAACGCATTTAATTATGGTTTGAATTCAAAAAAATACTTTTTAGAATATTGTGTTTTCTTGGATGGAAACGGTTTTTAAATGCTCAAAACCCACGCAAATTTTATCATTTATATGTATATATCTAATTTCTCTTGCCTTTTATGAATAGGGAAGAAAAGTATTAATTTCATGTCAACTTTTTGAAATCCAGTTTTCCCTAGATATACACGTTTACAGGCC
Organism: Catonia carolina; assembly: GCA_035578175.1. Taxonomy (NCBI): domain Eukaryota; kingdom Metazoa; phylum Arthropoda; class Insecta; order Hemiptera; family Achilidae; genus Catonia; species Catonia carolina. Next base: position 2,192,753 of record JAQMRL010000007.1, read on the forward strand.
CCCTGAACTCCCCCAAAAAATGTTTTTAGCAATTTGTGTGTGTGTGTGTGTGTGTGTGTGTATGTGTGAACAGAATATCTCGAGAACGGAGTAGCGTACAAAGTTGAAACCTGAAACTTAAGTTAGGTATCACTTACGGGACCGACCCAAACGTTTTCATCAAAATCGATCAATCAGAAGTAGTGGTTTATTCGTGCGATTTTTCACTTTTTTGCGATTTCTTCAAAAACGGCTCCGAAGAATTTTTTTAATATCGCCTCATTTACTACATTTTTTATGCTCTACAAGATAGGGTAAGCGCCATGTCTGCTGGAATTCTTGGTGGGCCTGTGCTCTCGTGGTAAAAAATATTGTTTTTCTAAGATTGCGACCTTAATTATGCATTCTATTGCAAAAGTGGATAAGTTGTAGAATATTTAAAAACCTACAACTTTTATTTCAACCGGTGTTTTGTACAACGCATAATTTAGCGTCAACTACCTAGTAATTTTCCGTTTTTCTTTCGTCAAAATCTGTAAAAATGATTTTTTTTAATTTTGTGGCCTTAGTAGGCATTTTAGCAATTGAACAAAACGAGGGCCACTTTGAAAACCTTTAGTAGGTAACTAATAACTAATTTTTACTTTGTTTTTAAACTGAAATTAACTAATTTTTTGTAAATCTACAATATTTTATGAAAAATCAGCTGTTATTTCCAACCTATGGACAATGCCAACCTATGGAATTAGTTAGTATATCATGAAGTTAAAACTTTTTTCACAATTTCGTTTTTTTTTGTTTTTAAATAAAATTAAATTTTCAGTATATAGTATTCAATTTTTTTAAGTAATTTCCATGAATCTTTTCAGAATTAAATTTTCTACAAATCTAATTAATAAAAAAATACACCTTAATTTACCATTTACCAAAGTAATTTCACGTTAAAGACAAAAATGTGTAATCTAACATAGATCTAACATAGACAAAATCGAGAGGGTACAAAAATAAAACTTATTATATAGCGCTACATACCCAAGCTGGAGTTGTACACTTTTTGGACTCATTTTCGGAAGGAGGCGATGAAATTGATATGGTCGGCGAAGCATTTTTCGAATACCTATAAGGAATGACATTTTCTTCCGAATTCGTATGAATATAATTATTATTTTTTTTACCATCGTTTTTTATATTTCCATCAGTTTCCGAATTGTTAGTGGAAAATTTTATACTATTACATAACAATTTTTTTAAGTTCGATATTAAATTTAAGAATAACTCTATTAAATTCATTTTGTTTTTTATTTTACAATTAATTGAAAACAAATCACTCAACACTAACACTTTTTATGAAAAAATTTAACCTTTATCGAAAAAAATTCACAAAAAATTATAATTTTTGTTCATATTTATAACAATTTTAACCGTTAATTTTTGAAAATAAAAATTTAATTTAATTTTTAAAAACTTCATATTTTTATGGTAAAAATATATTATGAAACAAATTTAACACATTTTTAATTTACGAAAAACCACAAAGATATAAAAATATTAATAAACTTTTTAACACAATACTTTATCGTATGTTAAACCGGAAGTAATATATTACGAATAGATTTGTAAATGTAATATCACAGTGTCACCAGAGTAAGGTTTAATACTGTCTCTCAGTAAACGTAGAATGTGTATTGTAATGAAACTATTCATAAAATTTGCAACATCTGTTTTAAGTCTGCGCATGTGCATAAATGTCTATTATGTTACTATAATGATTGTTAATGACGTTGTAACGTTATATACAGGATGTTTCAAAAGTTTTTACTTCCTATAAGGGACACTTCCTAAATGTCCCTTACAGATGTAGATGAGAAATAGATGTAGAGAAGTAACGATTTGTGTAATTATAATGATATTTACATTATGTTTTACTTTCTCTTACCATATATAAATATATAAGAAAAGAATGTATTATTTTCATGCCAATTTTTCAAAATCGATTTTTCTCTTGAAATACACGTTTTAAAGCCCCCTGACCCAAAAAAATATCTTTTTAGCGGTTGGTCTGTATGTTTGTGAACAAAATATCTCAAAAACGGGATGTCGCACGAAGTTTAAATTTGTAGTTTAAGTTTGTTTAAGTTCCACAATAAGATCCGACAAGAACAATTTCATCAAAATCGGTCAACTGGAAGTAGTAGTTCATTCGTACAAATTTTCACTTTTTGCAATTTTTTAAAAAAGTCTCGTATGATTTTTACTTTTTATTGTCCTATATGAATATAAATAGCGAAGGAAAGTATTGTTTTCATGTCGATTTTCGAAATCAGATTTTCACCGAAAATATGACACGTTTTCAGGTCCCTTGAACCCAAAAAGCTGTGTTTTAATAGATGTGTGTTTGTGTTAAACTAACAGTCATTTTCATCCAAAACGGTTAAAAGTAGTTTATTTGTGCTATTTTTTCTGAAAATTTTTTTCTGAAAAATGGTCGTGATGATTGCGATAATATCACCGCAAAGACTACATTTTTTTCTGTTCTACAAGATGCGGTAAGTGACATGTCTTCAAGTCTGCTGAAATTCATGTGGGCTTTGTGGTCTAGCGACAAAAAATTGTTTTTTAAAGATTGCAGCTCATCATTACAGTTTCTTAACTCACCGTAGTCGCTAATGATCAAGCTGTTGATGCGACTTTAAATATACAAATAAACTAACCTCAAAAAATATACCTTATTTTAATACCATAAAATGAGTGATTTTCATTCACTCACGAGGGAATGATGCAAAATGAAAACCAAACTTAGTTTGGCTTAATAATACGGAAAATCACTCTTTGACTAGGCTCTGTAGAGAAAAATGCTTGAAATAAAAGTTGTAGGTCTTTTAATTCCTATAAATTTTATTATAATATACACTTTAGTCGTAAAATGCAAACTAAGGCCGAATCTTAAAAAAACCATTATTTTACAGATTTTAATGAAAAAAAAACAACAACAGAAAATCACTAATTACCACCAACCTAAACCTTATACAAAGAAATATTTGAAAAAAAGTTGTAGGTTTTTTAAATTTTCTACAACTTTTATTTATACCCTTTTGCCCTAAAATGCATAATTATTAAGGCCGCAATCTTAAAAACAATATTTTTTCTACGAGAGCACAGCCTCGCCAGGAATTTCAGCAGGCATGGCGCTTACCGTATCTTGTCGAGCATAACAAATGTAGAAAATTAGGCGATTTTTAAAAAAAATCGTAGGAGTCGTTTTTGAGAAAATCGTAAAAAGTGAAAATTTACACGAATTTACTACTTCCGGTTGAACGATTTTGATGAAATTGTTCGTGTCGGATGATCTATTAGTACCTAGACACACACACACACGCACACAGGCCAATCGCTGAAATATGTTTTTTGGGTTCAGGGGGTCAGAAAACTTGTATATCCAGTGAAAGTTCGATTTCGAAAAATCAACATGAAAACAATAGCGGTACTATCCTACCTATATATTCATATAGGCAAGAGAAAGTAAAAATCGACGACTTTTATTTCTAGATTTTTTCTACAGCGCTTAGTTTACCGTTAATATTAGTGATTTTCCATGTTTTGCTCATCAAAATCAAAGTCCGACAGAGGTTGATCTTCATTTAGCGTCATTCACTCATAATTAAATATAGGTTATGTTTTTCATTATTTACATTAGTAAGAGAAATTTTGGCGAATGTGACAACAGATTTATTTTAAATATTATTTTCATTTTGTAGTATTTTAACTTTTTTCGAAATTGTGAAAACCGGTCAAAAATTAATGAATGTTTTATTAGAATAAGTTTGTGAAAAAACAATGCGATTTTCCACAATATTTACAGATGAATCATTGGTTGGTCGGGAGGGGTTGCATAATGAGGTTTTTGTTAATTTTAGAGAATAGATACGTAACGGCGGTTGAAATAAAAAAAAAACAGAACGCTGTTTTTGTTTAACGTCTGTCTGCAAAGCAATTCATTTGTAAACGAAATTTAAATATGCGTAAAAATACAAATAATAGCGTGCAAAATTAGGTGTACAAATTTTATGAGAATTGATGAGTAAACCTTCTTTATATAGAGTGCCATAAAATATTTATATACTATTTTCTCATTTTAGACCATGTAAAGTGTTACAGATATTTCTGGAAGATCTGTATTATAGCCCACAGTCTTAGCTTTCGTTCACTTTATGTTTATCATCTTACTTCCGCCCATGCGCTGTTATGATTTTGTTCTTCGTAGAAGCCTTTTAAGTCAATAATATTTTCTGAATTTCGTTCGATCCGTTACATTTTCTCGATTTATTCCATAAAATAAAAAGTATACACAAAATACAAAAAGTATGGAGGCCGCATCCGTGGTGTCATGGTTATCGCGGTAGGACGATCCGAGGTTAAAATCCCAGATAGGGTCTGTAAATTATTACATATCAGAACCTATTGTCCCATACTTCAATATAGTCGCTGATAACCAAAATTTTGATGCGACTTAAACTTAAAAAAAAGATCAAGATCTCATATCTGGAATAAAGCCGTAATCGTGTAGAAGATACAACTTGGCTTTATCAGCGACTACGGTGGGTAATTTAACTTTTTAAACTAACTTTAAGAGTTGATTTTCATTTTGTGACATTCACTCATTATTAAATTAAGTTATGTTTTTCATTTTACATTGTTTACTAATAACTAAAGATAGGTTATTTTTTATTATTTACAATGGCAAGAGAAAGTCTTGTGAGTGTTTCACACCAGTTTGTTTTTTGAAATAAAGTATTATTATTATTGTTATTGGTTTTTAAACACCCGGTGTTTTTATCGTAAATAGAGTATATCGGTTACAAGCAATTGATTCTTATTTGAATGAATGGGTATTTATTTTTGGATTATTAATAATGAAAATAAGCTGATTTGCGTCTTCAGTACTTTGGTGTTTGTACTTGTGGGTGTATTCGTATATAATAGTAGAACCGTGTAATCAGATTAATATGCGGAAAATTTTACTTTCATCCACGAGCCCATCCCAAACACTTAATAAAATAAAAATAACAGTAAACCGTACTAGATTTTTCTTAAAGAATTTGTTGGCAATGCAGAGTGCTGTGTGCATTGCGAAGGAAGGAAGTTCGAACAATTACTGTATAAATTAAGGTTTGTTGTTTTGTTGGCATTTTAAGTCATGTTTCGCAATATTAAGCAGTATGTTTATTAAGAAGTAATATAAATATGTTAAGTTATGCCCATAACAGGCAGGTGAAGTGTTAAATTAATTGCACTCGATCTGTTGGTTCCAGGGCTAAAAAAAAAATGGTTCTGTTTCTTATCACATATTCAGCCAATTATATGACTGAACTATTTAAGAACAGAAGCGGTAGATGTGTAAAAGATACTAGTCAGAGTTGTCACCTCTGAGAGTAATGAATTTCACTATGTAGCCAGACCCTGTGGTGAATGAAGTGAAGTTGTCATTTGCAGGGTGGAAAGTGGGTGCTTTTTTCGGAGGGCTTGGCATGCTAATAAGCATACTCTTTCAACTCAGTGAGGAACGCAATAGTAAACCACCTCACTCCTCGTTTTACTTAGTAAAACCTATAGAAGTTCAAACCAGCCTTTCGGATGTTGATCTAAACAACAACATATATTTAATAAGAAAAAAGTTTTACCGATATTCTATCTATTTTTCTTCTTTTATTTAATGAAAAACAAATTTTTTAAAGTTTGTGTTTGTCTAATATTGGCTTATTTTTCACAATTCTCTACAAGTTTCGTTCACAAATTATATGTGTTTCTCACCCATTTAAGAACATAACTATATGTATACTTCAAACCTTATGAGAATTTTAAGAATTTTTCTCTACAAAGTCTTTAACGTGAAAAAATGATTTTCTGTATTACTAAACCAAACTGAGGTTGATTTTAATTTTAAATCATTCACTCATGATAAAAATAAGGTTTTTTTTGGTTTATTTCATAAGTTTTATTATTAATGTTAGGTTATATTGATAATTATTTGCATTGGCGAGAGAAAGTCGTGTGTTTCACACCAGAATTTTAAGTCTAACAGAGGTTGATTTTCATTTAGCGTCATTCACTCGTGAGGTTATACTTTTCATTATTTACATTAGCCGTATAAGTCGTGTGTGTGTGTTTCACACCAGATATTTTAATATTTATTTGCTTATATATGTGTGCTAATGTAATACATGTATTACGAAGACATTTACGTGATTCTTAACCATATTACTGAGTAGGAAATATTTGTAGTAATAATTTTTCAATGAAATTGGTAGGGCTTTTAATATTCTGACCTTTGTAACGTATTGTTTTATGGAATAATATTAATGTTTATAAAAACATGCAATTTGAAGTAGCTAAATTTTTTAGTTTCAATATTTTACATCCTTAAATTCAAAAATTGTCGGTCCCTTCACATTCAAATTAGAGGGGTCCGAATGTATTTTGACAAATGATCTGTTAAAAAAATATTTGAATACCAAACTGTGTCGAACGGATCCCACATTATAAAATTACTCACAAGATTTCCAGCTACATTATATCCTGAGGTTATAACAGGTGAAAAAATAAACGTAGAAATCTTATTGAATTTTAACAAGGAAAGATACCATTTTGATTTTAAACTCATATAAAACCCGCAATTAAAAAAAAAATAATTACACACTTAAGTTTCAGCAATTGGTTTAATTAATGAAGAATTCCGCCGATTATAAATTATTCCACAATTGCGTAATTAATACTTCTTATAAACGCAATTAATTATTATTTTGCGTAAGAAAACATTTTTTATATCTAATATATGCAACTTTAATAATAACTGTTATTTCCCAAATGTTTTTTACTTGCTTAGTACAACTTTAAACAAATAAAAATGTATTTTTATGGTATCTGGTTAAGATACCCCATAAAACCTCGTTTGTTTTTGAGCAGTTTTCCGTCAGAATCAACTGCAGAAATTCTACTGTGCATTAGAATCGATTGATACACTACAATCAATCACACAGTAGCCAAAAAGGTTGATAGTACCTGCGACGGTAGAAGACCTCTGAAATTAATATTTGAACGTAAAATATTATGTAGCAATAAAACAAATTAACCCTTTTTCATGTCGATTTTTCGAAATTGAGTTTTTAACGGAAATACACGTTGTCAGGCCCCGTGAACCAAAATAATATGGTTTCGGTGGTAATTTTTATAATTGTAATTTATCATTTTCCGATGTCTTTTCATCCATCACATCCGGATGTCAGTAACTACAAGAGATAGCAACAAATGGTTTCCGGATTCGTAATCTAGGCTACACAAAAAATTGGTAGGCCTGGATTGAGTTATAAGTTCCGGTTTTGAGTGGAAGTGGCCCAAAACCGGAAGTCAAGAAATCAAAATCGGAATTTTGAAACAAAAATAAAGTCATTCGATTCCTCTAAAGAGTAAATATAGAAAACATTAGGTTTAAAGTTCCGGTTTCACCTGGAAGAGGCCCAAAACCGGAAGTCAAAAAATCAAAGTTGGAATTTGGAAACAAAAATAGTGTCATTCGATTCCTCTTAAAAAGTAGATACAGACATCACTAACGGTTTTTATCATAGATCAAAGGTAAGCCTTTAGAAAAAATGTCCACCAGCCATGAGACGCGTAGTCTCATTAAAGGGATTTTTAGCGATTAGTCTGTGTGTGTGTGTGTGTGTGTGTGTGTGTGTGTGTGTGTGTGTTTGTGTGGAACAAAATATCTTAAGAACGAAATATCGTACGAATTTGAACCTTGGAACTTAGTTAGGTAACACTAAGGGATCGGACACAAATACGAGTACTTTCAACAAAATTTATTCACGATTAATGGAAGTACTAGTTTATTCAAGCAATTTTTCAGTTTTTGCGATTTTCTTAAAAACTGCTCCTACGATGTTTTTTTTTTAAATTGTCTTATTTACTAAATGATAGGGTAGGCGCAATTTCTGCTGAAATTCTTTAAGGGGCTATGCTCTCGAACAAAATCAAAACAGCAGATGAATAAAAGAAAGAGGAAAATTGAAGTAATATTGAAAGATTAAGCTGCAAAACGAAATTCCAAAAATAACTTTAAACGAGGAAAGAATATGAAACTTAGATTAAATGATGTAATACTTAAAAAAATTTCGTACGAAAATACAGTTCAGGAATAAAGTTTTATGAAAAACCCATGTCATTATCCCTAGCGAGATTATATTTACTTATGCAAAAATTTGCAGAAAATTATTACGTAAACTTGGCAATATTATGACGCGTGTTTAATTCATTTTGACAAGTAATTTTCTCTTCGATTATTTATATTTCGTTGCACACGAATCAGAGCATCGTATTTAAATTTGAATTTCGATTAAGATATTTAAATATATTGACAATGTGAAGTCTGATGCAATATTTCGTTAAAATATCCATATACGACGTTCCCTGGTTATAACTATGCGAAATTAACCATGCGGACTTACGGGATATGCGAGTACAGCCTACCCGGCCTTGTACGGTTGTTACAACCTGTCCGTATTACGGCTGACATTATTTAACTCTACTGTAACACAGTTATACAATTTTTCGTGATTTTAAAATAGGTTTGAAAGAAGTTTTTTTAAACAGTTTTGGTACAGTGCCTCTGTTCATAGATCATACATTTTTAAAACATGCTACTTCATTTAAAAACGAAAAACATCTGGTGTGAAACGCTCACACGACTTTTTCCTGCCAATTTAAATAATGAAAAACATTACCTGATTTTAATTATGAGTGAATGATCATTAATAAAAATCAACGTCTGTTCGACTTGATTTTGATGAGCAAAATATGGTAATCACTATGGTAAGTAACTCTAAACCAAGCTCTGTAGAAAAAATGTATGAAATAAAAGTTGTAAGTTTTTAATTTTCTATAACTTTGATAGTATACGCATTTGCTTTACGATGCGTATTAAAGCCGCAATCTTTACCAACCCATTTTCTAGCTATTTCAAAGAGCGAAATATGGGAAAATACTAATTGATGCTGAATCTCTGTAGAGAAAAACGCATGAAATAAGAAGTAATGTTTCTTTACTTACTCTCGTCCTAGATCTAAATGAAATATAACTAGAAAAGTATTGTTTTCATTCCGACTTTTCGCAATCGAGTTTTCACCGCAAATACAGGGTTTTAGGTCCCCTAGCAGCCGAAATGCACATTTTAACCGATTATGTTTGTGTGAACAAAATATCTCAAAAACGGAATATTTCACGAAGTTGAAACTTGGAATTTAAGTTAGGTACCCCGAGGGGTAACAAAAATTTTTATCAAAATCAGTGAACCGGAAATAGTAGTTTACTCGGGAAATTTTCCACTTTTTACGATTTTCCCAAAAACCTCTCCGACAATTTTGTTTTAAAATGACACATTTACTACATAATTTTACGTATTCACTAAGAAATCGTTTATTACTTTCTCTTGCCTTTAATGAATACATAGTAAATTTTTTTTCTTGGTTTAACGACCGGCTGTTCTGCAATTACTGCTAATGCAGATGATGAAGGATGAAATGATATTTTTGTAATGTATGAAAATATGCCGTGCCTGAATAGGATTCAAACCCAAGACCGCATGATGAGAGGTGGAAAGTATATACATAGGAAAGGAAAGTATTGTTATCAGGTCGATTTTTTTAATCGAGTTTTCACCAGAAATCTCATTTTCAGGCACCCGGACCCCCAAAAAACATGTTTTTACCAATTGGTGTGTGTGTGTGCGTGTTTGTAGGTGTGTCTGTTTGTGAGCAGAATATCTCAAGAACAGAATATCATTCAAAGTTTAAACTTAGAACTTAAGTACCCCAAGGGCATCCGACTCAAACACTTTCATCAAAATCGGCCAATCGAAAGTAGTAGTATTTTACTCGTGCAATTTTCCACTTTTTGCGATTATCTCAAAAATCGCCTCATTGACTACATTTCTGTGCTCTTCAATATGGGATAGACAGCACATCTGCTGAAACTCGTAGAAAGCTGTGCATTCTTGGTAAAAAATTGTTTTTAACACTGTGTTTTAAAATTAAATTGGGTTTGTATTTTTTCATCAAAATAATTAAGTCAAACAAAGTTTGATTTTCATTTAACGTAATTTAGTCATGATTAAAGTTACGTTATATTTTTTTTTCACTTTTTACATTGACAAGAGAAAGTCGCGTGAGTGTTTCACACCATTTTTTTTTTAAATTATGCAGTAGCTTCTGAGAGATTAAGTTTAATTTTGAATCATTCTGTATAAACAATATTTAAATAGAATTAATTTAAATTAAAAAATTGACGCAAATGCAATTTAAAGCTGTGTTTTACAGTTTTCAAGAAATAAATTAATTTTTAACTCATTTCTTAATGTTGGTTTTTTAGCTGTTTAAGTAAATAATCATACAAATATTAATAAGTTTTAGTCATGGTTAATTTTCTAGAAAATCATTACCCACTAAATTATAATTACTAAAACAAATAATACAAAAGTCGTGAAAAATAAATTTGTCGTTGCTTCTTAATAAATGAGTAAATATTTGTCTTGCTTTGCGGTTAACAAAAAACCCACCAAATCTATCCACGAAACTTTTATTCTCTGCAAGCAAACCTATCCTATAGTAGAGCTTGTCTACTGGCTCTTTACCCCCCCCCCCCGTATCAAAAGACAGACGTCTGTTCATTATAAATATAGACTTCCAGAAACGGACACATATTTTCAGCCCCACTCAACCCCAAAAAAACATCTTTTTATCGATCGCCCTGTGTATGTCTGTACGATTTTTTAAATCGTCCGCTTTTGAGAAAATTACAAAAAAATGAAAAATTACACAAATAAATTATTGATTTCGATTGACCGATTTTGATAAAAATGTTTGTGTTGGGTCCCGTATTGGTACCCAACTTAAGTACCAAGTTTCAACTTTGATCTATATTATAAACAGACAGACCAATCTCAAAAACATGTTTTTTAGGTTCATGAAGCTTTAAAACGTTTGTTCTTTAGGTAATCAGCCGAAAGGCTGGTTTAAACCTCTATAGGCTTTATTAAGTAAAACAAGGAGTGAGGTGGTTTACCATTACTTTCTCATTGAGTGGAAAAGTATGCTTATCAGCATGCTGGGCGCTCCGAAAACCATCTACTTTCCACCCTTCAAATGACACCTTCATTCACAACAGGTTTTGGATGTATTATGAAATTTATTACTCTCAGAGGAGATAACTTTGACGAATATTTTACAGCGCTACCTCTTCTGTTCTTAAATGCTTCAGTCATATAATTGGCTAACCATGTAACCCATAACAGGCAGGTGGAGTGTTAAATTATTTGCACTCGATGTGTTAGTTCCAGGGCTACAAAAAATAGTTCTATTTCTTATCACGTGGTTAGCCAATTATATAAATGTACTATTTAAGAACAGAAGTGGTGGAGGTGTAAAAGACACTAGTCACAGTTATCTCCTATTTCATTATACAGCCAGACCCTGTGGTGAATAAAGTGAAGGTGTCATTTGCAGGGTGAAGAGTCTACTCTGCACGCTGCAAATGACACCACCTCCTCGTTTTACTTAGTAAAACCTCTAGAGGTTCAAACCAGCGTTTTGGCTGATGACCTAAACAACAAAAACCATGTGATAAGAAACAGAACTATTTTTTGTAGCCGGGAACTAATCGGGAAACTAAAAAAACCGGGAAACTAAAAAAAATTTTGTAGCCGTATATCCGGTAAAAACTTGATTTCAAAAAATTGACATGAAAACAATACTTTGCTTCCCTATTCATATAGAGCAAGAGAAAATATAAAAACCCTGTTTTTCAGTTGTAGCCTTAATAATACAAAAACAGACTACCGGTTACTGCGTTGTAGGATTGCTTCGATAGAATAATATACTCGATGGTCTGTTTTATCAATCGATTTTAAATACTATAATCCATAGGGATATTTACACAAGTGTTGCTTGAGACTGCAATCACTCAATGTACTATACTGTGTTAATATATTTACAAGTAACAAATTAAACATCCTGTTATTTTATTTATTTATTTAAAATTTTTTAAGGTTGTTCTGTATATTAATATACCTATAGTTTGGTTAGGTTATCACGTACCTTGGCTGTGATATCGTCAAGGTCATTTTTATTTTCTTTACTGGCAAACTCTGTCGTGATTTAAGAATGACTTACTGTTGTCAATTATTGTATATGTCGGCACGTATGTCACAAAAAATTATTTTTGTTTTCCTTGACTAATTATCTTCATAGCACATTCATGAACTAAAAGAATATTTTAAATCTTAAATTGTTTCCTATAATAATCAGTATTACAGGTTTTATATGAGTCAACGATAAAAAATAAACAATTTTCACTTAAAAAAAGTTAACTGTGAAACACTCACACGACGTTTTCTCGCCAATGAATATAATGAAAAATATAATCTATGTTTAATCATGAGTGAATGTAGAAAAATATCTTGAAATAAAAGTTGATTTGAAGTCTCAGGTTTTTTTAATTTCCTATAACCATGATGATGCCCAAAACGGGCAGATGGAGTGTTATTTTAATTGCACTCTATCTGTTTGGTCCAGGGCTAAAAAAAATAGTTCTGTTTCTTATCACATAGTCAGCCACTTATATGACTGAACTATTTAAGAACAGAAGAGGTAGAGGTGTAAAAGACACTAGTCAGAGTTATCTCCTCTGAGAGTAATGAATTTCACTATGCAGCCAGACCCTGTGGTGAATGAAGTGAAGGTGTCATTTGCAGGGTGAAAAGTGAGTTCTTTTCGGAGGGCCTGGCATGCTGATAAGCATACTCTTTCAACTCAGTGAGGAAGGCATGGTAAACCACCTAACTCCTCGTTTTTACTGAGTAAAACCTCTAGAGGTTCAAACCAGCCTTTCGTCTGTTGACCTAAACAACAACCATGATTATATAAATTTTTGTCGTTAAATTGATACTAAATCTTAAAAAATCTCATTTTTTACCGATATTGATGAGCAAATTAAAGAAAATCACTAATAAATGCTACGTTGCAGAAATAAAATGTTTCAGATAAAAGTTGTAATATCTTAATTTCCTTAAATTTAAATGATATACATTTTACCCTAAAATGCATATGAAAGCTGCAATTTAAAAAAAAAAATTCTTAACCACTAGAGCACAGCTTCCACAAGAATTTCAGCAGCTAAAGCGCTTACCCTATTATGTAGTAAATAAGGCGATTTTTAAAAAAAATCTTAGGAGTCGTTTTTTAACCCTTTATAGAGCAGTGCTACGGGTGAAAATATACATGTTGTAAAATGTTAAATTTCGTTTTATATGGACTTGAATAATGTATTTCTAGTGCTAGAACAGTAAGATATTTCTTTTTTATCTTAAGCCCTGGTAAGTATACTTACCAAGGAACGTTTATTGAAATGGGAATCACATAATGTTTAGTGGTAAGAATGCTTATTAAAACAACTTGTAGTCCTATGTAATAAAAAAATGTGTAAAATAACTTATCTAAACCATATAGCATTAATGCATTAATGCATGAATGTATTAGCATGAATGCTTGCTTTCCTGCAAAAAACTCGAGTTTTTTAAGTACTGTACAAAAGTAACAACAAAACAAAACGGTTACGTACGCTGGTATGAATCCTTACCACATTTGTGTAACTCATGAAGCAAATGGTCGTTGCAAACTAATTTTAAAATTTGAATAGCCTACTTACCAGAGAAAATCTATAAAACCATAAAACGCCAATAGGGTTCAACTGTATAGCTTATACCTATAAAAATCGACCATATTGCCAGTGGTAAGTATACTTACCAAAGACCTATAAAGGGTTAAAAAGTCGTAAAAATAGGTAATGAAAAGTTGAACAAATACTGCTACTACCGGTTACTACTTCCGGTTGACCGATTTTTATGAAAATGTTCGAGTTTGGTCTCCTAGAGTACCAAACTTAAGTTTCAAGTTTCATACTAATATGAAATAAATTAACGGAATATCGTACCATTTGTACGATATTCCGTTCTTGAGTTATTCTGTTCGCAAACCAATCGCTAAAAACATGTTTTGGGGTTCAGGGGGCCTGAAAATGTGTATTCCGGTGAAAACTCGATTTCGAAAAGTCGACGTGAAAATAATACTTTCCTTCACTGTATGTTCATATAGGGAAAGAAATTAAAAGTTTTGGAAAACCACAAAAAACTATTTTTATAAATTATTTAGGTTAATTAATCACGTAGAATTTATTTTCACTGGCCAAATTTACATTGGCAAAAGGAAATCGTGTGAGTGTTTCACACCGGTTTTTTCTCATCAAAATTAAAGTACAACAGAGGTTTATTTTGATTTAGCGTCATCTAATCATGATTAAAATTTGATGTTTTTTATTATTTTACATTCCCATAACAGGAAGGTGGAGGGTAAAATTTGCATTTGATCTGCTAGTTCCAGGGCTACAAAAAATAGTTCTGTTTCTTATTACATGATCAACCAATTATATGACTGAAGCATTTAAGAACAGAAGAAGTAGAGGTGTAAAACGCACTATAAAGTCGTCACATTTATCTCCTCTGGGATTAATGAATAATTTCATTGTACATCCAGACCCTGTTGTGAATGAATTGAATCTGTCATTTCCAGGGTGAAAAGTAGATGCTTTTTGGAGGGCCTTGTATCCTGATAAGCATACTTTTCAGCTCAGTGAGAAAGAAAATTGTAAACCATCTCATACCTCGTTTTACTTAGTAAAGCCTCTAGAGATTCAAACCAGCCTTTCTGCTGATGACCTACACAACATTGTTTACATTGACAAGAGTCGTGTGCATGTATCACATAATATTTTTGTTTGTTAAATCAGAATTTGTCAAACAATGGTATACAGCAGAGAAAATGGTAATTTAACCCATGGAGATTCATTCTATGTCAATAAGGAAAAAACATGATTGTCTGACAGCGATAGTCGAGGATGTCCGTTTACTTTTGAAGTTGTCTGCTATACTAGATATTCCGATCATTAACTTTGAAAACAATCTGATTCTTTTGTGAATCCAAACTGAAATTTTCTAGTGATTAATAAGCGCATTTTAGTGCAGCTATTTGGTGTAAATTTGCATAATAACAGTGTATTAGATTATAGTAACGGGAAAAACCAGATGTATTTTACTGATTATAAAATACAAATTAACACAGGATTCTCCTGCCTTATTAATTATCTTTTTTTAATATTTGGTAGGTAATTGAAACAAAATTTAGAATAGTTAATTGTTTTTGAAATGTTTTAGTTAATATTTACGTAAGTTAGAGAATAAATATGTAAATGACCATATCGGTGTTTTAGTAGTCTAATGTACTCAAATAGTAAGTTGAAGGTCTTGAGTTCAATTAAATATATTTTTTGATAGCGGTCAATGATACGTAAACGTTTTTAATAATTGTAATAAATCCTTAGATATTTTTATAATATAAGGATTTTTTATTCCCATCTAACTAATCTGAAACACTCACACGTCTTTCTCTTGTCAATGTATAATAAAAAAATACTATGTCTAATCATGAGTAAACAATGCAAAATTAAAAATATAACCTAATTTTAAACACGAGTGAATGACGCAAAATGAAAATCAACTTCTCTAAAAATAAATATTTAAAATAAATGTTGTAGATTTTTACTTTCTCTTGCCCTGTATGAATTGTAGGAAAGGAAAGTATTATTTTCATGTCAGTTTTTCGAAATCGAGTTTTCACCGGAAATACACGTTTCCAAGCTCCCTTAACCCAAAAAAACATGTGTTTAGTGATTGATCTCTCTCTGTGTTTGTGAACAAAATATCTCCAGAACGGAATAAAGAGCGAAATTGAAAATAGGAACTTACGTTAGCTACCATCACAGGACCCGACACGAACATTTTCATTAAAATCTGTCAACCGGAAGTAAAAGTTTATTCGTGCAATTTTTCACTTTTTGCGATTTTCTGAAAAACAGCTCTTACGATTTTAAAAAAATAGCTTTGTTTACAACACGTTTTATGCTTTACAATATAGGGTAAGCGGCGTGGCTTCAGAAATTCTTAAGAATTTGTGTTTTTTAAGATTAATTTTTTAATATGCATTTAAGGGCAAAAGTGTATGTAATCAAAGTTGCAGAAAATTATAGAAACTACATTTTTTAATTCAAGCAAATTTTTTTCACAGCGCTTGATTTAGCGTCAATTTGTATTTCTCTGTATTTTATTATTGAAATAGTTAAAAAGACTGAATTAGAATTTTTAAGATTGCGTCCTTAGTACTATACACTTCGTTATAAAATTATTTATAACTAAAGGTATAAAAAATTACAAAACCTAAAACTTTTATTAGGTATAAGCTTTTTTCTACAGAGTTTTGTTTAACGTAAATTAATGGTTTTCCTTATTATGTTAAGTTCCACAGAGGTTGAAATTCATTTAGCCTCATTCACTTATGGTTAAACAAAGGTTATATATTTTTCATTAATTACATTGGCGGGAGAAAGTAATGTGAGTATTTTACACGAGATTTTTGTTAAAAATATTTATGTTTAACCCGATAAATATAAAAATGATTAATTTAATACATGCGTTTTAATCAAAAACAATGTATCTTGGTACGAGGAAACATCCGGTATTCAAGAAAATTGGTGTATTTATTTTTTGTTTTACTTGATAATTCTGGGAAATATTTTATTTCCTGAATTCTGTTCGTCTATTTATTTATTTATTATTACCAATTTTAATTCTATAAAGAATTATTACAATTTATTGTGAAATTATTACGGGTTTAAGTTTTTTTCTGGTATAATTATTGTTGTCAGGGCTGCATTTCTAATAAGGCAGACAAAAAAATAATTAGTAGTTAGTCTTTAAGACCAGTTTTAATCAATCTAAGACTACTTTATGTTTAATTTCTTCATAGTATTTTTTTAGAATTAAATTTGTTACAAGTTTATTTGAATAGTTGTATTTATATCTGAAAATTGACAACGTTATTGTAGAAAGAGCACATAAATTTATTTTAACTACCAATTTTTGCGATTTTTCTCTTTTGACTTTTCCGTTCTATTCGATTCGTCAGATCATGGGATTTTTAAAGATTGCGGCCTTAGTATGCATTTTACGAACAAAAATGTATAAATCAAGTTATAGCGAATAAAAACTCTACAATTTTTATTTCGAGCATTTTTATCTACAGAACTTAGTTTAACGTCAAATAGTGATTTTCTGTATTTTTAAGTCGAACATAGGTTTATTTTCTGTTAGCGTCAATCATGATTAAAATTAGATTATGTTTTTTATTTTACGTTTACTCATGATTAAGCATAGGTTATATTTTTAATTATTTATATTAACAAGAGAAAGTCCTGTGAGTGTTTCAGACCACATTATTTCAAATTCATATAAATAAACTTTTATTATTATTTTCATGTGTACAATTAGCTCTAAATGTATTACACTTCGACATTGAACACCCTGTAAAAACTCAAGATGAAATATGTATTACAATTTAAAGAAAAGGTTACGATTTTAGAAGTATACAAAATTTCTTTCATTGGATATAACTTGTTTATTTACAGATAAATCCACCCAGTAACAAAGTGGTTTATTTCAAATACCAGTGAAATATTTGCCCCAATTAATTTACATCTTTATGTAGTCTACTATTTTTAGCGTAAACAATTTTATGAACGATGCGAAGAGAGAAATCAATTTTTTATTTATTTATTTATCACTTAGTCTTAAAGGAGTGCATTGAATCAATTGATTTATTGCTTTTCCCGATTTTATTTTATACGTTACTTTTTCAATATTAGAATTACAATTTTTTAGGACGTTTCAAAAGTTGTAATATTCATTGTTCCAGGATGGTTATTTGGCCTAGGTATTATTTACAGAAAATGCCGATTTTGAGAATTGTTATTCTTCCGGGAGTTATAGAAATATGTTTAACCCTTCTGCGACTGATAAGTTTGAGAATATTCTTCGAACACTACTTCCCAGAACGCACCGATAGACTTGGCTTTCTTTATCCATCTTTTGTCCAAAAAATTTGACATTTTTATGAGACGTTAAGAAAACTTTGGGAGATGTTTAAAAAAGCAGACGTTTTTCTCTTTCCAATGTAATTAATAAAAAATTTTGG
The DNA here is from genome assembly GCA_035578175.1 of Catonia carolina. Lineage (NCBI taxonomy): Eukaryota > Metazoa > Arthropoda > Insecta > Hemiptera > Achilidae > Catonia > Catonia carolina. The sequence continues at coordinate 2,210,914 of JAQMRL010000007.1, forward strand.
GCCTAAACTGTGTTTAATCATTAACAAACAATGTAAAATGAAAAGCATTACCTAATTTTAATCACGAATAAATGACGCAAAATAAAAATCATCCTCTGTTTGGCTTAAAAATACTGAAATTCACTAATTGACGCTAAACTGAGCTCTGTAAAAAAAAAACGCTAGAAATAAAAGTTGTAGATTTTTTTATTTCCTTTAAAACACATTTTTGTCGTAAATGCATTTTAAGGCCGTAATTTTTTTTTCTAAAATATATTAATAGTTTAATTTTTCTCTAAAACAGTAGGAGTATTCATAATGAGTAAAATCTTATTTGATTGAAAATAAATTTTTAAATTATATTGTAAATTTTAAATTATTTCGAATTATAGATGTTCATACTAGATTAAGTTTCAATAAGCTAAGTAATACAATTTAAAAAAGATATATTTAATAATTTTAATTATTAATTATAATAATGTACTCATTCCCGCGCACAGGCTCGTCCTATGCGGGAATTAGTAAATAAGTTAACAAAATGTATTTTGTATTTAATAAAAAAATAATTGAAATGAATCGAATTGAATATTAAAAAATCTTATTTTGTAGGTACCGATTTGATGGGAAGAAAGCAAAAAAATCACTTACTGACACTAAGCGAAACGTTGTAGAAAAAAATGGTTGAAATAAAAGTTGTAAGTTTCTTAATGATCTCCAACTTTGTTTGTACACACTTTTTCTCTAGAATGCGTATTAAAGCCGCAATCTTTAATAAAACATTTTTTACCACGAGGGCACAGGTCCCTCAACAATTTCAGCAGGCATGGCGCTTACCCTATCTAGTTAAGCAAACAAAATTTAGTAAATGAAGCGATTTAAAAAAAAATTCGCAGGAGCCGTTTATGAGAAAATCACAATAAGTGGTTCATCGCACGAATAAACTACTACTTCCAGTTAACCGAATTTAATGAAAATGTATGTGTCGAGTCCTCTGGTGACAACTAATAAATTCCAAGTTTTAAATCTGTACGATATTTCAGTTCATGAGATATTTTGTTTAAACACACCAATCACTAAAAACATGTTTTTTTGATTCAGGGAGACTGGAAACGTGTATTTCCTTTGAAAACTCGTCATGAAAATAACACTTTCCTTCTCTATATATTCATATTGGGCAAGATAAAATTAAAATACAAAATAAAAGTTCTTTATTTAATTTCCCCAGCAAAGATTCAAAAAATTAAAGTACCTTCAAATAGAATTTAAAATATTAAAGTAACTTCATAATAAATGAAGTTAGCTTTACATTTTTTAAAATTTATCTATAGATAAAATTTGTAATTGCTTACCTTTTTTTTATTAGTTGAATATTTTCTTAAAAAAAAGTATTATTATTCACTAGTAAAAAATCACAAATATTTACTTAAAAAAACCTAACGAAAATCACGTATTACGATAAAAAAAATAAAATAAAATAAACACTTTTTTTATTTTTTAAATAATACACGATATAACGTATACAATAATATAACTTGAGGTTATTTCTTTAAAACAGTAATAAAGTATAACCTAACCTAACTTTACTAGTGTAGGAAATGTTAAACTAATCATACACTATCCTAACCTCACTCTTCTGGTAACGGCTAATAGCGTACTAGTTACTCGTGGTCCTGATGTTTACTATATATACAAAGGTATACAAATTATACCCCCACCCCTTTTTACCTTACATCTGATTCATTTTTAACTTCGTGTGTGTGTGTGTGTGTGTGTGTGTTTTTATGTGAAGTTATGAAAAAACCTCCTTATAGTCTAGTAGTACACTAGTTGTCAATTGTATATTGTTCAATCTCCGCGTTTTTCCCTTAGTATCGTTTCATTACATATTAGATTCTTGATAAATCAAATCAATACCTTTTTTATTGTTATATCTTTCAAATGTATAGGGTGTTTAACAAATTTTTTGACTATTATTAATATACCGTACACATATTATTTAATTTTTAAATCTTACTTAATTGACAGATTGTTTTCAGTAAAACATGGTTTAGAATCATTATCTTCGCCCGATTTTGGCTGGTGTGCCATAGGGTTCCGTTCTAGCTCCGCTTCTCTACACTTTGTACTCATCTCACTTTCCAACTGTTCCGAATCGTTTAACGGCTACTTATGCGGACGATACAGTTATTTTGAGCAGCTATAATGATTAAAACTCTGTTACATTATCCAAATTTAATTTCTCACTGGTGTAAACTATGGAAAATTATATTGAATGAACAAAAATCACAACATACTATATTTATATTTCGTCGGAAAAATTGTGCAACTGTATAATATGATAATCGGTCAATACCTCAGACAGAAAGTTAAGCACTTAGACCTTACACTATTTAAGAGATTGATATCGAACCACATCATACACGACAGAAACGTATTTCGCTGAATCTGTTAAACCTTTGTGTTCTCTAATCCACTATAGATCACAGTTACCAATTTAGAAAAATCTGGTGTGAAACACTAACACAAATTTCTCTTGCCAATGCAAATACTTAACAATATATCCTAACATTAGTAATAAAACATTAGAAATAAACAAAAAAAACTAACTTCAAAAAACATAATCTTATTTTAATCATGAGTGAAAGAAGTAAAGTGAAAACTAGGCTCTATAGAGAAAAATGCTCTAAATAAAAGTTGTAGATATTTTAATTTCCTATAAATCTGATTATACTATTTTGTCGTAAAATGGCATAATAATGTCATAATAAGGCTGAAATCTTAAAAAAATTGATTTTTTACACGATTTAGTGAGAAAAAAAACATAAAATCGCTAATTACCGCTAAAATAAGCGTTATACAAAAAAATGTTTAAAATTAATGTTGTAGGATTTAAAATTCTCTACAACTTTTATTATATACGTGATTGCGCTAAAATGCATATTGAAGTCGCAATCTTAAAAATACAATTTTTTACGAGAAAACCGCTTCACCAAGAATTTCAGCAGACGTGGCGCCTACCCTATCTTGTAAAACATAAAAAAATGTAGTAAATGAGGCCATTTTGAAAAAATCGTAGGAGCCGTTTTTGAGAAACTCGCAAAAAGTGAGAAATGACACGTATAAACTACTACTTCCGGTAGACCGATTTTGATGAAAATGTTCGTGTTGGGTTCTCTAGTGATATCTAACTTAAGTTTCAAGTTTCACGTTCGTACAATGTCCCTTTCTTGAGATATTCTGTTTACACACACACACAGACCAATCGCTAAAAACCTGTTTTATGGGTTCAGGGGGTCTGAAAACGTGTAGATCCGGTGAAAACTCGATTTTGAAAAATCGACATGAAAACGATACTTTACTTCCTATATATTCATATAAGCAAGAGAAAGAAAAAAAACTAAATTGTTACAACAGACTATCTAATTCGTCCATTGTGAATGTATGGAGTTTTGATCTAGTATTGTAAGACGAAAAAGAACGTAAAAAGGATAGAAACTTTTCAAAACAAATTTTTACGTTTAATCACATGTAGTCTTTACTAAGTACGAAACTCTATCATACATCGAAACTTCAGCGTAAAGACAGCATACTTAACCATTAACAATTATACACTCGTTTCCATTCAAAATTAATTATTCATGTGAATCTAGAGATACAGACATTGTCTGTCACACCCACATCTATCACAAAATCCACGGAGGAGATTCAAAAGATCCTGGAGAGATCATATTATATAGTATAAAAGAGGGTTTGCCATTGGGCGATCCTTAATCAAGACGAAAACAGGACATTACATATGTACATCATAAATAGTGCTGGTTTAAACATACAGCTATAGTTGTTGAAAAAAAGTTAAAAAAAATGATTTCTTTAAAGAAAGGTGGCCGTACATTCGCATTTATACAATAAACAAATAAATATACTCTTCCATTATATGGAAGCCACTCTGATTTCCGCTTAATTCTTCCACTTTTATTACTTTTAGATCTTAGTGTCGATTTAGTTTCATTTATTAAGCTTATAACTCAACTAGAATTCAACAGCATGGCTAAGGTATCTTAATGCCTAACCCTGTTCATCAGTTAGAAAGTTATTTCGTGAGCTTTTTCAAAGACTCGATGTTGCAGAAGTTCCTTGACAAAAAATATCACCGGATCTTCTACAAACGCGGAATGATTGCAAATTGTCATTCATCGTACCATTTCGCTATGGACTCCCAAAAAACAAGTTAATGCACAGAAAATAATTAATACTCTATTAAAAATACTGTTATTGTTCATAAAGTAGTAAACTGGTTATTTTAATACCGTTTTTAATTTTATTTATCAAATTATGAACGCAATTAGATAGCAATGAAATACACACCGTAAGAGATTAAACGATAGAGAAGTTACGCTCTGATACCGTGGCGCCCACATAACGGAGAAATGGCAAGTGTCATTTGGCGGTTACGTGGTCGCACGGTTTAACCATAATAAATCAACCCAATTCAAAATTTATAAATAATATTTAAATAAATGTTTTCAGTTTATAAATAAATGGTAACTATATTCCATTAACTTCCACATTAGCCTCTGGCACGAAGGACGCGGTCTGTCGCGGCGGGCAGTTTACTTTTATACGGATTTGAATACTGGACAGTGGTTACCGATATAATTATTGTTGGTTAGGTTTCAATAAAATATAATTTCTGAGGAATGGTCGCCCTGAATCTGTACTAGACTACACCTAATTTACACGTCATACATATCATTCTCATCTCATTAGGTCATTGGGTTGGTTGTTGTTCTTAATTGAACAGATTTCAACATACTAGGAACTTCAACATACATATTAAATTAACATACATTAAATTCAACATACATATTAGGAATTTTTAAAAAAATCTTTTTTATTCTGTGCTATAAAAATCGTTCGATGAAATAAAATTCATAACAATGTTGGAAAGATTACAGAAAGCACTCTATCTCCTGAATAAATTATGCAAGGAGTATAAGCTGAGAATTTCAACACAGAAGACGAGGGTAATGGTGTTGAGAGAGAAGAATCCAGTTAGGAGCAAAATTGATATAGAGAACAATATTCTGGAACAGATATCCCACTTTCAGTACCTGAGTTTAAACGTAACATATCAAGAAGATAAAAATGCCTTCAATAAGATGCACCGATTCCAACATATATGCGGGACTATCCATAGAACCTTAAAAAATAACACCAGTAGGGATACAAGGTTAAAATTTTACAAAACAACAGCAGTGCCAACCCTACCATATGGCAGCGAAACTTGGGTGCTAGCAAAGACAGATGAGAGCAGATTACAGGCATCTGAAATTAATTTGTACGGCAAACTTATGGATATATTACAGACCGTCATAGGAATGTAGAGATAAAGAAAGAGCTTAACATCTTCGCCATAAATAATAAAGTACTGTAAAATAAATTACAGTGGATAGAACGTGTGGACAGGATGAGCGAGAATAGGATACCTAAGCAGGCACTGGGTACAAACCGGAGGGAAGGAGAGACCGAGGTTGCCCGAGAAAGAGATGAGCAGATTTCAGAGGTTTGGAACAGGCAGGAATGCCTAATCCTTGAAGGGCAGAAGAAGAAGAAGAATTTTGGTGCGCTTTGACGAGATTTTTATAAATTACTTCAAAATTGAACTGTTAAATAATTTTTGAGTCACCCAGTGATATTAAAGTTTTTTTCAAGATGATCCTTCTATGGAAACAGATAGACAGTACGTATTGTACTAGGTATTGTTAGGTTAGTGTTAATGAATGAATAAAAGATATTATTTTTAGTTGAACTCGTGTGAGTAGGAAATACCCGGCCTGTTTATTTATACGTTATTTGATTAGGTGTAGTATATTCATTTGTTCATAATTAAAGAGGTGTTAAATATACAGTTTAAAAAATGACTGTGACTTATGCGTAGATCTACTCTACTTCTACTGAAGTTTATGGCTACACATGTGCACGGCGGAATGGCAAAATTTACTAACATTAATATTTTTTCTCCTTCCACACCTCCTCCTGCTTTTCTCGTCATTCCTCACGGTTGTTTGTAACACACGGTTGAGAGACTGCTATGGGCATTCCTCTTGGCTGCAGCCTTCGATGGTTCAAGTTAAGGCGGGCACGGTATCAGGTGGTGTGGAGAAATATTATAACACCTAAGCCTAGGTACGTTTGGGATCTGGGTTTAATAAATAATAAACAGACTAAGTTTAAACTTAAAACAATTAATTACTTATTTTACAATTAAAGATTTATATTATCATTAGAGTGTTATATTATTTGCGCTCAATCTTCTAGTCCCAGGACTACAAAAATATAGTTCTGTTTCTTTTCACATGGTCAGCCGCCGGTCGCATTGGCGCAGTTGGTAACGTGCTCGCCTCTCATCATGCGGTCTTGGGTTTGAATCCCATTCAGGCACGGCATCTTTTCATACGTTACAAAATAATCATTTCATCCTTCACCGTCTGCATTAGCAGTAATTGCAGAACAGTCGGACGTTAAACCAAAAAAAAAAAAAAAAAAAAAAAAAAAAAAAAAACATGGTCAGCCAATTATATGACTGAAGCATTTAAGAACAGAAGAGGTGCAGGTGTAAAAGACACTAGTCAGATTAAAATTAATGAATTTTATTATACTGCCAGACCCTGTGGTGAATGAGAAATGAAGGTGTCATTTGTAGGGTGGAAAGTAGATGCTTTTTAGAAAGTCTGGCATGCTGATAAGCTTTTCCACTCATTGAGGAAGGCAAGTGTAAACCACCTCGCTCCTCGTTTTACTTACTAAAGCCTCTAAAGGTTTAAACCAGCCTTTCGGCTGATGACCTAAACAACAACATTAGCCTATTAAACAAATACAATTACATAAATTAAATAAATTACAAAGTTAAAACTAAACTTGATTAACAATGTAATTATTTTCTAATCAGTTTTTTTAAATGTAATTATAAACTTAACGCAAAGATGATAAAAATCTGAGTAATAACTTTCTTGATCGAAAATATAAACCACTCAGTAATGTGTTTCAAAAAAATAAAGTGTAAAAAAATAAAACTAAACTTAATTGAATTGTTCATTAATATCTTGAAACATGAAGTTATTGAAGCTGAAGATGACGATGACTATGATGGAGATGATAATGATGTCCATTATGAGATGAAAATGATTAGTATTAGAAGTATAAAAAATATTAAATGAGTTAAATGATTAAGAAAATCGTAAAGGTAAGTCCAATGTTTTAAAACGTTTCAGTCTGTGAGTATCTTCGCTGTTGTCGAGGAGGTTAACTGCAAAAAAAATGTGATGCTCTGCTAACTCTTTTAAGTGTATTTTGCTACGTTGTTTAATTTCTTCTTTTATGAAGGGCAGGTTTAGATCATTGTGTCATTTATTTCATTGGTTACGTATCATGGGGCTGCAGTTATTAATCTCAGGCATTTTGATTGAAAGCGCTGCAGTATTCCTATATTTGATGAACTAGCTGCACCCATAGTTCTAACCCGTAAGTCCTAACTGGTTTGAGTATTACTTTGTATAAGAGAACTTTATTTCCAAGACAGAGGAGGCTTACCGTCTTTTATAGAAATCGTCCTTTTAGAAATAAAAACAAAATATTTACCTGTATACAATCACTTATTACAAACAGTACGTACTTTATTAACTTATTTCAAAACCGGTTCCATAATGCCATTATTTTGAACGGCCAGACAACATTTTCCATTCACCAATTCAGTTATCGACTGACTTACTACAAAGCCGCAAACTGTTTTTGTGCTTGCGGTCTGATAGTTAATCTAGGCCTTTCGAACAATTACGAGATCATTCTAACAAAAGTGTAACGTTATTCTGGAACCTCGTGGAAGAAATCAAGATAAAACCAAACATTTTTGATTTTTTAGAATTCCCATTCAAAATATTTCATTCATCGCAATCTACTATCCTTGTTCAATACACTCCACCTCATACAATACAAAATAAACAACGTATTAAATCAACCGTTCCTAGAATAATGTTACAGTATCATCATCTTCTCTTCTTGTGGGGTCTTTGATATATACATCTTTTTCGGAGTCCTAAAGCCGTGACGACTACGGCCACAGCCGCACGCTACCTAGTTGCGCCGGCACAACAACAAAACGGCTCTTTCCAAGGTCACCAGACCTTTAAGGTAGGGATTTGTCGTTTCTCGATAACGCCGATACTACTTAAAAAATAATCGGTATTCTTTGATACCGATTCTGTAGTTTTCGAAATGCGGCAAAAATTCTGTAATTTTCTAAAATTTTAAATATTAGTACCGTTGGGTAATTTTCGCTTGGGGGAGTAATAAAACATATTACTATTTGAAATTATTTTTAAATTGTTGTCATATATCTAATTCGACAAATTGTAATCATACACCAGAGTCCGAGCGCTCGTTTTAATACGAATACGGAAATCCGAAACTGATCTAGATGTATTGCAATCATTTATGATGCAGCAAAGCCATCAGTTTTTTCACGAATACAGCATTTCCAAAGTACATTCGTGTAACTCATTACTTATTACCCCGAGTTACATATCCAATAGAACACTACGCGATGACCTACGCGTCCCTTACGTCAACAACACATATCTGAAATTGTACCGTAGGTTCAGAGACAAAATATAATATTCCCTTGATACGCAACATGAATTCTCCAGACCTACTAGAAATACCACAAAGACGACTGAAACGCCGATAGAGTAGAGACATGATCCGACTCTAACCGTAATTACGCCAACAAAAATATGAAATTAAATTTAACACATTTTTTGTTATCTGGAGAGCTATCCACTTGATGTTGCCCTCCTCAAAGCCATTAACGCGGTTTGTTTTTAATTGATACATTGAAAACTTTCAAAGACATTTTAACACGATTCAGCGTTGGCTCCATAAGTGGAAAATCAAATTAAGTGTTGATAAATCACAACAGATGACAATCACACTACGACCGGTAGACTGCCCAATTTTACGCATCAATGACACTAGGCTTGGTGTCGCAGATAAAGTCCGAAATTTAGAGTTTAAGCTTGAGAGATGCCTAACATGGAAGCCTCACATTTCACATGTGAGAGCTCTCTCAGATTTCAGATTTCGTAGACTGTATGGTATTATTGGTCGTAAATCCTCTCTCCCTCTAAACTTAAAGGTTATCTTGAATAAGTAGCTAATCCGACAAATCTAGCTATACAGTGGCTCTATTTTTGGTTCCTGTCACACGTCTACATTAAAAATTCTTCAAAGGCTCCAATCAAAAGCTCTTTGAGCCATCATCAATGTTCCATTTTATGTAACTATCATACTCTGCACACAGACTTGAAAATGCCTACAGTTTTTGATATCATTAAAAGCACATGCAACACTTTTCACACGAAAACAATTGCATACAAAAGCCCTAATGTTCGTTTGATCTCATCAAATACCCTTCCTGTTACCAGGCGCATGAAAATAAAACGGAATCGTGATCTACTGCGACCACCATAAGACAAAAAAATAGAACTCATTCGTAGACACTCTCACATACATTATTCATCCGGTAATTGTTGCCATTCGCATCTCATTACTAAATCGTACTCTACTGTATTTGTTCATTCCACATTTCGTATTTACGCCGAAATTGGCCGTTGGGCTGGCTTCACTTCATGTCTTATGCAAGTCACTATCATAAACCATTCATCTCATTCTTTAGTTGTCAAGTTCGTGTTGTTATATAGTTGTGAATGAAAATAAAGTTTGTCAAAAAAAAATTGATACATTATGTAAACATTTTTGCTGGTTGTATTTTTACAGTTTTAAAATAAAATAAGTGATAAAAAAAGTATCGACACATCACTACGTTAAGGTTACAGTACCCATTCCGTGTTCTCGTCGTCGTCCGGGGACAACTATTTACCGGTTCTTCTCTCCATTATTCCACTATTTGTTTCCTCCACCTGACTTTCCTACAACCTACTTGTTATTCTTGTCTCTTTTCTTTTTTTATCTTGTTCCCCGGTATTTTTTCTCCCTTTATATACTTTCTCCTTACTCCTTACCTTACCTTGTTTCTTTCTTATCGCTCTTCCCTTTCTCCTATTGCACATCCAACTCTTTCAACAACTCCACAATCTCCCACTTCTTCTTGAAAGACTGTTGTGTACTTAGTAAATGTATCAGTTTGCAGCGTGGAGTCGAAGCAATTTCATGGGTTTTTCATAACTCGAGTAAATGTGATTTGTAAACTTGAGTAAGTGTCTTAGGTATTATAAAAACCAACCATATGGACCAATAATTAATAATAAAATATCGTTGTAGCCTATACTGTGCTCAAAATTGTGTTTTAAACATTTTTTCAATTGTGTTTTCAGCTCTTAAATTTTTATTAAAGCCCCCTGTGTAAACTAAGATTTTTAGGTCACTAAGATATCCTAGTTGAAAAATTTAAGAATGGGTTGGCTGCTTATCAAAGAAGAAGAAGAAGAAGAAGAAGGTGAAAGAAGAGGAAGAGACGAGAAGTCAATTCGAAAGAAGAAATAGGAGGAAATGAAGAAGAAGGAGTTGGAGAGGAGAAGGAGAACATAGGGAAAAGCGAAGATTAAATAGGAGAGGGAGTAGAAAGAGAAGAAAAAAAAAGTAGGAGGAGGCGGAGAATGAGGGAGAGTAGGAAGAGGAGGAGAAGGGAGAAGAAGGAGAAAGGGAAGATGGAGGAGAAAGAAAAGAAGAATGAGAAGAAGGAGGAGGAGGAAGAGGAAAAGGATAAGAAAGAAATAGAAAAGGAGGAGGATGAGAAGAAGAGGAGGTGGAGAATGAGGAGGAGTAGGAGGAGCAGGAGTAGGAGGAGCAGTAAGAGGAGAAGGAGGAAGAGAATGAGAAGAATAAGGAGACGAAGATGAAAAGCAGAATGAAAATTACGAGGACAAGACGTTGAAGAAGAGAAGTAGAAAAGATGAACAAGAACAAGGAGGAGGAGAATGTGTGACGGTTAGTGTGTTATCGCTTCTAAAAACAATAAAGGATAATGTAATTTTATCTGAAGGTACCTGAGTGAATTGTCACAGATCATTGATTATTTAATTTTCTCTGGAATTACTTCTTGAGATTATTGTCAACAAACTCTAGTTTTCTTATAAATTTTATCAGTTTAATCTTGCGACATAATTCGAAAGATTTACATCATGTCTTGAAACCATCTTTCAGTTGTCCGCATCACGATTTCAACAAAAGTATCAAAGCCTATTTTCTTCTTTTTTTGTTTGTAGATTGTTCAAGATTTAATAAAGTCAAAACCTCCAAGGACACTTCTCAGAAATTCGTTGTCGTACTGGTTAGTCCTTTTTTAGTACAGTTGTAGCTAATTAAATTTTAAATATTTTCAAAATTTTGTTTATTTCTGTTCTGAAGTTTTCGCCTTGTTTCTGCAGCCACGAGTTTCTTACACTAACTTTTTATATGTTAAGCATTTATTGAATTTTTTAAATTAATACAACTCCTCTATCTATGCTGCCGTACGCCTTCACTACATCTTAATATAACATGACCAACCTTTCACTTTACACCAAGTTTTTTCACAAAACCTGCTTCATTTAACGGATTTGAGTACTAGACAGTGGTTACCGGTGTACTTTCATGGTTGGGGCTCAACTAACTGTATTCTCTCAGGAATGGTCGGCCTGGGTCTGCACAAAACTACACCTCATTTACTCGTCATACACATTATCCTCATCTTATTAGGTCATGGGGTTGCTTATTGTTCTTAATTGAAAAGATTGCAACGTACACACATTGGAGGTTAAAATTTTAAAAATATATATATATATACCGTTGTGCCTATCTATAGTAGCTACCCCATATCTAAATCTCGTTTACTCATTTTTCGCTCCTGCTTCTATTCTCTCTCTAATGGACTTCTTTTGAATCCATTCAAACAGCAACTTGTACAGATTACGGAAGGAAAGTAACAACTCTCTAACAGATAAGCTGCTGTTGCCATTCATGAGAGAAATTTCATTCTGTTGAAACAGTAAATGTTTTGTATAAGTTGTCTGGTTTTTTATCAATGAAAGTCGAATTTAGTGTCTTGTATTTATTCATTACTTTCTTATTTTACTTCAATTTCCTAAAATTTCCTAAATTTAATTTACTACGTATTGAATTTAAAAAATATATAAATGAAACACTCACAGGACTTTCTCTTGCCAAAGTCAATAATAAAACATATTACCTTTGTTGAATCATTAGTAAATACTGTTAAGTGTAAAATATAACCTAATTTTAATTACTTTGGTAGAAAAGTTTTGTTTTATGTCGATTTTTCACCAGAAATACACATTGTCCAGCTCTTTGAACCCATAAAATTCTTTATGACCGATTGTTCTCTGTGTGAACAAAACATCTCAAGAACGAAATATTGTACGATGTTGAAATTTGGAACTTCAATTAGATACTACTACAGGGCTCAATACAATTTCATCAAACTCGGTTTACCGGAAGTAGTAGTTTATTCGAGCGATTTTTAACTTATTTGGATTTTCTCAATAATAGCTCTAGCATTTAAAAAAAAAAGTCGCCTCATTTACTACATTTTTTATGTTGTACAAGATAGGGTAAGCGCCATTTCTGCTGAAATTCTTTGGAGGGCTATGATCTCGTTGTAAATTTTTTTTAAAGATTACGGCTTTAATATGCATTATACAAAACAAGAGTATATAATTAATACTGTAGGAAATTAAAAAAAACCTATAACTTTTAATTCCAACATTTTTTCTACAACGCTTAGTTTAGCGACAATTTGTGATTTTCTGTATTTTTTCATCAAAATCGGTAAAAAATAGGATTTTTTAATGTTACGACCTTAGTATGCATTTTGCGACATAGGTGAATATTTAACGTTAGAGAAAATAAAAAATTTATAACTTCATTTTTTAAGCATTTCCTTCTACAGTCTGGTTTAGTGTCAATTTGTGATTTTTCCGTATTTTTAAGTTCTATTAAGGTTGATTTTCGTTTTACGTTGTTTACTAATGATTGAAGATAGGTCATATTTTTCATTATTTATATTGGCAAGAGAAAATCTTGTAAAAGTCGTTCTCACACCAGATTTTTGAACGCTCTTAGAGTCAGTTAAGAAAAAAGGAAAAACCATTTTAAAAACATATATCATTTCGGGAGACTGATTGAAAATGGATATTCCCGGTATGGAAAGTCTATCGATCTATCTGAAAAAGGCTATAAGCCAGAAGATTATTCTATTAAATTTAAATTTACAATAAAGTTCATAGTATAACGAATAATAAATATGCTGTACAACGCTATGAACTGAGAATTTATGTATCTCCCTAGGAAGTAAGTATAGGCCAGCTGTGCCCGTTGGCAAGACTTTGTGTTATTAAAAAATATACTTTTTAATCTTTCTACAATCAAATTTTTTTTAATTTATTTTTTTTAAATTAATTTATACATTAGGCATAAAATATAATAACAATAAGCTGTGGGGGTTCTTTTGGATCGTCATCAGCTGTGTGACAAATCAATTATTTTCCTTTGTTCGTTTGCCCTCTGGGACATTGAACATTACAAATTAGTTGAAAAAGTTATATTTTTAATTTATATTTTCTTTTATTTTTTTGGAGCCGCTGGGGGGAGAATATATTACGAATATTAGTTGCTAAAATACAGTTTAAGCTATAAAAAAGATTTAGTTAGATTTAATTTGAATGTTGCTAAAGATATCTGTAAATTGAATCATAAAATACGTGCTAGCGCCAGTACATGATGAATAATTATGGGGTATGGGAAGAAATAACAAAAGAAAACTTATGGGTAGTTTTAAGTAACTAGTTCAGTAAATTTGACATAAATAAAAAGATTTCTTTGAACGTTTGCATTTGTGTATGAAGAAATAGTTAAATTTAAGGGAGGTAGTTAAGGCTAAATTTTGTTTTCATTTTTCTCTCTAAAACAATGTAAAGTAAATTGGTAGAGGTTTTTTTGTCATATTTTATTGATGCTATTTCATAACTTTGCTGATGTTTGTATTATCATTTATTAATATTTTAATTTTGTTATCGTAAGTTTTAATTTTTATTTGCACTATTGTATTCTTTTTTTTATTTTAGCTATACTAACGTGTTTTTTAATGTTATTTGATCATTTTCTCTTTTGTGTGACTTATTTTTTTATGTAATAAGTGATGTAGTATTAGCATTAACTGTTTCTTCTTTTTCTTTTTTTATCGTTGCTATTGTTGTTGTATTGTAGTTTTATTTTGAGCTATGTATTTTTTGTAATTAGAGTAATCCTCCTCCAAGCATGGGCTTTGCTCTTTTGGAGGAGTAATAAAGGAAATAAATAAATGTAATCCATTTGAAAGATTTCGTCATCTTATGATACTATAGTTAACTGGGTTATACTTCGGTACAGTAGCCGCTTCTATACATTTCATTTTTAACATAATAAAGTAACAAGTTCAGTTAGAAACAAAACTAGTTTTTGTTCTAAAATTACCCATAATTACTGTCTTATGTTTTCATATAATAATAATTATATATTATATCATTTGTCTACATTTGCGAAAATAAATTACAACCATATCCAGGTTGACCATTCATAAAAATTTACCTTTATTACAAAACATTTCCCTCTAATTCTCTATGCATCACTGTAAAAGTTTAATCTATTTCATCATGTTTTGTCAGTCGTTTTGCTAGGTCATTACCCTGAAAATTTGTTTGAATCTTAAAAAAAGAAAATTCTGCATTAAAAAACAGTTCTTTAAACAAATTTCTTTTTCAGCTGAATATTTAATTGAAATTGTTTTGAATAAAATATTATTACAATTACTCTATTTCATACGCCATCTTTTAGAAATATTTTTTTAAATATTATGTAAAACATTCATGCGACTTTTACTTGCCTTTGTAAATAATGAGCAATATTCTATGTTTAATCATAAGTAAACAATGTAATATGAATAGAAACTAATTTAATCATGAGTGAGTGACCCAAAATGAAAATCAACCTCTGTTCGACTTACAGAAAATTACTAATTGACACCAAACTAAGCTCGGTAGGTACTAAAAAGTGTTGAAATAAAAGTTGTAGATTTGTTTTATTTCCTGTAATTTTAATTAGGTGTAAACTTGCCCTAAAATGCATATTAAGGCCGCAATCTTAAGAAAAACTTATTACTACGATAACACAGCTCCCCCAAGAATTTCAGCTGATAAGGCGCTTTACCTTATAATGTAGAGCGTAAAACATAGGTAAATTAAATGAAGTGATTTTTAAAAAATCGTAAGAGGCGTGTTTGAAAAAATTACAAAAATAAGAAAAATTGCATCAGTAAACTACTACTTCCGATAGACCGATTTTGATAAAAATGTCGGGCCCCTTATAGTCTACTAAAGTTCCAAGCTTCAACTTACGATGTACCGTTCTGTTGGCCCTACACGAAAATTTTCATCAAAATCAATTTTCTCTAAAACACCTTAAAAATCGCGTATCATTTACTACATATTTTTTATGCTCTTCAAGATTGAGTAAGCGCCAAGTCTGCTGAATTTCTTGTGGAGTCTGTTCTCTCATTAAAAAAAATATTTTAAAATGCGGACTTAAGTTAATATACATTTAAGGGCAAAAGTGAATATAATTAAAGTTATTGTAAATTTAAAAATTACAGCTTTTATTGCAAGATATTTTTTACAGGTTTATTTTAGCGTCATTCAGTAATGAATAAAATTAGGTTACATTTGTAATTATTTACATTGGTAAGAGAAAGTCGTGGGAATGTTTCATATGAGATTTTGTTTTTTTTAACACATTTGTTTGGATGATCCAAACGCTACAATATTCAGACAAGTCTCAAATTATTTACACCCTTACAAACTATCCTTCCCTAAAATAATTCATGACGTAGGCCCAATATACTAAAAGAAAGTTTTGTTTAGATCTTTAGCCGAGAAGCCGGTTTGAACCTGTAGCGGCTTTATTAAGTAAATGAGGAATGAGGTGGTTTCCTTTGCCTTTCTCACTGAGTGAAAAAAGAGTATGCTTATCAGTATGTCTAGTTCTCCAAAAAAACATCTATTTTCCACCCTGCAAATGACACCTTCACTTCATTCACCATAGGGTCTGGCTGTAAAATGAAATTCATTACTCTCAAAAGAGGTAACTGTGACTAGTGTCTTTTACACCTCAACCTGTTCTATTTTTAAATGTTTCAGTCATATATTTGGCTGACCATGTGATAAGAAACAGTATTATTTATTATAGTCCTGAAACTAGCAGATCGAGTGCAAATAATTTAACACTCCACCACCTACCTGTTATGGATAAAATAAAAGTTATTGTAAATTTAAAAAATACAAGAGCTTATTTTAGTGTCAATTACTAATTTTCCATAATTTTTAGGTTCAACGAGGTGGATTAATATATAACGTCATTCACTAATAATTAAAATTAGGTTAAATTTTCATTTTTACATTGGCAGAGAAAGTCGCGTAAATATTTCACAAAAATATTTTATTAAGCACATTTTTTCGGTTTCGAACGCTACGATATCCGGACACGGCTTAATTATTTACACCCTAACAAACTACCCTTCCCTAAAATAATTAATGACGTAGGCCCTGGATAATAATAATAATGACTAACTATATTGTACGATTTCCATAAACTTCCGGTTATCGTACACAGGGCATTAGCGGTTTATTTTTAAACTCATAAAAATGATTGAGTTATTTGAATGATTTTGACGTTGTTTAAGATTCATATCTTTGCTATTTTAGTACAATGTATTTAGTAGTATTTTTTATGCCTGTCTCTGTAATAGAACATGTATTTGTATTTCTTTAAGTAAACCTTTTACGACAACTGTTTAACTTACAACCGAGCGTCGTTTAACAAAAAACACCTTTCAGTTACAACTTTACTTTATTCTTATCTCTCATAAAAATGAAGACAACTGTTAAAGAATTCTATGAATTTTTGTCGTACTATTTATAGTGACGTCACGTAGTTTGTGACGTTATTTATTTATTTAACTGTTTAAATATGTGACGACAATGTTTTCAATTTATTTCTTCCGTTTTACTTTTTATTCATGCGTTTACTATCTATAGAATTAAGAAAGACAGTATTGTCATGAAAAATATGTGTAAAACACTCACACGACTTTCTCTTACCAATATATATAATGAACAATATTATATATTTAATCATGAGTGAATGACGCAAAATGTAAATCAATCTCTGTAGTAACTTCAAAATACGGAAAATCACTAATTGACCACTAAACTAAGCTCTGTTGAAAAAATTCTTGAAATAAAAGTTGTAGAGTTTTTTAATTTACTATAACTTTGATTATGTAGTAAATTATGTCGTAAAATATTACGGCCACGATCTTAAAAAATCCATTTTTTACCTATTTTAATGAGTAATAAAATCACTATAGTTGTTTTCACGTTCAGAATGCAGTACGGAAAGCCATAAGCAATGTATTTTGTATATGGGAGTTTGAGCGCTACTACACTAAATAAAAATATCGACTCCGCAACACAACACGTTATCATTTACAAACTACTATTGAATAACGTAATACGAAAACATACTTAATATTTGTATGTTTTTAAAGATCAGGTACCGATAATTATTATAGTAATGGAATTGTTTATCAATCTGTCTTTTGTAATTATTTTAAAGTAAAGAGTAGTTATTGTTTAAATCTTCGTAGGCAATTACGAATAAAACAATTATTTATTGTTTGAACACCCCTATTTTTCCATCGGATGTTAAAAATAGACTTATGTTTATTATAAGTTCACAGGTATCAAAATGATTTAGAGATTCTTGGAATACGAAACACAACCCAATATCTATCTTTGACCTGTTATCGAATCTGAGAGTTTTTCAAACTCATTTGTTATTTCTGTTTCCGTCCAGCGTATGACTTATGATATATCAAATACAGATACAATTCTATATTTTATAACAAAATAATAAAACACGTATGTCGTCATTGAAAGAAAAAAGTTATATAATGTGAAACTTAAAAAATGTCACGAGATTTAAACGTGCAACTTTGTTTGAGCGTATCTTATCTAAATACCAGAGTATAATAATAACATTTATAGCGTAATAAAATACAATTCATTAGGAAACGAAAGTAATATTTTTAGAATTTTTTAATGAAAATGAGCTTGTTAGAGCGTGGTAAGCGAAACTCTAAATATTTTTTCCCGTGACCTTCGGATGGTGTCGGTGGAGGAGAGTTATTGTATTGGGTGTGCCTGATGTTTTCCGTACGCCTGATAACACAACGGGTTCTCATAACAGCTGTACTGCATTATGAACGAAAAATAGAGTTTAGTTGACGCTAAACGTTGTAGAAAGAAATATTTGAAAAAAATGTTGTAGATATTAATTTTTTACAAATTTAACTAGGCCTACATATATTATAATTTTGCCTTTAAATTCATATTAAGGCCGCAATATTACAAAAAACCATTTTGTTTCACGAAAATACAGCCTCCCCAAGCATTTTAGCAGAATAATTTCAACAGAGAAAAATCGCACGAATTAACTATTTCTTCCGGTTTTGATAAATATGTTTGTGTAAGATCCTCTAGTAATACCCAACTTGAGTTCCAAGTTTCAGTTTAGGACGAAACTGTGTTTATGAAATTGTTCAGAAACACAGAGACACACAGACACTCATACAGACCTATCGCTAAAAACATGATTTTTGGGTTGAGGGGGCATGAAAACGTGTATTTCCGGTGAAAACTTGATTTAGAAATATCAACCTGAAAACAATAGGTATACTGTCTTCCTCTAATTCTTCATATGGAACAAGAGAAAGTAAAAATTTATATGTAAACTCCTGATTATCTGCGGATAAAAAATTTCGGGGTTAATCCGCCAATACTGAAGGAAAATCATAATGAAAAATCTTATCCTTAATATAAACGTCTTGATTATTAGCGACTACTTTAGGGATATGAAACCTTGGGTTTTGGGACTTAATTTTTGAGACTAGCTGGTAATCGGATTCGGGACCTTCCGCTTGGTAGGCTTGCACGCTATCCAATACGCCACGAGGGCGGCCCTTAAATAAAATGTGTTTTTTATTTAATTGACCTGAAAACGTGTTTTTTCGGTGTAACTCGATTTCGAAAAATCGACATAAAAATAATATTTGATTACCTTTCCTATAGGCTTATTTCATACAGGGCATGAGAGAGTAAATGCCTATTTTTTTATATTTTAAGCGTTTTTTTTATCATGATTAATTCAGCGTCTATTAATGATTTTACAACAGAGCAAGCCAAACAGAGGTTTTTATTTAGTATCATCCACTCATGATTAAAATAAGATTATGTTTTTCATTATTTGCATTGGAAACAGAAAGTCGTGTGAGTGTTTACGCCAGATGATTGATGTACTCTGCTTCCAAGCAAAGGCTGCGGTCTTTTGGAGAAATATTTTTAATTAATATTTTTAAAAAAACCTTTTTCAAATGTGTGTGTATATATAGGAGCCTAAAACCGTGTATTCCCGGTGAAAAGTCGATCTTGAAAATTTGGCATAAAAGCAGTACTTTATTTTCCTATAAAATTATATATATATATATTAAAAAAGAAATAGAAAAGATTTTGGAAACAGAAGATTCCATGGGAATGGAAAACGGCACTAATACATCCACTGCATAAAAAAAGGAGATAGAACAGATGTAAATAATTACCGCGAAATTTCCCTTTTACCTGTGACGTACAAAGTACTCTCCAAATCACTTTAGACTAGACTAGAAGAACAAGTAAATGAGAAACTGGGCGAATGTCAAGCCAGGTTCTAAAAGGGAGATCCTGTGCAGAACAAATATGGAACCTAAAACGAGTTCTGGAAAGTAATATTTAAGAAGTATAGTGGCAGTGGTTGAGTCATAAACTTTCTTAAAGTCAACAAACACTGCCACTATACTTCTTAAATATTACTTTCCAGAACTCGTTTTAGGTTCCATATCTGTTCTGCACAGGATCTCCCTTTTAGAACCCGGCTTGATTTGATGTTCACTTTTCGTTGTTTTGATGTTCACTCCAAATTCTTCTAAAATATTCAGGTGTGTTTCTCAGTCGATTGAGTCATAAACTTTCTTAAAATCAACAATCGACCGAGAAAAAAAACTAAATATTTTAGAAGAATTTGGAGTGAACATCAAAACAACGAAAATCATTAAGGAAACATTGACGAAGACACAAACAAAAGTAAAATTTCTAGGAAAAATCTCCAAAGAGTTTGAAATTAAACAGGCGTAAGGTAGGATGATGGAATGTCACCGGTTCTTTTTAACTGTGTGCTGAAGAAATTTATTCAGGAATGGGAATTGGAACTTGCCAGTAAAGGATTTTTAAACCAAGTACTCATTGGAGGGTCAATGATCGGTTTAAAGATAAACTGTCTTGCTTTTGCAGACAACCTATCAATCTTTCTAGTAACACTGAAACAGCAATAGGACAAATCAACGTGCTAAAAGACCAAGCAGAAAAAGTAGGACTAGGCCTACATAATATTCCCTTCAAGAAAACTAAATACATACCGAACATCGAAACAGCCCTGCGTCACATGAAGACATAATAAAAAGAAACTGGGAAAAATGGTAGCTCAAGTAGCTCGAGAAGATAATACAACTGAAGACCAGCGAAAAGGAAGCGAACAACAACAGACGAGGAAAGATGACTAGTGCACTTCGAGGAACTTACCACTTGTTTAAGAAGAAAGCAATCTCAACACAAGCCAAGATCAGACATTATAATACTGTAATAATACTTGTGTGCCTGTACGCGAGTGAGTGCCTTAGAATGACCCGGAAGGCTGGTCTAAGAGAAGCAGAGCAATTTGAGAGAAAAATCCTTCGCTAGGTTATGGGTCTGAAGATAGTTGGACAATAAAGGTTACGAGGTCGAGAAGAACTGAACAAGGATAATGAACGATTAATGGAAACGATTAGAAAAAAAACGATTTAAATTTTACGGACACCTGTATAGAATGGATGACAATCGGTTGACAAACAAATTTTTAAGACACTAAACAATAGAACTAAGGTTTCGGATAAAAGGTTCAAGGGTATTGAGAAAAACCGGAATACACCGTAAAATCTTTATCAACCGAATCAAATTCTGACAACTAATTACGGACTTTAAAGGCTTCCATGAAGAGAAAAATAGAACGCCAAGTGGATAGAAGAAAAGAGAACGCCTTCAAAAAGCGAATGCTGAGAATTTGGGCAGCAAGAAGTGCTTCCAGAAACGTCTAGTCATCTCACGTGGCCTGAAATTGCACCTACACGAAGGGAAAATATACATATATAGGACAAGTGAAAGTAAAAACCGTACAAAATGTTGTTAGGCAAGTGTGTGCCAAATTTATTGAAGACAAAACTTCAGCTATTGTTGAGATCTAAACTTTTCTAAAATAAAACCAACAAAATGGCGGTTAGATTAGAACAAGAAACGTTTAAGAATATAATGGTAATTTGAATTTTGACGGTATTTTAATGTAAGGAATTAGCACTGACAATTTTGTGGTGCAGGTTAGAGACAGCCTGTAAATAGATTCATAAGAAAGTTACGTTCTATGAAATTTTGTCGTTCGAGTGACGTCACTCTTGACGTCATCTATGTACATAACTGTACAAATAAATGACGAAGTTTAAGATTTATTTATTCGGTTTTTTTTACTTGTAATTTACAATAGCTTTTTTATTAAGTTACTTTTTTCTTTCTCTTGTCCAATATGAAATATAATTTAAGTAAGGAAAGTATTCTTTTCATGTCGATTTTGAAAAATCGAGTTTTAACAGAAATTCATATTTTCATATATGCTTAAGTCAACATACATGTTTTTACCGATTGGTTTGTGTGTGTTGAACAAAACTAAAAAAAAAACTCTCAGTACAGTTTCTAGTAAAACGTAGATCTCATAATTTGGTCTTCTGGTCTCACTAGAGTAATCTCTTAGAGAACAACACGTGCATAGGTTGTAGGCCTATTTATGCCTTAGATCCTATATGATATCGAGAAAGAGTTCATGACAGAATAGTAATTAGTAATGTATAATTGCTACAAAATTTAATTTTACTCTTTGAACACAGAAAGTAAATTTACTTTCTGTCTGATGGATGGAAAATCGTCGTAACTTAGGCCGAAAACACACTGCATCAGTCAAAACAGCCTGGGTATGTTCGGAGCTGCACCAGTCATTGCCTGGTGTTGTTTGTTGAATTGCGGTTTGCTGCAAACATTTTCAAGCAAAGGTACGTACATCAACGCTTTTATTTTCTTTCAATTTTATTAAGACCAACAATTAATAATTTTATTACCTTATTTTATCTTTTATTTATTTTAATCTTTTTATTTAAAAAAATACAGAATAGAGAATTATATAGTCCAACATCAATCAGATGATTTGTATACACATGTATGTACGAAAATATAAGCTACATAAGCTAGGATGTACGTATCATCACTCAAAAAACTTGAATTTATTGCCAACAACACAATAATACAATAACTTTTCATGGACATATAATTCTCAAAATTTAGCAAATATTAAAACACAAAAACAATTTGTAGTACACTGAGGGTATACAGTTTATTAAAGTATTTTATTTTTTCAAAAACAAAATTGTTTGAGTTGCAGAAGTCTTATTGGTAAAGCACCAGTACATTATATTAAAAATTTATAATACTAAGGATTATATAGTATAATTTTACTTGAAATTGTATTACATATTTTATTGAATTTTTAGATGGTATGCGATGCAGAGAAGCTACCTACTGGCTTCAGTTGAACAAGGTCCTCCGATCTGCAATTTTAAAATGAAAGAACACTGCTACCGAGTACCGAGTAGTTTGTAAAATAAAATTGATAAATTGATAAATAGAATTGATAAATTGTGGGATACAATTTCGCGCGAGATGGGCGCTGCATAATAATGTTACAGTTTTATGCATAAAATAAAAACAAATTATAAAATCAACATTTAACATTATTTTTATTGGTTTCACATACCTTAATGTCACAAGCAGCTTCTCGTCTAGTTTAATACTATTCCCAAAATTAGAATCTACTTTTGTAATCCTGTGCTGAATGACACTTACTAAAATCAAAACTTGTAGGACTCATACTAGTAAAATTACAATACTTGTTACGGTAGGCCTACTGTTTTAATTCACTTAAAAAAGAACTAGTATCATTATTATTGTAATTTCTACATTGATTATAAGGGTGCATCCAATACTTCGGCCTTGATGATTTTGATTGTAGCAATAAGCACTGCCATAAAACAGGTACACAATTTTCCACTTCTTCATCTGAAGAAGTAACTTAATAAAAAAAAGTGAAGTATTTTAATATATTACACGCGCGTCTATTAATTATCACGGTTCACAACTGACTGACTGTGTTCGCTGCAGTGTGGGTTGGAGCTGTTCGAGTCACGTTCAGTCGCAAATAAACATTTTGTTTCGGTTTGCTTCAACCAAATTGACTGATGCAGTGTGTTTTCGGCTTTAGAATCTGAATAACTGACGAGTAGGTGTCGCGACAAACGCGCCCAGTGAAACAAGCGCCCAAATTGTAGTATTTTAATATTGATTACTGATTTCTATCACACTTTATCCAGGCTTTGAACTGGTAAAATGAGAGAAACCATTGTATTATAATTTCTCTCACTTAGGTGTGTTTAAAATCAGCTTGAAGAAAGCTTCGTCATTTTGTACATTATTTAACATTTTAACTTAAAACTTCCAACTTTTGAAGATAAAAGAGCGTGCGGAGGCATAATCTTGTAGTACCAGTTTTTTCATACAGCTTGATTGTTTTTTATATGTTCTTGTCCAGTTTCTTATATTTCAGTTTTCTTCGCGTTCCATCCAGGTTCAATTGCATTCTCATGTACATCACAGCTGAGTTTTCGGCCTCCATTTTAAAACTTTGGACAAAAAAACAAGTGAAAAAACGCACGAATAAACTACTTCTTCTGGTTGGCCGATTTTGATGAAAATGGTTGCGTCGGATCTCCTAGTGGTACCTAACGTTAAGTTTCTAGTTTCAACTTCATAAGATATTCCGTTCTTGAAATATTTTGTTCATACACAGACCTGAAAACGTTAAAAACATTTTTTTGGGTTCAATTGAGAAAAATTGTGTATCCGGTGAAAACTCGAATTCGAAAAATCGGCATGAAAACATAGGGACAGGGAGGGGTAGTTTGGGCGCTTATGTCACAAATTTCATCATGGGCGCTTTTGTCGTACAATTTACGAGTCTTTAGGCTGGGAGAAAGATTTATATTGGACACGTTTACGCCTTAGTATGGCTGAACATGGTCTTTTTAATCCCTAATATGTGCATTTATCCCTCTCTCCCGTTGTCAAAGAAGTTAACCCTTTATAGGTCGGTAAGTATACTTACCTCTGCCAATAAGGTCGATTGTATTTAAGAATAAGCTATGCAGTTGAACCTTATTGGCATTTCATGGTTTTATAGATGTTCTCTGGTACATATTTTGAAGTTAGCGCAGCGTCCATTTCCTTCGTGAGTTGCACAAATGTGGTAAGGATTCGTAACAGCGTACGCAACCGCTTTGTTTTGTTGTTACTTTTGTACAGTGCTTAGAAAATTGTAGTTTCTTACGGGAAAGCAGGCATTCATGTTTAGATAAAGTTAAGATAAGTTATTCCCTCACATTACTTTGTTATATAGTACTACAAGTTGTTTTAATAAGCATTCTTATCACTAAATATCATGTGATTTCCATTTCAATAAACTTTCATTGGTAGGTATACTTACCAAAGCTTAACATCACAACAAAGAAATATATTATTGTTCTGGGACTGAAAAGACATTATTCAAGTCCCTGTACAGCAAAATTTAACATTTCACAACATATGTATATTTTCCTCCGTAGTACTGCCCTACAAGGGTTAAACATATACCAATGGTTTCTAAAACCGATCTGGACATATGGTTCCCACATAGTTTATGGGTCCGCTAAACCGAATAATGTACCTCAATTACACTCTTGCCAATCCACAGTACTTAAAAGTTATTACGAACTCCCCGTGGTTCGTACGAAACGAGAATATTGCAATGACCTGGACGTTCCTTACGTATTTGACATAATAAAACAATACCATAAACACTTTTACAGATAATTAGCTAGATTTAAAAACTACCTAAATAAGATTAGCTCAGTTACTTTACTGGAAATTTTTCCAGAAGGCTAAAGAGAGCTTGGACTAGAAAGTTATTGTTACCCTAATAACAAACCATTCAGATTATTTTAAATACATTTCTTTATTTTTTTGTAGTTAAAATATACTTGACTATATTTTAACTATATAGAAGGCCTAGTAGTCTATATTACTTAATAATTCCATTAGTAAAACAAAAATGAAGAAGCTCCATCAATGGGTGGTCTGGTTCCTCATGTCGTTCATGTTATCATTTTTATCATCGCCACCTTCAGCACATCTGTAATTGTAATTCTCTGTACAGACATCAAAGATATGTTAAAAATGTGTGTACGTTGCAATCTCTTCAGTTTAGAACAAACATCTCCATGATCAATGAGATGAGGATGATTATATGAGGTGTAGTCTTATACAGACTCAGGCCTACAATTCTTGAGAGAATATGGTTAATTGAACCCTAACTATCAAAGTACACCGGTAACCACTGTCTAGTATTCAATCCGTATAAAAGTAATTAACTTTGCTAGGATTTGAACCTCGGAATTTTCATCTCAGAAAATCAGCTGTTAAACAGGTGACTCGTTGCGACGACTTTACCGCAAGAACAACCCAGTTGGTTTACTAAACATGTTAAAGACTCAATTATGCAATCCTTTGATTAGATTACATTATCTATTTTTACAATAATAAATTCACGGATACAAAATATATTATATTAAAAATAAAACAACACTGATAATTAATTGTAGGAACTAAAAAATGTATTTAAATATTTAGAAAACGTCACGCCCTGATTTCAAACCGAAATTCCTCTAATGTTACTCTCTACATGAAAAAAAATACAAATAATTCCGGTAAATAATTTCCGTGACTTAAACGCGTCATTAAAAACAATAACTTAATAAATTATAAAGCTCTATAAAAAGGACATTTAATTAATTCCAAGTAAGATTAAAATAACGGTGCGCGCGCACGTTTTAAACACCGGTACTTTTGAAACGGATCGCCTAAGAGAATGTTAAATAAGATTTTATGATAGAAGGAAGGTTATTGACCAAAATTTGTCATTAAAAATTTAGGAATTTGCATAAAATATAATCTAAAAATAGATTTAGGTATGTAGTACTAGATTTGTAAGAATGGGTGTAACTTGTATTGTGATAGACTGTGCGGATCAGGAGGCCCACTATTGGCTTAGTAATGTAAGGTACGGTATGGTACCCATACACTATCATAAATGTACAGGCAGTATACACCCGCTAATCCGCCATTTCGGGGATTGTAAGGTGCCGCATTACCGAGTACAATAGAATACTGGCAAAATCAAATTGAGCGCTGATAATGAGGATACAAGAGCAGCTGTACTGTATGAATCTAAGCTTTGTGCAGCTGCGGGATGAAGGGGAAAGACGAAGTACCAGACTGCTGTTATGTCATAACATTGTACTAATCATCTCATTGCTCTTCGCTGGGCAGTAGGCTGCCTAGTGCGTGTCATACGTGGGTGTTGTTTTGACAATTCGCTGTAGACGGCGACACACAATATATGTGGTTTGGATAGTACCCTTGAATACTACAAACATAATACAAGTAAAACGTTACTACTACTAACGCAATCTCTCACGGTAGTAGTGACGTAATGCATATCTCTCAGCTGCACAAGCTTGGGAACGGGCAGTACAGTCGCTTCTCGTTATAAGCGTGCGTCCTCGCTACCGTACGAGCCTACATTTCGTTGGCCTGATGTGCGTATTGTTGCACTTGATCCACAACATAGCCTCATTGTTTTATTTATTCATTTATTTATTTTATCCCTATTGTGTGTACGTTGCAATTTGTTCAATTCAGAACAATAAGCAACCCCGTGACTCAATGAGATGAGGATGATGTGTATGACGTGTAAATGAGGTGTACTCTTGTACAGACCCAGGCCGACCATCCTGATAAATTATGGTTAATTGATCCCCAACCATCAAAGTAAAACGGTAACTACTGTCTAGTATTCAAATGGCCGGCCCGTTGGCGTAGTGGTTAGCGTAACTGGCTTCTACGCCGGGGTTCCGGGTTCGATTCTCGGTCAGGTCTGGCATTTTTTCATCACTCGTTTTTATCTATCACCCTTCTCACCGTCTGCATTAGCAGTAATCGCAAAACAGTCAGACGTTAAACAAAAAAAAAAAAAAGTATTCAAATCCGTATAAAACTACCTTTACTAGGATTTGAACCAGGAACCTTCATCTCCGAAAATCAGCTGTCTCACGGCGACGACTTTATCTATACGTCAACCCGGTGGGTCCATTGTTTTATAAACAAATCTTTTTTTGTATTTATTTTTAAACTTTATTTATTTAATAAATCGTGCATTTCCTTCAATTTTTTATTATTATTTTATTCCTAATGTGTGTACGTTGCAATATGTTCAATTAAGAACAATAAGCAACCCCATGACCCAATGAGATGAGAATGATATGTATGTCGTGTAAATGAGGTGTAGTCTTGTATAGACTCAGGCCGACCATTCCTGAGAGAGTATGGTTAATTGAAACCCAACCATCAAAGTACACCGGTAACCACTGTCAAGTATTCAAATCCGTATAAAAGTAACTCCCTTTACTAGGATTTGAACCAGACACCTTCGTCTCCGAAAATCAGCTGTTAAATAGCTGACTAGCGGCGATGACATTACCCCTAGACCAACGCGGTGGGTTGATTTATTATTTAAAATTATTCCTACATAAACTAGGTATTTAAACAAGACACAACGACAACCTAAACACGTACGGGGACTGTATGATGCGTACCCTTTGATTTGTTATTATTTGTTATACATGAGGTGCAGGAAATGTGTTAACTACGCATGCGTGAACCAGCGCTTAATTTATCTTGCCAGTATTCTACGAAAGTAGCGGAAAACCGGTTTTAGGCACGCAATAAAGATATCCCCTCCCGTGATTTGGCTTAAGTGTTTAAGTGTGTCCTCCTAAGAAATGTGTGAACTGAAAGCGTAAAACAAATAAAGAATTGTAAAGATGAATAAAACATAACATTTTAGTTTGAACATGCAATGTAAACTTTTTTTTACCTAGAAAAAATTTGTAGAAGTAGACCTATTTAACTACCGACGATGTTGTTAAATGCTGAATTATTGAAAGTGCAGGACCATCGGATGTCGGATTTGCAGGGGTTTACTGTACTTAAAACCGTGTGGTTTGTTAGCAGGTTCTTTTATAGGAAGTACACAAACTAAAACTAAAAATCAGGGTTTAAATATTAACATGACTTTCTCTTGCCAATGCAAGTAATGAATAATATAACTTACGTCTTTAGTAATGAGTAAAGAATGTAAAATTAAAAACATAACCTATGTGTAATCATGAGTGAATTATGCAAAATTAAAATCAACCACTCTTCAACTTAAAAATACAGGAAAACACTAATTGACGCCAAACTAGGCTTTGTAGAAAAAATGCTTCACATAAAAGTCTTGGCCGCCTCTGTGGTTCGATTCCCGGCCAGAGTCTGGAAAATTATTACAAGTTCAAACCCACCGTTCCTCAACCAAATGTAGTCGCCTATAACCAAGTTGTTGGTGCGACTTAATATAAAATAAAAAAACCTGGTTGACAGTTATGCTGTCAGGTCTGCAGGTGCAAATTTCCTGGAAAATTTATATATTTTGGCATAAATTTGATTACTATTATGACAAATTCTAGTCAAAATCTTTTTACTTTTTCTTGCCCTACATGAATATACAGTGTAGAGAAGAAATGTATTGTTTTCATGTCGATTTTCCGAAATCGAGTTTCCATCGGATACACACGTTTTCATGCCTCCTGAACAAAAAAACATGTTTTTAGCGACCTGTGTGTGGGTGTGAACAAAATATCTCAAGAACGGAATAGCGTACAATGTTGAAACTTGAGACTTAAGTTAGGTACCACTACATGACCCGACGGGAACATTTTCATCAAAATCTGTTAACCGGAAGTAAATTTTTGTTCGTGCAATATTTCACTTTTTTGCGATTTTCTCAAAAACGGCTCTCACGATTTTGATACAAATTGCCTTATTTACTAAATTTTTTACGCTGTACAAGGTAAGGTAAACGCCGTAGCTGCTGAAATTCTTTGAGGGGGGGGGGCTTGTGCTATTGTGGTAAAAGATGACTTTTTATAGATTCCTTCCTTAGTATGGATTTTAGAACAGAAGTCTAATAATCAAAGCTGTAAACCATAAAAAAACTACATTTTGATTTCAATCATTTTTTTAGAATTCTTAGTTCAGCAACAATTAGTTTTTCCTGTATTTATTCATGAAAATCGGTAAAAATGGATTTTTTTAAATATTGCGACCTTAGTATTTTACGGAAAAAGTGTATAGGGCCAAAAAGGGGTCAAAATAGGGGGTGTAGGGTGTAAAAAGTTTTTATAACGTTATAGAAAATTAAAAATCTACAACTTTTTTTTAACCGATTCCTTCTACAGAGCCTAGTTTGGCGTCAATTAGTGATTTTCCGTATTTTTAAGTTCTACAGAAGTTGATTTTTATTTACCGTCATTCACACATGATTAAAATTAGGTTTTGTTTTTCATTTTACATTGTTTACTAATGATAAAACATACGTATGTTCGTATGTCCTACTGCTCTCGTAAACGGCTCTAACGATTTTCCTGAAAATTCGTGTATAGGGGTTTTCAGGGTCTGTAAATCAATTGCGCTGGGTCTCGTAATTGCAAAAACTTGTTAACTTGTTAAATTAAGAAATATAATTAGAACAATAGACTGGCTACAGATGTAATAAACAAATGATAAGTAAACAAATACAAGGTAATTATTTTAAATGTAAACACTACGTGAGAACTCCAATGGTTTATCTATTATCAACCCATTTTATTACCATTCTTTTCGGAAATCGATCATATAATCTTCAACCGAGTAGAGCTCGGTAACCTGGTACTGTTTTATTATTTACATTGGCAAGAGAAAGTTGTGTGAGTGTTTCACGGTAGATTTATTGATTTAATTTGTAGATATATCCGGTAAATGACCATACCCATACAAAACCGTATGCAGATATATTCGCAAAGCGATCTATGAGAAATAATTTTTGACGGATATATTCGTCAATAGTCCGTAAAAAGTTAAAAGTAATAGTACGCTCAATATCTTGTTAAAGAGTTTTAACGCATATAAGTTACCTGTTGTCGATAAAAATCCTTCGTGTATGGTGACCTTTTTAATAAATAAAATAAATAACCTTGATCCAATTTTTATAATTGTTCGCTATTAATTTATAATAATAATAATAATTATGGGTAACCTTTCCAGTTGTAATTCATTTTAAATTTTATTTACTAATTTATTCATAAAATACGTGACAAATACGTCGTATTTAATTATTTTCTTCGTAATATAAACAATTAGGTACTATAATTTATGGTAAATATAAATAGATTAAAAACAGTACAGTTTCATTTATACTCGTTAACGAATGATTAAAAAAATCTAAGAAATTTACCAACTCATTGAAAAAATGTTGTACTGTTAGAACGTGTAAACTCCTGGAAATGTTTCGCTGGTCGGTTTCTTTAGTATGTACGGAGAAACTTCGAGTGATAATTTTATCGGAAAGAATTTCAACAATTTTTACTTTCTCTTATGAATATATGAATACTATATGGAAGGAAAGTATTGTTTTCTATTGAAATTAAAATACTTCAGGAGATGAGTACATCGAAAATAAGAAATAAGTTCACATAAACATAGATCCTGGAAATGCTTTGTTAGCGTGTTACGGCTAGCGAAAGATTTCACCCGGATTTCGGTTCATCCCATGAAATATTCGTAATGACACTTTTAAGACGTTAATTAAGAATCAAAAATGGTGGTTTATTTTTGTTTTTGACATGAAAACCCTATAAAACAGGTCTCAGAAATATATCTCCAGTAGTTTTTGAGAAATCCAGAGTAAAACGGAAATAGATATGAGTAAAAACACCTGTTTTGTAAGTTTGTCGTACAATAAATTTGTTAAATAAGCAATTAACACGTAATGATTTTTAAATAAACTAATTCACAGACCAATCGCTAGAAACGTGGTTTTTGGGTTCAGGGGGCCTGAAAACATGGTATTTTCGGGAAAAACTCGATTTTGAAAAATTTATATGTAAATGATACTTTCCTTCCCTATAATATAATATATGAACAGTTCAGGGGAAGAAGGAAGAATGTCAATCTAATAAAAATTCTCAGTTAACGAATTTTAAGATTTGAACATTAGTAAACATGATTTTAATAAGTTGTTTGGACTTAATTTTACGTTGACATAGTAATCATATTGTTCTTAACATATTGGTAAAGAATACCAATATTATTATATTAACCACTTTTTGTAAATTTAAAAAATTGACCCTAAAGTACCTCACTTACCGGACAAAAAAGAGGAATGTCAGCTGCATACACTTTCTTGAATTAACTAATGGTATAGGTTTGTATGTGTTGGTAAAATAGGTAACTTCATTTTTCATTAACAAGATTTTTATTCTATTTACACTTTTATACGAGTACTACAATATGTACAATTTAGTCTTTATGCGGCAGTGACTGAAAATACTGCTTAGCTTTCTCATTTAAAAACTTTTTTAAGTGATACTTTTCTTTTGTAATTGGCAAGAAACCTGCAAACAAAAAATTTATTGTAAGAGTAACTATCGTGGAATATTGAAATTTTATAGTTCCAAATGGAAATCTTCTCAGTGCTTAAATTGTCAATTCTTAAAACTATTTAATTAAAAGAGAAAAACCCATATAAGAGAATTTATTGCCTCTATTAGCGCACAGTTTGAAATCTGGATGTTTATTTCAAATTTTTTTAATACTAAATTAGGTTTTAATAAGAGTCAATTTACCTACTCATTTGTCGAATATAAAAAGGCGTAGCTAAAATACAAAATATTAATTAATTATTTAAAGAATGGAGGAAACGTGATCTGATATTGGAACAATTTACAATAAGAGGAGGTTTCAAACTACCAACATTATATGAAACAACATACTGTGTCCATTCAAGAAAGTGAATTGTATACTTTTTCTCTCATGAGTTCTGGAAAATTCACTAAAATTATCCACCAAAATTTTTAAATTGGATTTGGTGAAACATTACCAACATTACTTAGACCTAATAGTGCTTATGTTGTGTCGAGTACTACAACGAAGCAAGCAAAACGGGTCTTAACGTAAGATGAATAATTCAAAAACAGAATAATTATTTCCCGTAAGTTAATATTATTTTTCAAAGCATTTAATATAAAAAGATAACATTCATATAGGGCAAGAAAAAGTAAAAATCTATGTAGGTTGTATTAAATAATAAACAGTGAACTGGTGATAATTCCAGTTACTGCTTTTTGGTTTGGTAAAAACAATGGACATTAAGTAACTGAAAATAAAATATATATATAAAAAAATATTGAAATTTGTGAATGAGAGGTAAATTAAATGTTTCATATAATAACAAAGTAGAAATGTTTTATCTTATATGAAAAACGAATCAAAACGTTAAAATCGTAGGTTAAAGTAATTTAAAGTCGATTCAGGCCTTATAATAAAAATTAAATATTAAGATCTGCTTCTGACGCTGTTTTTATGTAAGCAATTTAACCTTCTATGACAATTTCAAAATTTCAACAGTAAAGGAAGTAACCGCGTCATTCTATAATAAATTTCACAAACGACTAGATGACCATCCAAACCAACTAGTTTGTGATCTAGTTACAAGAACTTCCTAACTGTGCCACGTCTAAAACGGAAATGGAGTAGAGACCTCTTGGTCTGAATAACGGACAACACCCGTAGTTATAAACAGAGAATAGCGTATACGGAAATTGTACAGCTCAATGTACAGTACCGTAATAAAAATTAAAGACGAAAAAAACTTAGATTTCCCGCACTTCCTTTTTGCAGTTACTGCTTTCTAGCGTAATAAGGTACAACTTAGCAGGCTTAGAAGACAACAACTTCGATTCGATCCTACTACAGGTATTTACAGACTATGTCAAATCATAATTTAATAACGTAAATGGAAAAACATGAGAAAAATTTCCCTGTACATAAAACATAAATGACAGTTCAGTTATTTCATAAAAAACTAATCTAGTCACACTCCTTTAACATACACCCACAACACACACGGTGTTCAAAATATTATTCTTACAAATAATTAATTTAACCTAACTGGATTAATCAAAAATGAGGTTTGACAATTGTTCTTTTGGTAAAATTAAATAATGAAAATTATACACGATGTTTAATCACGAGTAAACAATGTATGTAAAACGAAAAATATAACCTAAATTTAATCATGAGTGAATGACGCTGAATGAAAATTAACCTCTGTAGGACTTAAAAATAAGAAAAAACACTAATTGACTTTAACAATGCCAATTGACTTTAAAAATGCCTCAAATAAAATTGTAGGTTTTTAATTTTCTATAACTTTTGTAATACTCACTTATGTCACAAAATGCCTACTAAGGCTTAAAAAATCCCAGATTTTACCGGTTTTATAAAAAAATACAGAAATTAACAACTTGACACTAAACTAAGCGTCATAGAAAAATCCCTTTCATGAGACGACGCGTCTCATGGCTGGTGGTAACTTTTAAATAGGCTTACCTTTGACTTATGGGAAAACAATATTAGGGATTTCTGCATTTGCTCTATAAGATGAATCGAATGCCACTATTTTGTTTCCAAATTCCGACTTTCATTTCTTTACTTCCTGTTTTGGGCCACTTCCGGCCGAAACCGAAACTTCAAACCCAATCATGGCCCACTAATAACTTTCTCTTACCTATATGAATATATATGAAGGAAATTATAGTTTTCTGTCGATTTATCGAAATCGAGTTTTCCCCCGTTTAAATACACGTTCTCAGACCCCCTGAACCCAAAAAAAACATATTGTTAGCTATTTATCTGAGTGTGTGTGTGTGTGTGTGCGCGCGCGCGCGTGAACAAAATATCTAAAAAACGGAACATTGTACGAGCTAAAACTTAAAACTTAAGTTAGGTACCACTAAAGGACCCGACACGAACAGTTCTATCAAAATCGGTTAACCGGAAGTAGTAGTTTATTCGTGTAACTTTTAACTTTTTTGTGATTTTCTCAAAAACGGCTCCTACGCTTTTTTTTAAAATCGCGTAATTAACTACATTTTTTATGCTTAATTTTATTTAATGCTTAATTTTACTAAATGTTTTATACTCTACAAGATAGGGTAGGCGTTATGTCTGGTGAAATTTTTGGGGAGGCTATTCTCTCAAAGAATAGATTATTTATTTTTAAGATTGCGGCCTTATAATACATTTTAGGACAAAAGTGTGTATAATCAAAGTTGTAGAAAATTTAAAAACCTATAACTTTTATTCTAAAAATTTTTTTTATAACGCTTAGTTCAGCGGTATTTAATGATCTACTGTTTTTTTTTTCATGAAAATCTGTATAAAACGGATTTTTTAAGATTTCGGCCTTAGTATGCATTTTACGACAAAAGTATTTATAATAAAATTTACAGGAAATTAAAAGATCTACAACTTTTATTTTAAAAAAATTGCTCTATAGAGCCTAGTTTAGCGTCAACGAGTGATTTTCCGTATTTTTAAGCCAAACTAAGGTTGGTTTTCATTATGCATCTTTCACTCATGATTAAAATTAGGCTAGTTTTTTGTTTATTGTAATATTTTAATACTAATGTTAGGTTTATTGTTCATTATTTTCATTGGCAACTTTCTCTTTCTTTTGGAACCTTTCAAATTCTTTAATTTTTAGTAACACATATTTACATTCAAGAACCAATTTTTTGGCTTAAAGAGGTCATGAAATGTGAAGAGCTCTATCAAAATCCAAGTACAGGAAATTTCACCCTACTTTTATTATCCTTCATCACACCATAACGTAGCCTAGATGGAGCGTGATGTAGTAAGGAATATTTTAGCGCGGTGGAATTATCGTTGCACCACATTTGTTTACAGTTGCAGAGTTCTTGAATGTAAACAAACAGGCATGATTAAAAATGTCGGAAGGAATTATACTTTAATAACATGTTGTCCAAGAACAGTAATAATTACAGACATTTTTCATTCATAATAATACAGTCTCAACAAATAATTACAAATAATTTAAAATATTATTAATAAATTATTGTAGACTACCATAGACAATAACATCCATGGTGTAACACAGTTGTACTATAACTAAACATTGTAAACTAAACAAAAGGCGGACTGGGAGTTAAGGTGGCCCCGTGATTTTAACATACAGGCGGCAAAAAATACCCCTTGCGTGTTTTTTTAACTCGTCTCCGTTTTCTGAAAAAACCCTATACATGAGTTTTGTTTTATTACTATCTCTTGGACTATATGAATATATAGAGAAGGAAAGAATTGTTTTCATGTCGATTTTTTTAAATTGAATTATCACTGGACGTAAACGTTTACCCCCCTGAACTCCAAAAAACTTGTTTTTAGCGATTGGTCTGTGTGTAAACAAAATATCTCAAGAACGGAATTTATAATACGAAGTTAAAACTTGAAACTTAAGTTAGGCATCTCTAGGAAACCCGACACGAACATTTTCATCAAATTCTGCCAATCGAACGAAGTAGGTTGTTTTATTCGTGCAATTTTTCACTTTTTCCGATTTTCTCAAAAATGGGTCACATGACTTTTTTTTTAAATCATCTCATTTACTTCATTTTTATGCTCTACAAGATAGGGTCTGTTGAAATTCTTAGGAAGTCCGTGTTTTCGTAGGAAAAAAATGTTTTTTTTTAAATATTGCAGCCTTAATAAGTAACTTATTCTAAGCGAATATACAGGGCGATTCAGAACTATACTACAATCTCTCGGTAGTTGATTCTAAAGCTAAAATTAGAAAAAAGTTAATAAAAACATAAGCCCGAAAACGCTTCGTTAGCGAGTTATACAGGTTATATCAAATATTTTGCCGAGACTTTAGTACCCGGGGTTAAATGAGAACGAATAGACATTTTTAAGGCTGTAATAAAGAGACAAATTGATGGTTTCTTATGTATTTTTACCTGATAAATTGAATAAAATTGGTCCCAGTAATGTATCTACATCAGTTTTAAAGATATCTTACGTAAAACACTAGAATTCGGTCTAAAAAATAACATATTTGTTTTGTTAAAAAAATCACCGAGAGGCTGAATTCTCGGTGAAATCTTTGACCCTGTATAACTCGCTAACGAATCGTTTTCTGGCTTATGTTTATATGAATGTTTTTCCTAATTTGTAGCTATAAAATTAGCTACCAAGAGATTGCCGTATAGTTCTGAATCATCCGGTATATAATTAAAGTTGTAAACATTTAAAACTCTACAACTTTTATTTCAAACATTTTTTGTACAACGCTTATTTTAGCGTCATTTAGTGATTTTCTTCCACGTAATAGAAGAGTGTATGACTTCTTTTTTTGTTAACTTTATTAATGAAATTCACAACTGTTACCAAAATAAACAACTAGTGAATATGATGGTGGGTGAAAGAATGAATGAACAGACATGAGTGACGTGCAAGGAGACCATCCCACCGACTGGTCTCCGACTTGTTATTTAGTTACTTCTTACAAATTCATGGATTTATTTATTTATTTAACATATATCAATTTGTAAAATAGGAGATCCGTGCTCTACTGATTCTTTTATCGTTTTTGGACATTGTTTGGTAGATGATGGGGGAAAGTTTATGTATCAGTTCGTTTGGATGTGCAAAAAGTGTGTTGTCGAAGTTTCGATAAAGTTGAATGAAAACATTTGTTACTAGAGGGATGTTAATCTATTTGTTATCTATTATGTGAACGCCTTTATTACATTCATATTATTAGTTGGTTTTAAATATCAACAAAATTACGTTAATACAGTTTTCGTTCGTAAATAACCAAACTACGAGTATATAATCTATTGTTCCGTTCATTTTTTTGTAATATATTAGTGAAAGAAACCAGCGGAAATCGTAGTGGCGTCCACATAATGGAAGATTACCGATTTTTTGTTGAAAAAGCAACAAAAAAATTTCTAATTAAATGATAATTCATTTAAAAAAACCCGAGTAAAGTTGAATTTTTTTTTAATTTATTTTAATCACAACGTATTAAATTTTATTTATTTGGCAGAACTGATTAGGTTTCTCTTTCTATTAACAGATAAGTTAATATTTTATAATCTCTTTTAGAATCATGTTTTTTATTCTACCGAAGACTTATTAAAAAACGTATCTACTCATTAGAAATAAAGAAAAGTAATTTTCTTTTAAACGAAATTGTTAATAGGCAAGAAAATGCTTTTTCATATTTGATTGGTAGTCTGATCAATGTTTATTAGATTGCCTAGAAGTTATTACTTTAATATTAATCGATTCCTTTATTATGGAGCTATACTAAAAAATCGTAACAAACAAATTGTTTTTTTTATCCCTAATGTGTGTACGTTGCAATCTGTTCAACTCTGAACAATGAGCAACCCCATGACCCAATGGTATGAGGATGATGTGTATGAGACCCAGGCCGACCATTCCTGAAATAGTATGGTTAATTGAACCCCAACCATCAAAGTACACCTGTAACCACTGTCTAGTATTCAAATCTGTATAAAATTAACTACCTTTATTAGGATTTGAACCAGAAACCTTTCGTCTCCGGAAATTAGATTTAAGCAGTTGACTCACCGCGACGACTTTACCTCTAGACAAACTCGGAGGATCTCAAACAAATATAGTGATAACTATAGAAGCAAAAATATATGAATAATCGTTACTACAAATACACACACACGCACGCGCATGCGCGCGCGCGCGCACACACACACACACACACACACACACACACACACACACACACACACACACACATACACACAGACCAATCGCTAAAAACATGTTTTTTGGGTTCAGGGGGCCCAAAAACGTATATTTCTGTTGAAAATTCGGTTTCGAATAAGCGATATGAAAACAATACTTTCTTTCCCTAAGCATTCATATAGGGCAAAGTAAAAAATTATAGTAATTCTCTCATCCACTGGCGATCGTATTGCAGGGAAATTTTTGGAGATAACGTCTTAACTTGTTCGTTGTCACTGTTTTTTACTTTCCCTTGCCCTACATGAATATGTAGGAAAGGAAAGTAGTGTTTTCATGTCAATTTTTCGGAAACGAGTTTTCAGGCCTTCGGAAGCCAAAAACATATTTTTAGAGTTTGGTGTTTGTGTGTGTGTGCAACAAAATATCTGAAGAACGGAATGTTGTTACGAAATTGAAACTTGGAATTAAGGTTAGGTACTACGATGGGACCCGACACGAATATTTTAATCAATATCGGTCAATCGGATGTAGTAGTTTATTCTTGCCGTTTTTCATTTTGTTGCAATTGTCTCAAAAACGAGTCCTACGATTTTTTTTTGAAAATCGCCTTATGTACTAATTTTTTGTGCTCTAGAAGATAAAGAAAGCACCGCCATGTTAAAGAAAGCGGCCCATGCTGAAATTCTTGAAGCGGTCATACTCTCGTGGTAAAGTTTTTTTTTAGATTGGCGCCTTAGTATTCATTTTAGGGCAAATGTGTAAATAATAATCGTGAAAACCTTGAAAGCAGGGAAGTATGATAAAGAAATTGCTGATGTGTTCAATGTTTTCTTCCAAAAGGTAGAATCGAATCTGACCCAGGACATTTTGAAAGAAGATAGAAGAGAAGCAGAAGAGCCAGTTGACAGGAATGAAGAGGTGGCTGCTCCTCTATTCCTCACTCCAGTCGCGAATCAATAAATAATTAAAACAATTGAAAATCTAAATAGCAACAGTGCACCAGGCCCAGATCAACCTAAGCCGGATATTTTTAAACGTAGTAAGATTATTATTTCGAAGCCTCTAAAGCATCTTGTAAATCTAACATTCAAAGAAGGTACCTTTCCACAAAATCTGCAAGAGGCTGTTATTTGTCCGATTTTTAAGTCAGGTGATAAACATGATATTAACTTTTATAAAGCATTTTCTTCCTTCCTGCTTTCTGGTTTTCGTCCTGGACTCAGCACTAATGATGCCATTTAAAAAGTTATAAACTATGTCACGAATAATATAAATCCAGATCAAAAATCACCGGCTGTTTCTCTGGATTTGAAAAAGGCGTTTGACACGGTTTCACATGGGTTGTTGCTAGAAAGGTACTTATGGAATAAGAGAGAAAGCTTGAAAGCTGTTCTCCAGCTATCTGTCTAATCGAGTTCAAGGGTGAGAATCAATGAATATCTAGGTTACTAGGTTAACATAGAATTCGGGGTTCCTCGAGTTACAGTATTAGAGCCACTTTTTTTATTTGTAAACCGTTTGTTAAAATTGCCAATAAATGGTACTGCCGTAGCTTTCGTCACTTTACTACTGTTTGTGGGACCGGACTGCGATAAAATTAAAGAAAGAGCAAAGATGGGACTGACATTTGTTAATAGATGGTAGCATAAAAATTTGATTTCCATGAACCCGGAGAAGACCCATTTTTTGCGTTTTTCTCCAAGTTCACAAAACCAGCCGGAATTTCAGCTCTTGACAATTTATTCCTGCTCGGAATATACCAGTTGCAGATGTCGTAAAACAACTAAGGAACAGTCAATGAGTACGTAGGAATAACAGTCGATTTTTTGCTTTGAACACATTAATCGATTATGCGTCAGAGGAAAATTATATATTTATTTAGGAAACGTAGAAGTGTCCTTGAAATTTAAACCCTGAAAACTGTTTACTTTTCTGTGGTGCAATCACTCTTGACTTACGAGATTGTGGGTGGTGGCGGTGCTTAGTATTGCTATTTGAGTCCCCTCTTAGTAATACAGAAACTCATTTTAAATGTTATTAGTAGAACAGAAAACCGCCTCGTTTTCTGTCCGACCAGCTTTTGCGGAATTTCAAGTAATGAACGTCATGGAAGTGTTTGTAAGAGATATCTTGAGAAAGCTGCATAAGAGTAAATCGAACATCCAAAATAGATCCTGTAAGTACGACACAAGGAATAAATACAGCTACTTCTTCCAAATAAAACGAGAAGTGCGCTGTATGAGTGAAAATTCCCTCACTTGGCCCCAAATTTTATAACCTGCTACCTAAACATATAACTGAACAGAATGAAATGCAGAAATGGGTAATTAATATCGGAAGGGACAACATGGAAGTGACGCTAGGTAAAACGAAGTTGACAGTAAGCTCACTTACCTACCATATTTTTGTGGCAATTAGTTTAAAAAATCTGGTGTAAAACACTCACACAACTTTCTCTTACCAATGCAAATATTTAACAATATAACCTAACATTAGTAATAAAACATTAGAAATAAACAAAAAACTAACCTCAAAAAATTAAACCTAATTATGATTATATTTAATCATAAATGAATGACGCAAAATGAAAATCAACCTCAGTTTGGCTTAAAAATACGGAAAATCACTCTTTCACGCTAAACTAGGCTCTGTAGAGAAAAATGCTATGAATAAAAGTTATAGATCGTTTAATTTTCTATAAATTTAATTATATACTTTTTTGTCGTAAAATGCATTCTAAGGCCGAAATCTTAAAAAAATCAATTTTTCACACGTTTTCGTGAGAAAAACACAGAAAATTGCTAATTACCGCTAAACTAAACGTTATACAAAAAAAAATGTTTGAAATAAAAGTTGTAGGGTTTTAAATTTTCTACAACTTTTATTATATACATTTTTGCGGTAAAATGCATAATAAAGCCCGATCTTGAAAAAACAATGTTTTAACGTGAAAACAGCCTTACTGAGAATTTCAGCAAACATGGCGCCTCCCCTATCTTGAAGAGAATAAAAAATTAAGTAAACCAGGCGATTTTTAAAGAAACCGTAGGACCAGTTTTTGAGAAAATCACAAAAAAGTGAAAAATTATACGAATAAACTACTACTTCCGGTGACCGATTTTGATTAAAATGTTCGT
The DNA here is from genome assembly GCA_035578175.1 of Catonia carolina. Classification (NCBI taxonomy): domain Eukaryota; kingdom Metazoa; phylum Arthropoda; class Insecta; order Hemiptera; family Achilidae; genus Catonia; species Catonia carolina. The sequence goes on from JAQMRL010000007.1 coordinate 2,252,177, forward strand.
GTCGGGTCCGGTAGTGGTATGTAACTTAAGTTTCAAGTTTCAAGTTCGTACAATGTTCCGTTCTTGAGATATTCTGTTCACACACAGACACACACAAACACACACACACACACACACACACACACACACACACACACACAGACCAATCGCTAAAAACATGTTTTTTGGGTTTAGGGGGTCTGAAAACGTGTAGATCCGGTGAAAACTCGATTTTGAAAAATCGACATGAAAACAATACTTTCCTTCCTATATATTCATATTGGCAAGAGAAAGTAAAAATTAGTGAAATAATGGTTTTTACATATCCTGGCACATAGTTTTTTAACCATAGCACCGCCACGGTTATAGGGATGATCGTGGTAACAGGAATGGATGTGATAAAAATAATATAAAAAAATCTGGTGTGAAACACTCACACAACTTTCTCTTGCCAATGCAAATAATTAACAATAAACCTAACATTAGTATTAAAACATTAGAAATGAACAAAAACTAACCTCAAAAACATAACCTTATTTTAATCATGAGTGAATGACGCAAAATGACAATCGAACTCAGTTTGGCTTAAAAATACGGAAAATCACGCTTTCACGCTAAACTAGGCTCTGTAGAGAAAAATGCTCTAAACAAAAGTTGTAGATCTTGTAATTTTCTATAAATTTAATTATATACACTTTTGTCGTAAAATGCATACTAAGACCGAAATGTTAAAAAAATCGATTTTTCTCACGTTTTCGTGAGAAAAAAAAACAGAAAATCGCAAATTACCGCTAAACTAAGCGTTATACAAAAAAATGTTTGAAACAAAAATTGTAGGTTTTTGAATTCTCTACAACTTTTATTATATAAGTTTTTGCGCTAAAATTTATATTAAAGCCGTAATCTTAAAAAAACAACGTTTTTACGTGAAAACAGCCTCACCGAGAATTTCAGCAAACATGGCGCCTACCCTATCTTGTAGAGAATAAAAAATTGAGTAAAATAGGCGATTTTAAAAAAAATCGTAGGACCAGTTTTTGAGAAAATCGCAAAAAACTAAAAAATTATACGAATAAACTACTACTTCCGGTTGACCGATTTTGATGAAAATGTTCGTGTCGCGTCCGGTAGTGGTATGTAACTTAAGTTTCAAGTTTCAAGTTCGTACGATGTTCCGTTCTTGAGATATTCTGTTCACACACAGACACACACACACACACACACACACACACACACACACACACAGGTTTTCCCCGGGTACGTTCCGAGGTCAAAAGTCCGAACCACACGTTCCGAGGACATCATTAATTAATCAGTTTTTCTGGAAAATATATGCATCACTATGTTGTAAAAAATTTTTTATGCGTCCCGAATAGTCAAATTTTGAGCTATCGCAACTTTTTAAGTTTTTTGAAACTACCATACCATCTGAGGACCATAACATTTAGTCATCGAAGTGAGGACACACACAAAAAACCGTTAAAAATGATTTTCATTCACTATTTGAGGACCATAGTATTTAGCCATCGAAGTGAGGACACACACCAAAAAACCGTTAAAAATGATTTTCATTCACTATCTGAGGGCCATAGTATTTGGCCATCGAAGTGAGGACACACACCAAAAACCGTTAAAAATGATTTTCATTCACTATCTGAGGACCATAGTATTTAGCCATCGCAGTGAGGACACACACCAAAAAACCGTTAAAAATGATTTTCATTCACTATCCGAGGACCTTAGTACGTATTTAGCCATCGAAGTGAGGACACACACCAAAAAACCGTTAAAATGATTTTCATTCACTATTAGAGGACCTTGTACTTCTTCCATCTCACCGAGGACACACACGAATTGCATTCCCGGCTACAAACCGAGGACCATAGTATTTAGCCATCGAAGTGAAGACACACACCGAAAATCTGTTAAAAATAATTTCTATCTACTATTAGAGGACCTTGTATTTCTTCCATCTCACCGAGGACACACGCAAATTGCCATTATAAAATTGCCTCCAGGCTACAAACCGTGGACCATAGTTCTACACCATTGTTTTGAGTAGGCCTACTTTAATTGTAGCAACCCACACATCGGCATTTGGTAGCGATCAGAGAAAGTTGCCGGCCGCGTTGGCGATGTTGGTAACGTGCTCGCCTCTCATCACGCGGTCTTGGGTTCGAATCCCTCTCGGGCATGGGATTTTTTCATACGTTACAAAAAATTCATTTCATCCTTCACCGTCTGTATTAGCAGCAATTTGCAAAACAGTCGGACGTTAAAACAAAAAAAAAAAAAAAAAAAAAAAAGATCAGAGAAAGAAGATGACCTTGTAATGACCTTCCCTCGAATTTTAATTGTAATTTCTTAATACAAGCATTCGCGACTGTGTTTCATCCAACGGACATAAGTCTACTACATTCGTGTATAGCCCTCTGATGTTTGCCCTTCGTTACAGAATTTTATTTTCATTTCATGTTACATCTTTTAAAGGACATAAAACTAGGAACCACAAGATTTAAAAGACAAAATCTGTTAAACTCCCTATTAACTTAATTAATGTACTTAAAAGAAAATACATGTATTAAAATAAATTAATTAGTTACTTACTGTTTATTTTTATCAAGTAAACATTTTTAACAACTATAAATTTTCATACATCAAAAAAGTAACAGTTGCCATAAAAAATAACCACGTCATAATAGATGTTCAAAATACAAGCATCCAGCCGTTTTCTCATGGACTGGTAAACTCTTTCTAAGATCCCAGGTGTCTCACGTATCCTCTGAATCCCATTAATAATCCTTGTGAGCATCTCTTCTTTGGTATCCACAGGCGAGTCGTAGACAAGCGACTTTAAATGTCCCCACGAGAAAAGTCTAGAGGATTGAGGTCAGGTGACCTTGCAGGCCATGCTACTAGGGCTCCTCGTCCAATCCATCTGTTAGGGTATGCTTCATTTAGAAATTCTTTAACTCGTAATATGTAATGAGCCGGAGCCCCATCCTGTATAAACCTCATTTTGTTGCGTGTGTTTAGAGGCACATCTTCGAGTAACTCGTGCAGATTATTAATCAATAAATGTAAATAATTTTCGCCATTGAGCGTAGCAGGTAAAAAATGGATAAAAATTTTGTCACCCAGAATAGCAGCCCATACGTTTACAGAAAACTGATATTGGTGACGGTTCTCTGAAATAGCACGTGAGTTTTCAATTGGCCACATGTGAGTATTGTGGATGTTAACAATAGCCAATCTTGAAAATTTTGCTTCATCAGTAAAAAAAAATGTTGCTTAAGAAATTTGGACTGGTGCACCTTTCGATAAGCCATTGGCATAGCTGAACACGGGGAAAGTAATCTTTTGGCATAAGAGCCTGAACATTTTGATAGTGACAGGAATGCAACTGCTGCTCATGCAAAACCTTTCAGACAATTGAATGACTAACACCGAAATCCATAGCTAGCTCTCTTACTTCTTCCAGGATGATTCTCTATTTCATCCAATTCGGCTGTACACGTTGTACGTGGCCATCCTGATCTACCAACTTTTGTTGGTTGTAAGGTTCCTGTCTCTCTTAACCTTCTATGAATGGAAGAAAACATTTTGTGAGACGGTAACTGTCTATTAAGAAAATGTTCCTGATAGAGGCGTCTAGCCTCTAGACTGTTGCAACGTGCGGGACCGTACATTAAATGCATATCTGCCATCTCACTTTTAGTGTAAATAATATTCATATTACCCGCCATGGTGAATGAGATGTTTTCTGCATCAAAAATTAACTGCAACAGCACACTAACTTGTATTACAGTACAGATATTTACTTAATGAGGAATGGAAAAATAACTGCTTGTAATATTTATTTAGATTATTTACAACAATGTATTTTTTGTTATATCATATGTTTTAAATAAAACATATGATTTATTTTCTTAAATCATGTTTTAATACAAGTGTTTTCTTTTAAGTATTACATTAATTTTTTTTTGACTTTAAACTTTATTTTTATTCATACTGTACTGAACTTAACAACTAGTGAATGAGATGAAAGGTTTATGATAGTGAAGCCAGCCCAATGGCCAATTTCGACAACATTAATTAAGTTAGTAGAGAGTTCATAAGATTTTGTCTATTTATCATGCGTTTTTTGACGTTCCAGTATTTTTTCCTGTATTCCCGGTCCTATTTCCGAGGCTATCTTGGGTGCTGCCAGTAGTTTGTCTATTATTGACTTATTTACATCATTCTCTTCGGATTTAAATTCTCTACAAGTTTTGTATAAGAATTTCTTGAGTTTATTATCCATTTAACAAAGTTCATCTGCTTCAAACCTAAAAGAAACTTGTTTTTCGGGACCAAGTTTTGCGTATTTCATCAGATATCTTAAAAATTACTGCAGCTACAGGTCTGAAACCTGTTTTGTTCAATTTTTCTGTTCATTTTACATACGATACGGTAAAATTTATGCCTAATTTAACGCCCAACAAATATCTATAGGGCTTCGTTTCAACGGGGTAACTGAAATTCTGACGAAATCTTTCACCCTGTATAACTCGGTAACTGATGATTTTTGGACCTACGTTAATTTGAACTTTTTTTCTTCTTTTGTTGTGGTGAATCACGCCTTGAACTCTTGGACCTTTTTCAGAACGCCCTGTATATGTGTGTGTGTGCGCGCGCGCGTGTTTTTGGAGTATACAGTCGACTAGCAGCTAATTTTTGTTACAATTTGTTATTTACATTATTGCTATTTTATTTACAGTTATATTTTGTTATTGTACATTAGGCCTAAACATGTTTCCCGTGCGAAGCCGCGCGGGGTATGTATGCTAGTTAATAATATTAACATTTAATAATTTGTAGGGTTCTTAATAATAATTTTATTATACCTATTGAACTGGTATAGAAATTATGTAACTTTTACGTTTCACTTCAAAATAAGTCTGTGTACCATAATTCATATTAAACTTTACGTACTATTATTTAGTTTATTTCAATTCACAATAAACTTTGTAGTTTGGCAAAACAGAATGTCTCTAATCATTTAAGAATGTGGGTTGCAGAAGGAAAATAAGCTGATCTTACGCAATGGGACAACTGTAAATATCCGCTAAACTCTAAACGAACCGTATATTTTACTTCCTTTCTGTAGAAGCTAAATTACATTATGTTTTATTAATTATAAATTAAAACCAAATAAGGCAACAATGTTTTAGTAAGTACTAATCAAAGCGATTTAGGGTGCTACAATTAATTAAAGTACTTTAAAATCCGTACTATGTACGCTTTGATTAGTACTTATACGCCGTAGAATAGTTTAATCACAAATTTAGGAATCGTTTGAATCACAAAAAAAACAATAGGTAGAGCAATAAACAATATGGTAAGTTTACAATTATAATACCGATAAAACAAAAGGTAAATGCAAATGCGCCAACAGTTCCCACTATTCTGAATGAAGTGATTTGCAAAGACAGAACATTATGCTTCTCCTGTATACATTACAGACTAACAGTGTTGTACGAAACTTGGCATCCGTGTACTGCTAATACACACAAGGCTACATTGTACGGTTGCAACAGACGGTTCAACTGAGGACTTATTTTGAATTTTTTGTTAACTATGAGAATGGCTCGTGAGTCCTCACTTATACGACTTAAGGCAATACAATGTGTGTATGAAACTTGGCATCAGTGTACTGCTAATACACACAAGGCTACATTGTACGGTTGTAACAGACGGTTCAACTGAGGACTTATTTTGAATTTTTTGTTAACTTTGAGAATGGCTCGAGAGTCCTCGGTTATGCGGTTTAGAACAAGAACTTGTGTGTTTGGTGTGTATGACTCTCAAGTGTCAGCGCTACGTGGGAGACACACTTGGAACTAACTGTCCCTGCACACCATACTAACAGGGGACATTTTTTTTTTCTTAAAAATATATACTTTTCTGAATCGTAGCAGGCCGTAGAAGCCGAAATTCAACGTTTTACGTTCCGAGGACCATGTGTGTGTCCTCAGTCCGTTTTTAGTCCTCAGTACGTCAATGAAAATCAATACCAATGTCCCCCTATAGCCCTATTGCCAACACACACACACACACACACACACACACACACACACACACACACACACACACACACACACACACACACACACACACACACACACACACACACACACAGAGACACACACACAGACCAATCGCTAAAAACATGTTTTTTGGGTTCAGGGGGTCTGAAAACGTATAGATCCGGTGAAAACTCGATTTCGAAAAATCGACATGAAAACAATACTTTCCTTCCTATATATTCATATAGGCAAGAGAAAGTAATTAAGATTAAAACTGTATTATTTTTTTTTGGAAGTAAAGTATTATTTTAATTAAAAATCTTGTGTGAAACACTCACACAACTTTCTCTTGCCAATGCAAATAATTAATAATAAACCTAACATTATTAATAAAATATTAAAAATAAACAAAAACTAACCTCAAAAACATAACCTAATTTTAATCATGAGTGAATGACGCATAATGAAAATCGAACTCAATTTAACTTAAAAAAAAACGGAAAATCACACTTTCACGCTAAACTAGGTTCTGTAGAGAAAAATTTTCTAAATAAAAGTTGTATATCTCTTAATTTTCTATAAATTTTAATATTTACACTTTTGTCGTAAAGTGCATACTAAGGCCGAAATCTTAAAAAAATCGATTTTTCACACGTTTTCGTGCGAAACAACAGAAAATCCCTAATTACCGCTAAACTAAGGGTTATAAAAAAAAATGTTGGAAATAAAAGTTCTAGGGTTTTAAATTTTCTACAACTTTTATTATATACATTTTTGCGGTAAAATGGATAATAAAGCCGCAATCTTGAAAAAACAATGTTTTTACGTAAAACAGCCTTACTGAGAATTTCAGCAAACATAGCGCCTACCCTATCTTGTAGAGCATAAAAAATTAAGTAAACCAGGCGATTTTTAAAAAAAACCGTAGAACCAGTTTTTGAGAAAATCGCAAACAAGTGAAAAATTATACGAATAAACTACTACTTCCGATGACCGATTTTGATTAAAATGTTCGTGTCGGGTCCGGTAGTGGTATGTAACTTAAGTTTCAAGTTTCAAGTTCGTACAATGTTCCGTTCTTGAGATATTCTGTTCACACACAGACACACACAGACAAACACACGACACACACACACACACACACACACAGACCAATCGCTAAAAACATTTTTTTTGGGTTCAGGGGGTCTGAAAACTTATAGATCCAGTGAAAACTCGATTTCGAAAAATCGACATGAAAACAATACTTTCCTTCCTATATAGGCAAGAGAAAGTGAAAATGCTTGAAATAGAAGTTGGTGTATCCAACAATGCAATAAGCATCCATGCTTGAAATTTAAGAGTAACGTATTAATAAATTGAATGATAAAAATTTATTAATGAATATAATAAACTTAAAAGAAAGAAACTGGAAACTTTTCCGTAGTATTTACAGACACCATTGGAAGTCAAAATGTAAGTATACTTAACCAACAGGCGCAGATAACATGCGCGATTTACGGAAGATCTAAATTTCATATAACCGGCTTGTACGCGGTCAAAAGCTCCACAATTCAAATACTTTGTCTTAAGTAGTATATCCGTTGAAAACTCGGTCTCAAAAATCAACATAAAAACAATACTATCCTTCCCTTTGTAAGCTAAGAGAGCAAATAAATGTAAAAAAGATCTTTGTAAATTTTTTTTTAATCCCTAATAGTGTACGTTGCAATCTGTTTAATTTAGAACAATAAGCAACCCCATGACCCAATGAAATGAGGATGATATGTATGACGTGTAAATGAGCTACAGTTTCGAACAGACTTAGGTCGACCATTCCTGAGAGAGTATGGTTAATTGAACCCCAACCATCAAAGTAAACCGGTAACCACTGTCTAGCATTCAAATCCGTATAAAAGTAACTACCTTTGCTAGGATTTGAACCAGGAACCTTCGTCTCCAAAAAACAGCTGTTAAAAAGCTGATTTTGGCGACGACTTTACCTCTAGACCAACCTGGTGGGTTCTTTTTAAAAATGATACAGAAAACGTAAATCTGTACTCTTTAGGTAGATGTAGTGGCATCTGTCGGGATGTTGTAGTAACTAACTTTTATCTGTAAATTCAGTCGACCATATTGACCTTTTTTAAAAATTGTAAAATGCCGCTGTTCGTTTTTATTAAATAATATTTAATTACCTTCACTGCTTCAACTTAAATTTGACATCAAATTTCGTGAAAATTGATAAAGACTTTAATTTAGTCTGATTTATGTATATGCAAATAAAGTTAATTTGAATTCATTACTGATTAAGGTTTAAGATTTCTAACTAGTCATGTATAAACAATCATAGGCTACTATGATTTTAACTGCACACTTAGTGAATTTTTGGGTTCTGTACATAGCGTGTGGACTCTCTGTTATAGAATTTGTACGCCTGGATTGTACAGGATAAGTCAAATGAATGTAATTGTCGCCACCTCCGCCCAGCGGTTAGCGTTCTGTGCCGGGGCCGTTGAATAAGACCGTCGTTATTCAACGTTCCTGGTACTATGCTGCAAAGTGGAGGTCCCGGGTTTGATTCCCGGTTAGGGTCTGGAAAGTTATATGAAATTCAAACCCACCTTCCTCTACCCATTCTACTCGCTAGCAACCAGGTTTATTTTTAACTTAAAATTAAAATCTGGTGTGAAACACTCACACAACTCTCTTGCCAATGCAAACAATTAACAATATACCTAACATTAGTAATAAAAAATTAGAAATCAACAAAAAAACAACCTCAAAAAACATAACCTAATTTTAATCGCGAGTGAAAGACGCAAAATTAAAATCTACCTCAGTTTGGCTTAAAAATACGGATAATCACTTTTTCACGCTAAACTAGGTTCTGTAGAGAAATATTCTGTAATTAAAAGTTGTAGATCTTTTAATTTCCTAAAAATTTTATTTATACACTTTTGTCGTAAAATGCATACTAAGGCCGAATTAGAAAAAAAATCAATTTTTCACACGTTTTCGTGAGAAAAAACAGAAAATTGCTAATAACTGCTAAACTAAGCGTTATACAAAAAAATGTTTGAAATAAAATTTGTCGCATTTTTAATTCTCTACAATTTTTATTATAAAAATTTTTGCACTTAAATGCATTTTAAAGCTGTAATCTTAAAAAAAATTTTATTACGTAAAAACAGCTTCACCGAGAATTTCAGCAGCGATGGCGCCTACCCTGTCTTGTAGAGCATAAAAACGTTAGTAAACCAGGTGATTTTAATAAAATCGTAGGACCAGTTTTTGAGAAAATCGCAAAAAAGTGAAAAATTATACGAATGAACTACTACTTCCGGTTGACCGATTTTGATAAAAATGTTTGTGCCGGGTCCGGTAGTGGTATGTAACTTAAGTTTTAAGTTCGTACAATGTTCCGTTCTTAAGATATTTTGTACACACACACACACAGACAAACACACGACACACACACACACACACACACAGACCAATCGCTAAAAACATGTTTTTTGGGTTCAGGGGGTCTGAAAACTTATAGATCCAGTGAAAACTCGATTTCGAAAAATCGACATGAAAACAATACTTTCCTTCCTATATAGGCAAGAGAAAGTGAAAATGCTTGAAATAGAAGTTGGTGTATCCAACAATGCAATAAGCATCCATGCTTGAATTTTAAGAGTAACGTATTAATAAATTGAATGATAGACATTTATTAATGAATATAATAAACTTAAAAGAAAGAAACTGGAAACTTTTTCGTAGTATTTACAGACACCATTGTAAGTCAAAATGTAAGTATACTTAACCAACAGGCGCAGAAAACATGCGCGATTTACGGAAGATCTAAATTTCATATAACCGGCTTGTACGCGGTCGAAAGCTCCACATTTCAAATACGTACTTTGTCTTAAGTAGTATATCCGTTGAAAACTCGGTCTCAAAAATCAACTTGAAAACAATACTATCCTTCCCTTTGTTAGCTAAGAGAGCAAATAAATGTAAAAAAGTTCTTTGTAAATTTTTTTTTAATCCCTAATAGTGTACGTTGCAATCTGTTTAATTTAGAACAATAAGCAACCCCATGACCCAATGAAATGAGGATGATATGTATGACGTGTAAATGAGCTACAGTTTCGAACAGACTTAGGTCGACCATACCTGAGAGAGTATGGTTAATTGAACCCCAACCATCAAAGTAAACCGGTAACCACTGTCTAGCATTCAAATCCGTATAAAAGTAACTACCTTTGCTAGGATTTGAACCAGGAACCTTCGTCTCCAAAAAACAGCTGTTAAACAGCTGATTATGGCGACGACTTTACCTCTAGACCAACCTGGCGGGTTCTTTTTAAAAATGATACAGAAAACGTAAAACTGTACTCTTTAGGTAGATGTAGTGACATCTGTCGGGATGTTGTAGTAACTAACTTTTATCCGTAAATTCAGTCGACCATATTGACCTATTTTAAAAATTGTAAAATGCCGCTGTTTGTTTTTATTAAATAATATTTAATTACCTTCACTGCTTCAACTTATATTTGACATCAAATTTCGTGAAAATTGATAAAGACTTTAATTTAGTCTGATTTATGTATATGCAAATAAAGTTAATTTGAATTCATTACTGATTAAGGTTTAAGATTTCTAACTAGTCATGTATACACAATCGTAGGCTACTATGATTTTAACTAAACTGCATAGCACACTTAGCGAATTTTTGGGTTCTGTACATAGCGTGTGGATTCTCTGTTATAGAATTTGTACGCCTGGATTGTACAGGTTAAGTCAAATGAATGTAATTGTCGCCACCTCCGCCCAGCGGTTAGCGTTCTGTGCCGGGGCCGTTGAATAAGACCGTCGTTATTCAACGTTCCTGGTACTATGCTGCAAAGTGGAGGTCCCGGGTTTGATTCCCGGTTAGGGTCTGGAAAGTTATATGAAATTCAAACCCACCTTCCTCTACCCATTCTACTCGCTAGCAACCAGGTTTATTTTTAACTTAAAATTAAAATCTGGTGTGAAACACTCACACAACTTTCTCTTGCCAATGCAAATAATTAACAATATACCTAACATTAGTAATAAAAAATTAGAAATCAACAAAAAAACAATCTCAATAAACATAACCTAATTTTAATCGCGAGTGAAAGACGCAAAATTAAAATCTACCTCAGTTTGGCTTAAAAATACGGATAATCACTTTTTCACGCTAAACTAGGTTCTGTAGAGAAATATTCTGTAATTAAAAGTTGTAGATCTTTTAATTTCCTAAAAATTTTATTTATACACTTTTGTCGTAAAATGCATACTAAGGCCGAAATCGAAAAAAAATCAATTTTTCACAAGTTTTCGTGAGAAAAAACAGAAAATTGCTAATAACTGCTAAACTAAGCGTTATACAAAAAAATGTTTGAAATAAAATTTGTCGTATTTTTAATTCTCTACAATTTTTATTATAAAAATTTTTGCACTTAAATGCATTTTAAAGCTGTAATCTTAAAAAAAACTTTATTACGTAAAAACAGCTTCACCGAGAATTTCAGCAACGATGGCGCCTACCCTGTCTTGTAGAGCATAAAAAATTTAGTAAACCAGGTGATATTAATAAAATCGTAAAACCAGTTTTTGAGAAAATCGCAAAAAAGTGAAAAATTATTCGAATAAACTACTACTTCCGGTTGACCGATTTTGATAAAAATGTTTGTGCCGGGTCCGGTAGTGGTATGTAACTTAAGTTTTAAGTTCGTACAATGTTCCGTTCTTAAGATATTTTGTACACACACACACACACAGACAAACACACGACACACACACAAACACACACAGACCAATCGCTAAAAACATGTTTTTTGGGTTCAGGGGGTCTGAAAAGTTATAGATCCAGTGAAAACTCGATTTCGAAAAATCGACATGAAAACAATACTTTCCTTCCTATATAGGCAAGAGAAAGTGAAAATGCTTGAAATAGAAGTTGGTGTATCCACCAATGCAATAAGCATCCATGCTTGAATTTTAAGAGTAACGTATTAATAAATTGAATGATAGACATTTAATAATAAATGTAATAAACTTAAAAGAAAGAAACTGGAAACTTTTTCGTAGTATTTACAAACACCATTGTAAGTCAAAATGTAAGTATACTTAACCAACAGGCGCAGAAAACATGCGCGATTTACGGAAGATCTAAATTTCATATAACCGGCTTGTACGCGGTCGAAAGCTCCACAATTCAAATACGTACTTTGTCTTAAGTAGTATATCCGTTGAAAACTCGGTCTCAAAAATCAACATGAAAACAATACTATCCTTCCCTTTGTTAGCTAAGAGAGCAAATAAATGTAAAAAAGATCTTTGTAAATTTTTTTTTCAATCCTTAATAGTGTACGTTGCAATCTGTTTAATTTAGAACAATAAGCAATTCCATGACCCAATGAGATGAGGATGATATGTATGACGTGTAAATGAGCTACAGTTTCGAACAGACTCAGGTCGACCATTCCTGAGAGAGTATGGTTAATTGAACCCCAACCATCAAAGTAAACCGGTAACCACTGTCTAGCTTTCAAATCCGTATAAAAGTAACTACCTTTGCTAGGATTTGAACCAGGAACCTTCGTCTCCAAAAAACAGCTGTTAAAAAGCTGATTTTGGCGACGACTTTACCTCTTGACCAACCTGGTGGGTTCTTTTTAAAAATGTTACAGAAAACGTAAAACTGTACTCTTTAGGTAGATGTAGTGGCATCTGTCGGGATGTTGTAGTAACTAACTTTTATCCGTAAATTCAGTCGACCATATTGACCTATTTTGAAAATTGTAAAATGCCGCTGTTCGTTTTTATTAAATAATATTTAATTACCTTCACTGCTTCAACTTAAATTTGACATCAAATTTCGTGAAAATTGATAAAGACTTTAATTTAGTCTGATTTATGTATATGCAAATAAAGTTAATTTGAATTCATTACTGATTAAGGTTTAAGATTTCTAACTAGTCATGTATACACAATCGTAGGCTACTATGATTTTAACTAAACTGCATAGCACACTTAGCGAATTTTTGGGTTCTGTACATAGCGTGTGGATTCTCTGTTATAGAATTCGTACGCCTGGATTGTACAGGATAAGTCAAATGAATGTAATTGTCGCCACCTCCGCCCAGCGGTTAGCGTTCTATGCCGGGGCCGTTGAATAAGACCGTGATTATTCAACGTTCCTGGTAATATGCTGCAAAGTGGAGGTCCCGGGTTTGATTCCCGGTTAGGGTCTGGAAAGTTATATGAAATTCAAACCCACCTTCCTCTACCCATTCTACTCGCTAGCAACCAGGCTTATTTTTAACTTAAAATTAAAATCTGGTGTGAAAGACTCACACAACTTTCTCTTGCCAATGCAAATAATTAACAATATACCTAACATTAGTAATAAAAAATTAGAAATCAACAAAAAAACAACCTCAATAAACATAACCTAATTTTAATCGCGAGTGAAAGACGCAAAATTAAAATCTACCTCAGTTTGGCTTAAAAATAATAATAATCACTTTTTCACGCTAAACTAGGTTCTGTAGAGAAATATTCTTTAGTTAAAAGTTGTAGATCTTTTAATTTCCTAAAAATTTGATTTATACACTTTTGTCGTAAAATGCATACTAAGGCCGAAATCAAAAAAAAATTAATTTTTCACACGTTTTCGTGAGAAAAAACAGAAAATTGCTAATTACTGCTAAACTAAGCGTTATACAAAAAAATGTTTGAAATAAAAGTTGTAGCATTTTTAATTCTCTACAATTTTTATTATATACATTTTTGCGCTAAAATGCATTTTAAAGCAGTAATCTTAAAAAAGCAACTTTATTACGTAAAAACAGCTTCTTCGAGAATTTCAGCAACGATGGCGCCTACCCTATCTTGTAGAGCATAAAAAATTTAGTAAACCAGGTGATTTTAAAAAAAATCGTAGACCAGTTTTTGAGAAAATCGCAAAAAAGTGGAAAATTATACGAATAAACTACTACTTCCGGTTGACCGATTTTGATAAAAATGTTTGTGTCGGGTCCGGTAGTGGTATGTAATTTAAGTTTTAAGTTTCAAGTTCGTACGATATTCCGTTCTTTAGATATTTTGCATACACACACGCGCGCGCGCACGCACGCACACACACGCACACACACGCATACACACACGCGCGCGCACACACACACACAGACACACACACACACACACACAGACCAATCGCTAAAAACAAGTTATTTGAGTTCAGGGGGTCTGAAAACGTGTAGATCCGGTGAAAAATCGACATGAAAACAATACTTTCCTTCCTATTTATTCATATACCTGTAGGCAAGAGAAAGTAAAAATTGTAGGGAATAAAGGAACCTACAACTCTTATTTCAACCTTTTTTTCTACAATGGTTAGTTTATCGTCAGTTAGTGATTTTCTGTATTTTCCTCATCAAAATTGGTAAAGAACAGGATTTTTTAAAGATTAAGATCAAGATTTAAAGATTACATTTAACAACAAAAATGTAAAAAATCAAAGATATAGAAAATTAAACGACCAACAACTTTTATTTTTTAAGCGTTTTTTAGTACAGAGCTTCAACTCCGCCATTGCCGGTCGCAAGCCCGGGGCCTCATCATGCAAGTGATGAGGAAGGAGGAGCGGGAGGAGTAACAACCTCGTTAAAAAACCAGGGTCCATCTGGCTCCGGATGGTAGTACCCTGTAAGGGCCCCTGCCTAGGGTTACTAGGTGAAAAATGGTCAACGACTCTGACGGCGGAAGAGGAAAACTTTTCCCAACGGCAGAGGAGGCGGATGAACCTGGGGGAGTCAACCCTGAGAACAAATCCTGCGGGTTTGGAAGCAGCAAGATGGCAGCCCCATCACCAAACTTGCTCAGCGCAGCGCCCGTACCGCGGCCTGGGGACTTATCTATTACTGGCAAGCGTCAAAATAGAGCCTCGGATAAGGACTGGAATAATCGGATAACAAATGGCAAACCAAATAAGAATCGAAATTGGATAACGGAAACTGTGAAAATCGCTACGTGGAATGTAAGAGGTATAGCTAATAAGGAGATAGAACTGGCACACCTGTTGAAAGAAAATAATATTAACGTAGCAGCTATAACAGAAACAAAAAAGAAATTAACTGGTAGTTGTTATAGGGAAAATTATATAATGCTTTATAGTGGAGTGAACCAAAAGCAAAGAGCAAGTAAGGGAGTGGCTGTGTTCATAGATAAAGCCTGGGAATCGAGAATTAGAGATTACACCTTTATAAACGCAAGACTAATGACTGTCAGGATACGACACGAGCGAGGAAACTTCACCATCATTGCAGCCTATGCACCCGAAGAGTCAACTGATGCAGCAAAAGTAAAAGAATCAGAGGAGTTCCACAAGCAGCTGCAGAGAGTGGTTTGTGGTGCAAATGTGAATGATGATATAGTTTTGATGGGTGACCTTAATGGCAGAGTGGGAAATCGCCCAATACACAAATGTGTTGGTACTTTTGCTGAAGATACTCTGAACAGGAATGGAGAGAGATTGAGAGACTTTGTGACTTATAACCACCTGAAAATAACCAACACATTCTTTCGAAAGAAAGACATCCACAAATTTACATGGAGTGCAAGAGGAGGTCGGTCAATAATAGACTATATCATAATCAATCAACGATTGGCTGCTCATGTGAAAGATGTGAGGGTTTTTAGAGGTCAGGATTTGTTCACGGATCATTTTCTTCTGGTATGCAAGTTGAACATACACAAGAGGTGGAAAAAATCTTCAAACAGTAATCCCAACCAGAACACAGCAGGTGAAAATTTCAAGGTGTCTCTATTAGAAGAAGAAAGTGCAAAAACACTTTATCAACAGCGCCTCACAAATCGACTGGCCAGTATTCCTACTGCTGAGGATGTGGAGTTGGAGTGGCAAAATATTTCCAATGCCATAAAATTGAGTGCCAGGGAGGCCTTGGGGACAAGAAGAAAAATCAGTAGGAAAAAAGGCCCAAGAATATGGAACGATGAAACAGAGAGAGCAGTAAAGGAAAAACAAAGGACCTACAGAATATATTTGAATGATCCCTCAGAAAGAAACAGAGCCTCATATAATAGTGCCAGAAATATTGCTAAGCGAGTAATGAGAAAAGCACATCAGGAATCTTGGGAGAAATTTATCAGCACTGTGGAAGATGACATTCATGGAAGACAGGAACTGGCATATAAATTCATGAAAATGATGGCTAATGAAAACAGGGAAGGAGTAAATATACGCTGTATTGAGGAGCAGAAATGGATAGAACATTATGAAAAGCTATGGTTTGATGAGGCGGCAACAAACGAAGACACATTCCCTACACAATGCTCCTTGTGCCATATTGATCAACTGACCATGGAAGAGCTTCAAGCAGCAATAAAAGGTTCCAAGAATAGAAAAGCGCCTGGGCTCAATGGAATCAATATGGAGCTCCTGAAATATGGAGGTATAATGCTACACTTGCGACTCCTGCATCTATTTAACATCTGCTGGAAGACTCACACTGCTCCAGAGGAATGGAAGATGGCCAAAATAATCTCTATTTTTAAAAAAGGGGATCGAACAAATCCAGAAAACTATAGAGGGATCAGTCTTCTAGATACAGCTTACAAGTTATATGCTACGATAATCTCTAAACGACTTCAAATTATAACAGAAGTATTATTACAAGAGAGTCAAATGGGGTTCAGGAGAGGGCGATCCTGTATCGACGCTGTATTCACTTTGAAAATTATTATAGAAAAACGCCGAGAGTACAACTGTGAAACGCACATGGCCTTCGTGGACTGGGAGAAAGCGTTTGACAACGTCGATAGGAAACTACTCTGGAGAATAATGGAGAAACATGGTTACCCCAAGCACTTGATAAGTAGCATACGAAGTTTGTACAACGATTCTTCAATAAAAATGGAGGTGCAGTGTGGGAGACTGTCCAGGAAAATTCCTACGAATAAAGGTGTTAAACAGGGGTGCCCAATATCTCCAACACTATTCAATATATATGTTAGTGAGCTTATGTATGAATGGCAATCAAAAGTTGACAAAGGCATTCCTCTTGCCCGAAATACTTTTATAAATAATTTATTATTTGCTGACGACACAGTTATACTGCAGGAATCTGAAGACAAGCTACAAATTTCAGTGCATAAGCTACATATTTTGAGTAAATGTTTTAATATGAAAATTTCAAGAAAGAAAACAAAAATAATGGCTTTCCAGGGGAAATGGCCAATAAGGTCCAAGATAATGATTGACAATACTATTTTTGACCAAGTGAGCAATTTTAAATATCTTGGTTGTGACATAACATACGACCAGGATAAAGATGTCCAGCAAAAAATAACAAAGTTTAGCTCGGTATGTGGGGCAATAAGTAGGTCCCTGAAGAACAAAGCTAGGAAGGATACGCTAATAAAATTTTTTAGAGTTATGGCTATACCTACCTTAGCTTATGGAAGTGAAGCATGGGTGCTGTCTAAGAAACAAGAATCCAAGATTCAAGCAGCAGAGATGAAATTTCTTAGACATATAAAGGGATGCACCAGAGAAGATCGCTTCAGGAACGAAGTAATAAGGGAGGAATGTGGAACACAACCGCTAGCTGACATAATCAAGCAATACAAAGAAAAATGGTCAGAACATCTTTTCAGAATGCCGCAAGACCGCCTTCCTTTGAACGCATGGCATCATATACCAAGAGGTAGAAGAGGTATTGGAAGACCGAGGAGGAGATGGACGCCGGAACAGGCTTAGCTCACAGCTAAAATAGCCTAATCCATGACGACGACGACGACGAGCTTCAGTTTAGCATCAATTAGTTATTGCATGTATTTTTAAGTTCTACAGAGGTTGATTTATATTTTGCATCATTCACTCATCATTAACACTGGGTTATGTTTTCCATTTTCCATTGTTTATATTTTTCATTATTTATATTGGCAATAAAAAATCTTGTCATTTTTTCTAAACAGATTTTTCGCTTTCAGTCCATAGCTCGGGTTTCTGTTTGCCATCTTTGGTTCAGTTCATGATTGTTTTCTTCATGTTAAATTCTCATTTCATATTTATCTTATTTTCCCATAACAGGCAAGTGGAGTGTTAAATTATTTGCACTTGATCTGCTAGTTCCAGGGCTACAAAAAAATAGTACTCTTTTTTATCAAATGGTC
This sequence comes from Catonia carolina, assembly GCA_035578175.1. NCBI lineage: Eukaryota > Metazoa > Arthropoda > Insecta > Hemiptera > Achilidae > Catonia > Catonia carolina. The sequence goes on from JAQMRL010000007.1 coordinate 2,270,425, forward strand.
AGCCAATTATATGATTGAAACATTTAAAAATACAACAGGTTGAGGTAAAAGACACTAGTCACAGGTTATCTCCTTTGAGAGTTATAAATTTCTTTATACAACCAGATCCTGTGGTGAATGAAGTGAAGGTGTCATTTGCAGGGTGGAAAGTAGATGCTTTTCAGAGGACCTGGCGTGCTGATAAGCATACTAAGGTCCTCTGAAAAGCATACTTTTCCACTCAGTGGGGAAGGCTCGGTAAACCATCTCACTCCTCGTTTTACCTTTTAAAACCTCTAGAGGTTTGAACCGGATTTTTGGCTGATGACCTTAACAACAATATTTATCCTATAGCATGGTCTGGTCTGCCATTTATATGCAGTGCGATATTTTTCATTATAATTTTTATTTATTTAAAGTCGCATCAACTGCTTAGTTATTAGCAACTACGGTGTATTATGTGACTGTAAATGTGGGTTTTGATTTGTGAAAATTTTCAAAACCTAGCCGGTAATCAAACCTGGGACCTCCATGTGGTAGGCTAACTTGCTAACCACTACGCTATAGAGGCGACCATTTTTGTTGTTTGTTTCTTAGTTCAATAAATGGAACTGGAGGCAGTAAAAAATTCAATTTCAAATATAAGTCCGTCCGATGCGATAGATTGGCACAACAATTATTTTACTCGGCCTCATAAATGACCAACAAGGAAAAATTTAATTGATAAAAAATAAATCACTTTGAAAGCTATAAATTACAGATATATGAATTTAAATTAATTCTTTTACTATTTTATGAGTTTTTAAAAAGTACGTTAGGCTATTATTTTTATTTTTCATAAATTGAACCGCTCTGACGCAGTTTCTTAGTAATTCTAATTAAAGCTTCTCATCTAAAAATTTATAACTTCCCGATTAATTTTTTATCTTGCCCACCGGATTGGTCTAGAGGTAAGGCCGTCGCCGCAAGTCGGTTGTTTTTTGCGACGAAGGCAGTGGCGCATTTGGGGGGTCACAGGGGCACAAACCCATCCAAATTTTTGTTTTTCATTTAATTTAATAGTTTTTTTGTATTTGTATAAAGGATAAATGCTGTATAATATATCCAATCACATGGCTATTAAGCCCTAAACGTAACAGAACTTTTGGTTGCTTGGATCACAGTGCCTCCCCTGCTTTAAGGAAATAAGCTCATAAATAAATAAATAGTTTATTTTGCACAAATCAATTAATGTGTACAGTGAGACCTCGACTTACGCGAGTTCGGCTTACGCGAATTCACGTTAGCGCGATTTTGTTGAACATAATACATTATATTGTGTTATTCTTGTTTACAGATGTTTACATTTTTATGACCACTGTTTTGTTTATTCCTCTCAAAACCGTTATAGTAGTTTCCCTTCCCATTTTTACACTATAATTTTATCTTGGTTTGCTTTTGTTCTATACATTAGTACTATTTAGTGCGTTAAAAATATCGGTCGTATATGGTTGCGTAGATTTAATCGTGATTTAAATATTGAGCAACAATTTGCAGGTCTTTTATTTTCTTGTTTTGGTTGTTACTTTGCGTACTATATGAGTTCTAATAAAGGTAAGAAAAACGGAAAGCAATTATTTTAAAGGAAAAGTTAGATGTCGATGAAAAATACGAAAGGGGTGAAAAAATTAATTACATAAAAGGAACGACTGGGTTTAGTGAATCAAATCTACGGACAACTAGTGGATTTGATTGGTACGGACAATTAGCGAATGTTTAAAGGTTAAACCGAACAATCCAAGTTACGCGAATTTCACGTTACGCGATTATTTTGCGGAATGCATCCCTCGCGTAATTCGAGGTCTTACTGTAGTGTGTAATTCTTTTCTTGATTTTCCCTCTTCCATAACTTAACAAATTTTATCATGTGTTTATTTGTTTTAAATTAGTTTCTTACACAACACTAATATAGCAAAATAAAGGACCCAACTTAACATAAATTTTAATAACTCATTTAACACCTAACGTAACAAATAATTTTACGTAAGTGCTTAGATTACTCAAATTCTTTATCAACAAATTATTTTCATATTTTCTTTATTCTAAAACGTATTATGATATAAAATGCTTATAAATTTCAAATTGCCAATAGTAATCTATTTCCCATTGTTGATATTTTTAATTGTAAAATTGTTCCATTTTGCCTGTTGTAACAGTATCAAAATTGAAAATTTTAGGCTCAAATGCGCAAAAACGTGTGTTTAATATGTTTGTTTTAAATTTTTTCTCAGGGAGGAACGCCGGACATCCCTTCTCACCTATGGAGTATTCCATACCACCAGGCTCCCCGGTAGTGACCCCTCCCAAACTTGATGCTAAATCTCCCACTGGACGAAGGTTTCCGGTTCAAATTCTAGTTTTGTTTTTGTTACGTCTGACTGTTTTGCAATTTCTGCTAATGCAGACGGTGGAGAATGACGATAAATGAAAATGAGTGATGAAAAAATGCCAGACCTGACCAGGAATCGAACCCGGGAGCCCGGCATAGAAGCCAGTTGTTACTAATTCCTAGTGAAGGTAGTTACCTTAATAAGTATTTGAATACTAGACAGTAGTTACCGGGGTACTTTGATAATAGGGGTAAAATTAATCATACTCTCTTAGGAAGGGTAGGTCTGAATTTGTATAACCCTTCACCAAATTTACAGTTCATACATATTATCCTCATCTCATTGTGTCATGGGGTTGCTTGTTTTTCAGATTGGAACAAATAGCTTCGTATAGACATTAGTGATAAATAAAATCTGGTGTGAAACACTCGCACGACTTTCTCTTGCAAATGTAAGTAATGAAATACATAAACCTATGTTAATCATTAAAATAACAATGTAAAATGAAAAACATAACCTAAATTAAATCATGAGTGAATGACGCAAAAAGTAGATCTTATAAATACGGCGGAAAACATTAATTGACTAAGCTCTGCAGTCGAAAAGGCTTGAAATGAATTTGTATAATTTGTATTTCCTATAACTTTAATTATAAACGCTTTTTTTGTAAAATTCATACTAAGGCCGCAATCTTTAAAAAAATCCCATTTTCACCGATTTTGATGAAAAAAGCACAGAAAACACTAATCGCCGCTAAACTAGGTGTTGTAAAAACAATGTTTGAAACTGAGTTTGTAGGTTTTTCAATGTTATACAACTGCGATTATACACTTTTGTCCGAGAATGCATAGTAAGGCCGCATACAACCTTTAAAAATCATTTTTTTTTCTACAAGAGCAGCCTCCCCAAGAATTTCAGCAGACATGGTGCTTAACCTATCTTGAAGAGCATAGAAAATGAGACGATTTTAAAAGAAATCGTAGAAGCCGTTTTTTAAAAAAAATTGCAAAAAAGTGAAAAATTGCACGAATAAACTACTACTTCCGATTCACCGATTTTGATAAACATTTTTGCGTCGGATCCCCTTATGGAAACTTAAGTTTCAAGTTTCAGCTTTGTAAGCTATTCCGTACATGATAGACTATAAATATTTTGTTCACAAACACACACAGACCAGTCTCTATAAACGTGTTTTTTTGTGTTCAGGGGGCCTGAAAACGTGTATATCCGGTGAAAACTCGATTTCGAAAAATTGATATGAAAACAAAACTTTCCTTTCCTATGTAAAGGGCAAGAGGAAGTAAAAATATTTTTGGGGTTCCTTGAGCCAACATAGTTTTAAAGTATCTAAAGTTTAATAGTTTTTGCACTTGAATACAAAAAACGTGCTCGTGCTTGCGCGCGCACATGCAATATAAAGATCCTTTAAAACTAATTTATGCAATTTTTATAGTAGAATAAATTATGCAAAGTAGTGTTACCTTTCGATACAATTAGGCCTACAACATTTATATTTCATCTGAGTTCTTTGACTCATAACAAAGTAACGTACCTGATTCAAAAAACCCATATTTATTATTAATGGTAACAAATTTTATCTAGAACTTATGATGGATATAAAAATAGAAGAACAGGTCAGACACTCACGATTTGCTTTCAGCCATTATACGTAAGGCACATCCTAATAAAAAAAAAAAACACCAAGACACTTGTATATTAGGCTAGGTGTGCACTTGGGACTTTTTATCGGCCCAACTTGAAATATTTTCTAGTCAAAATTTTCTTTGTAGGTAAGTTAGTATTTTTGTTCACAATAAACTGATTTGTATATTTTTATTTAATTTTATCTTATTCATGTAAAAAACTTATTTAAGTTATTATAAACGAATATGTTAGTTCTAAATATGTGAAGTTATAGGACATTGGACTAAATGTCACAAAAGTTCGCGTACGGCAAAATATTTCGAATGTAAGAGATATTTCAAAATGTATATGTGAACCTCACTCGAATACAAAATACTACTTTATGACGAATCAAAAAATGTTGTCCGCCATCTTGAATAACTTTAGTTTTTTAAATAGAAAGGTGATTGTATGACACATTATTTCAAAATAATTTGAACGGCAAAAACTGCACGCACATTGATATTTCATACAGTTTGGAAGATATTCGTCTTTCTTTACTTTTCAGCATCACCTTACTGAATATCATGAGATAACGAAACCGTATCAGATATCGTGTGCGGTTTTTTCCATTGAAATAGTCTTGAACTTTGCATTGAAATCATGTTTCGCATGACCACCTTCCAATTTAAAAAAATAAAGTTATATTCAAAATGGCGGATCCAAGATGGCGGACAAAATTTTTGGATTTATCATAAAATAGTATTTTGCATTCAAGTGAGGTTCTTATTTGCATATATCTTGAAATTTCCCTAACATTCGAAATATTTTGCCGTACTCGGACTGTGGTTTTTTATTTTTTTGCGACTTTCTCAAAAACGGCTTCTACAAATTTTTTAAAAATCGCCTCATTTACTACATTTTTATGCTCTACAAGATAGCGGAAGCGCCATATGTGGTGAATTTCTTGGGAAGGCTGTGCTTTCATAGAAAAAAAAAATTGTTTTTTCTTAAGATTACGGCCTTAATATGCATTTAGGGCAAAAATGTATAAAATTAAAGTTAAGAAATATTTAAAACTTCACAAATTTTATTTCAAATACATTTTTTACGTAGTTAGTACTTAGTTTAGCGGCAAATTAGTGATTTTCTGTTCTTTTTCATCAAAATCTGTAAAAAATTAAACTTTTTAAGATTGCGGCCTTAGTAGGCTACGCATTTTACGACAAAAATGAATAGTCAAACTTATAGGTTATTAAAAAAATCTATATCTTTTACTTTTTGCTTTTTCTTATTATAGAGTTGGTTTAGCGTCAGTTAATGATTTTTTATATTTTGCTCTTCAAAATCGGTAAAAAATAGAGTTTTTAAGATTACGGTTTAGCGTGCAGTTTACGACAAACGTGTGTATAACCAAAGATATAGAAAATAAAAAACTCTGGTGTGAAACGCTCACATGACTTTCTCTTGCCAATGCAAATAATGACCAATATAACCGTACATTAGTAATAAAACATTAGAAATAAACAAAAAAACACTAACCTTAAGAAACATAACCTTATTTTAATCATGAGTGAATGATGCAAAATGAAAACCAACCTTAGTTTGGCTTATTACGGAAAATCACTTTTTGACGCTAAACTAGGCTCTGTAGAGAAAAATGTTTTAAATAAATATTGTAGGCCCTAGATCTTTTATTTCCTATAAATTTGACTACATGGATTTTTGTAGTAAAATGGATACTACGGCAAAAATTTTAAAATATCCGATTTTGATGAAAATAAGAACAAAATATCACGAACTACCGCTAAACTAAGCGTTACACAAAAAAAAACTGTACAAATAAAATTTGTAGGATTTTAAATGTTCAACAACTTTGATTATATACACTTTTGCCCTAAAATGTACATATATTAAGGCCGCAATCTTAAAAAAAACTTTTCTTCCAGAGAACAGCCTTTCCAAAATTTTCAGCAGACATGGCGTTTACCCTATCTTCTAGAGCATAAAAAATGTAGTAAATAAGGTGATTTAAAAAAAATTCGTAGAAGCCATTTATGAGAAAATCACAAAGAAAGTGAAAAATTACACGAATAAACCACTACTTCCAGTTGACCGATTTTAATGAAAATGTTCGTGTCGGGTCCTCTATATACTAGTGGTACCTAACATAAGTTCCAAGTTTCAACTTCGTACAATATTCCGTTCTTGAGATATTTTTTTCACACGGACGCACGTGCACACGCGCGCGAGGATACACATACAATAGGGCAAGAGAAAGTAAAAATTGAAAGCGTTCTGTTTAAAACAACCTTCAGTAGCGTCAAGCAGCAGCATTTTAAAAAACAATTAGTAGGCCTATAGTTTCTATGTGTAATTGGCGAAATTTACGAAAAAAGTGTATATAATCAAATTTATAGGAAATTAAAAACCCTACAACTTTTATTTAAGAATTTTTCGTTACAGAGCCTAGTTTAGCGTCAACGACTGATTTTCCCTATTATTAAGTCAAACTGAAGTTGGTTTTTATTTTGCAACATTCACTCATGATTAAAATTAGGTTATGTTTTTCAGTTTTTTGTTTATTTAATGTCGCATCAACAGCTTGATCTTAGAGACTACGGTGGATTAAGAAACTGTAATAATGGGTTTTCGCACATAATAATTTCCAGATCCTAGCCGCGAATCGAACCCGGAACCTCCGTTTAGTTGGCTAGCGCGCTATCCACTACGTCACGGAGGCGGCCATTTTCCCGTTTTTTACGTTGTTTACTAATTTTAGGTTATATTGTTCATTATTTACATTGGCAAGAGAAAGTCGTGTTAGTGTTTCACTTGGGTTTGCATCCCATCCAGGCACGGCATATTTCATACGTTACAAAAAAATCATTTCATCATTCACCGTCTGCATTAGCAGTAATTGCAGAACATTCGGTCATTAAACCAAAAAAAAAGTGTTTCACTCCAGATTTTAGTTAGCGGTTCTGCAACTTACTCCGGTAGGTCTGACTCAGGCTCATGTACCCACCGGAAGATCTCGGCATTCTTCTTTACCAGATATCCTGTTATTTTTGAATAGGTATTTTCTTATTGCGTAGTCATTCCTACGGGAGTAATTACATTGAAAATATAACCGGAAAAAGGAAGCTATCATAATATATACAAAAAATCCAAATGTCGATGTCTTGACTCCAACTACTCATTTTTTCTTCCGACAAGAGGTCCTTTTCGCTTTCCACCTCACATATTGTTCATTATCTACATTGAAAAGAGAAATTTGGGTGAGTTTTTAATACCCGATTTTTACCTATAGGAAAAATTGTGTAAGTAATTTACATAATCGCACACTGGTGATGTAACAGTTAAAAGTCTATCAGCTACCGAATGAATGCAGTTGCATTTTAAATCACCCTGTATAACAAGGCACGATTAAAACTCGCTAGTTTGTCTTTAGCTTGGAAAAACCAAGAGCACATTGTGTAGAGGTGGATATCGTGTGAAGACCCAATAAGAGAATGTTTTATTAATATGACAGACGTTATTGTTTTAAAACAACGTCGGCATTTGAAAGACAGAACTACATCCTCTTTATATGATTCTTTAAATCACATTCACTGTTGTATCCGTTTAAATTTAACACCCGCCTCAACGATTTTGAAAGGGGAAACCCGTTTAGACCATTTACATGATAATACAATTAAAAATACATAAATAAAAATCAATAGAGATGAAAGATTTGGGTGGGAGAGTGAAGATACGAGCGGAAATAACGTTGGAGAAGGTGAATAACAAGCCTATCGGTTAAGAGAAGAAAATATATGTGCATATTATCTTAGTACTTAAACGTTGCGGTATAAGGGTTACTGGCCGAATAACCGCTAATCAAATCGCGTACAAAACCAACCCTACACAAGATAATAATACACGTAGTTTACAGCACTTGGACCAATAAAAAGCGGAATAGTACTTATCAAAAGAAGCTTCTCGTGGTATGGCGCTTACCTCAGAGACAAGTGGAAAAAAACAGGCGACGATTCTAAAATAATGCGTGCCGAATTCTGGTAGGTAGAGTACACTTAACGCTCGCGTATATTAGTTATGCGCGTTATACTTTTAAAAAATCTGGTGTGAAGCATTCACACGACTTTCCGTTCTTTTTCTTTTGAGACCGTAGTGGAACACTTGAGCCAGTTTCTGGGCACTCTCTTCTGGTTCTTTTCTCTGATTTTCCTCCAGTATTCTTTCATTCTGGCGGATCTTCTTTGCCTTTCTGCTTCCGAAAAGGTCACTTCCTGCTTTCTCTTTTATGTACCTTTCCATGGAATCTAATATTTTTATCTTTTAACAGTTTCAGCTGTTCAATTTTATTCTCTAGATCTTCGAAGGTGATGCCTAATTCTTCTATATCTTTCTCTTAACCACATTACTTCTATCTTTTTTTGGTAGAGTTTTCTGACTATTTGGTTTGTGATTCTATCTTTGGGTGTTCTGATTATATGTCTAAAGAAGGATATTCTCTTTTTTTTTGTTCGTATCTATTACCGATTCCGTCTCCTGGTAGACCTGTTCATTTGGTAGTAATCTCCATTCTCCATCTACTTGGTGTCTCTTTCCGATGCAGGTCCTAAGGAGATTCCTTTCAAGTTTTTGGATTTCATCTATTCTGTTTTCCTGGTTAAATTTGAATAGAGTAACGCGCCCATACGTTATCTTTGGTTGTACGACCGTTCTGTAGTGTTTTATTTTGGTTTTGATTGATAGGCATTTTTTATTGTATGTGTCTGGTGGTTAGTTGCGAAGTTGTACGTTTCTTGGTTCTTTCCTTCTATGCTTCCTTTTCGTTGTTGTTGTAAGTGATGATTTCTCCCAAACATTTAAAAGAATCTACGAGTTCTATATATTGGTCGTTTATTTGGACCTCGACTTTCTCTTTACAATGTAAGTAATGAAAAATACTTATGTTTAATCACGAGTTTTTTTTTATTTTATTTTTTTTGAGCGGGGCTTTTACGTCTGACTGTTTTGCAATTGCTGCTAATGCAGACGGTGAGAAGGATGATAGATGAAGATGACCTGACTAAGATTCCTGGACCTGACCAGGAATCGAACCCGCGACCCTGGCGTAGGAGCCAGTTGCGCTAACCACTACGCCAACAGGCCGGCCGCAGTAATCATGAGTGATGACGAAAAATTAAAATCAACCTCAGTAGAACTTATAAAATACGGAAAATCACTAATTGACGCTAAACTAGGACCTGCAGAAAAATGCTTGCAATAAAAGTGTTATTTTTATTTCATTTTCCTTTAATCATGTACACTTTTGCTTAAAATGCATACTGAGGCCGCAATATTAAAAAATCATATTTTTTACCTATTTAATATTAAAAAATACAGAAAACCATAAATTTTCGCTAAATTAAGCTCTATAGAAGAAAAGAGTTGCCTAGATTGAGTTTAAAGGTCTGGTTTTGACCGAAAGTGGCCTAAAACCGGAAGTTAAGAAATCAAAGTGAGAATTTGGAAAAAAATATTGTCATTAGATTCCTCATGTTTTTGGTCATTTTATACAGTTTTTAAACAAATATTTGTTTCTAGCCATAGCTAAAATCTCGATTTCAAAAAATCGACATTAAAACAATACTTTCCTTCCTATAATAATATTCATATAGGCAAGAGAAAGTAAAAATAATACAAAATTCAACAGAAAAAGAAATAAACAACAAACTCAGCATAATCTTGACGTGACCTATTAATCGGTTATTACTATTTATCGGACCTATTAATTTGGTCGTCTGCCAGGATTAGTAAATTCAAAATAAATCAAATTAAACTCCCTGTTTTCATTGAGGGTAACTTTAAAATAAATAAATACCTAATAACAACAAAATAGGGCCTATCTCTTCTTAATTATACATAAAACCCAAACACTTAAACTTCTATTATTTTAAAAATTAATTAAATTATTATAAAATTTGATAACAATACTACAAAGAATTCTTTCAAATTGTTAAATAGGAAAAATAAGCCTAGTTAAATCAATAATGATAAAAATAAATCAGTTATTTAACAGGAAAAATACAGCGGTTCTTTCCAGTAAATTAGTCTCTAAAATTTAACAGTAAATAACACAGGTATGAAAGGGTCACACAGTGGTGATACGTATAATATTTCCCATCCTCACACGCAGTCTGTCACATACTCTCTTACACCACATATATACACATACTACGTAATCACATACACGTACTCTCACGCACTCAATTTTTACAAATAACTCGTCAACGTGAACATAAAGATTTAAATTCGCTTACCTAGCCTCTTCTACAACAAAGAGAAACTCGTAAATATCCCGCTAGTTTCTTTCCAACTTTAATTTCATTTTAAGACATTTCTGTTAATACAAATGAAGTTGGTAAAAATAAATACCTATGAAGTCACGAGTAAATTTTGTTTACCATTTAATCAGTCTAACACCTCCTTGACGTTCAATTCAGATTTACCGAAATAATTTACACGTATACTACTTAATATGGGGCACCTTCCCATAAAATACAAAGCATCTTCTTTAATCAGCAAGTTCACAAGGAACACTACACTGACTCCCTATCACATCCCTATCCCTATCTACCCTATCCCTATCTGACCCTATCCTAGGGGATTCTTCCCTATCACATCTGAAATTTAAACAGTAATTCTCCCTCGCCCGAAAAATTAATACCGTAGTACACATATAGCTACTGAAGTCACGAGATTGCCTTTTGCGTATGGACAGGCTGTGAGGAAGGGAAGTAAAAATTTGACAGTGCTGCCAACCTCAACAGTGCGACACTATTCTACATATCACTACCGTGCTGTTTCTACATACATTTTGTAAGATGTGGTTTAGTCCGGAAAATGTTTTCTTTATAAACCTTATAAGAAATAAATATGAACTATAGCTTAATGACATGACTAGAAATGTTTGATATACTGTAGTTACCAGCCATTACCTTATTCCATTGGAACAAATTTTCCACGAATGAATTGCCTTCTTTCTGTCGCTGCCACCGGCGTCTTCACTATCAGTCCCTCTAGTATTTACCTAACCGTTTCCTTTTTGTTACCAGGTATCAACAAAACTGTTGAAGAATAGCTTCTTTACGTCTTTAATTTCCTTCTTTATTTTTCGAATTGTGGAAAGAGAAACATCACAGTAGTTAGCGATTCGCTTATGGCTTTTGTTAAGAGGCAGGGAAAAGCATTTTTGTTTAGCTTCAAGTTCACAGCATTTTATTACACTGCATATTAGATTTCGTTCGGCACTGTGAATAGTCTGCCCGTGTTTTCGAGAAATTATCATTTCTGTTTACGGTAACAAACAGTTATATTCGTACAGTTAACCGACAAAAGATTCCGCGATATACTGCATATGCTCTGGGTATAGTAGTATAAGTTGTTGTGTTTGTTGTACTGAAATTAAAGCGGTCGCGCATGTTCACTGATGCTTTTCCCCCTTTACCCTCGTTGTAAACAAGGGCAAACTCGTGACTCAAGTAACTATATCTAAGCCCTAATTTAAAAAATTATTTTCTCTCAAGTCGTGCTCCAACCGACTAAACAAGCTATGATATGGCGCATATCCCGCTCGCCGTAAAAAAATCTCCATGAAATTGTTTTTAGCACATGCCAATATACTTTCCAGCTCATCTTTCCATTCTGTCACTCCATGCATTTCTCTACTTAAAACACACCACACCTTTCTCTTAATCGCAACCACTCTCCATATCAACCAATTCCACGCTCAATTATTCTTTCAGCTAATTAACAGCGACATGCAATAAATAATTCCATTACAAAAAAAGTTATTTTGTTACATGCTGAAAAATAAAGAAATGAAACGAAACATAATGCTCAAGGTTCAATAAAAAGATTAGACCAAATATGTTACGGAGTCAGCCCACGGTAGTAGAAGTCTGTCGTCTGTATCGCCTTCAGATTATACTTTGGATCAAGTTTGTTTTTAGTAAATCAGTTTTCGTAAAAATCTTGCACTTTGTACGTATAACTAGAATAATACGATGAGAAAATGGAAAAATAAATAAATCGGAACAATGCTATATAACGAAAATAACGATGGCATCGAAATGGTTAAATTCAAAGTTTCATCTTTTTGTGATATTTTCTTAATCAGATATTTCGTATACCCAAACTCGCGCGCGCGCGCGCACACACACACAGAGACAGACAGGTAGAGAGAGAGAGAGAGAGAGAGAGAGAGAAATACCTTTTTGGGTTCAGGGGGGCCTGGAAACGTGTATTTCCGTTGAAAACGCGATTTGGAATAATTGACACGAACGCAGTATTTTCCTTTCTCATAAAAAGCTAATTTTTTTCTGTTTCCTTATAAAATATGAAGAAGAAGAAGAAAGTAAACTTGTAGTTTAAAATTTTGTAAATAGTAAATATTTACTTTTCCATACCCATGGAAAAGAATAAGAAAACTTTTTGTTGTTTTAAAAAATATTTAGTCTTACATTTTAATAATATTTGTTTTTTTTTAAATTAATTTATTGGTTTCTACAGAAAAAAAATATAATAAAAATTTTAAATTTTATTTTATAATTTTCAACTCTGTTAACAATGTTAATTTTTTAATTTATTTTTATTTGTTTCTATAGCAACAACAAACATTTCATTTATTGATTTGTTACGGTGGAACTATGCATTTCATATTTCATCTGATAAACAACGGTTTTAGACATTTTTCTAAGATGGATGATTTTTTACCCAAAATAAACAAATTTTACAGTATGAATATCACAAATAATTACAATCAGAGAAGTATATGGATCACAGGAGTTAATAAGTTAAAGTCCAGGTAGTGTAGTCGCTTGGCGTCCACACTACTAGGACTTTAACTTCGCCATTAGGTGTCTTGTTTAGTATTTTAGGGGAAAGAATTTTGTTTGTAGTCAGTGAGCGTATTTCGGGCGTAGATCAAAGCCCAAGAACTGTTGGCGCTCAGTGCCCACAGTTGTAGAGCTCACACTTTGCCATTGGGTGTCCTGTTTAGTATTTTAGAAAAAATTTTGTTTGTAGTCAGCGAACGAAATCCGCCAATCACTGGTGTTTTCCGTTCCACTAATTTATCCAAATTCTGATGTTGAATCGTTCGTGGAATAGGTTTTCCCAGACCTCTGAATTTGGTTGGACGCTCCGTAAAACTATGGTACGTTGAAATATATACTTCTCATTCTCCTTGTGCAGCTAAGTGCTTTATGTTTTAGCCACATTATTAATTCTAGAGCAGAAACTACCACTAAATATTAGTGATCAATATTGAAGAATGAGTGCTTTAAAAATTTTTCTGACAAATACTGTATATGTGCTGTTAAGTCATCAGCCAAAACACTGGTTTGAACCTCTTAGAGGCTTTACTAAGTACAACAAGGAGTAAGGTGGTTTACCATAGCCTTCCTCAGCGAGTGAATAAGTATTCAGATCAGCATGCCAAGCCCTCTAAAAATCATCTACTTCCACCCTGCAAATAACACCTTCACTTCATTCACCACAGGATGTAAAATGAATTTTCATTAATCTCAGAGGAGATAACTCTGACTAGTGTCTTCTATACGTCTACCTTTTCTGTTTTTTAATAGTTCAGTCATATAATTGACTGACCATTTGATTAGAAACAAAACCATTTTTGTAGCCCCTGAACTAACAGATGTGCAATAAGATTAGTTAACATAAATAAATTTTAGTTAGATGTGAAACTAACAACATGTGATTAATTTCACACTCCATCTGCCTGTTATGGGCTTCGTCGGCTTTATAAATGTCTAAAATAGCATGATATATGTGTTGTATGTGAAAGGTGTAATAGTGTATGTTGAAAGAAGTGTGGTGTTGGTGATGTAGTATGATTGTTGTGCGTAGGGTAAGAGCAACCTGTGTGTAGTTTTGAAGTAAGATTTGCTCTTACTTCGAGTCCCGGGTTTGTCATACCCTTACATCCACATATATATATGGATGGATGACTATTTATACAGTTGAATTTCTATAACTGTAACCACGTAGGAAATATGGTACTTATTCGAGTTAAAGAAAATTCGAAATACAAAACAACAAAATTCTAGAGTTTTGAACAATTTTTATAGTTAATAAAAATAATTATGTTTTAATGGCATTAAACAAATCTGCGCTGTAACTTTTTATTAGGGAAAGTAATATTGATTGTTTGTAATTTTAGTAGTCTTCGTCAGAAACTGAGGCACTTTCATCTCAAATCAACTTTTGAACGATTCCATGACGATTTTTAATTTTTTCAACTCTTCTACTGCTGACTTTAAATTTGGTATGACCATCTTGCATAATTTACTTGATCTGATTTTCTCGGAGCACCTGATATGGGAATTTTTTCCCACGCACTTCTTGTAGCCAATTTAATACACCTTCGTCTATTACAAGCTATTAAAATATTTTCGTACACATTTGCGCTGAAAACATAAAAGAATTCGGATTTTTTAAAAATTAAACAAGAAGTTCGAGTTACGAATATTCGAATAATGTACGCTAATTTTAACGTAAATTAACAAGTAAATCCTAGAGAAACCAAATTTAATTCGAATTATAGAAAATTCGAGTTATAGAAGTTTGAATTATGGAAGTTCAACGGTGTAGATAAGAATGTGTGCCCCTGGGAATTAATGATATAGTAATAAAAAGCATATGGTCAATATTAAGAATCTTTCAACATTATCTGTATTCTTTTAAACTACAGATACATTGTTCAGCTAAAATAATAAAAAAGTAAACATAAATTTAAATTATAAATATAATCGTGAAACAACGCTTAGCTTAACAGCGACGTAATGCTATTTACTGAAACTTTTTTTACAAACATCCATTTCTAATCCCTAAAGTTACAATTTCTGTAAAAAAAGAAAAATCTGGTGTGAAACACTCGCATGACTTTCTCTTTCCAATGTAAATAATGAACAATATAACCTAACATTAGTAAACAACGTAAAAGAATCTGAAAAATGGCCGTCTCCGTGACGTAGTGGATAGCGCACTAGTCTACTAAGTGGAGGTCCCGGGTTCGATTCCCGGCTAGGGTCAAAAATTATTACGTGCTAAAACCCATCATTACAGTCTTAACCCACCGTAGCCGGTAAGACACAAGCTGTTGATACGACTTTAAGTAAACAAAAAAACCGAAAAATAACCTAATTTTAATTATAAGTGAATGATGTAAAATGAAAATCAACCTCAGTTTGGCTTAATAATAGGAAAATCACTCTTCGACGCTAAGCTAGGCTCTGTAACGTAAAATTCTATAGTAAAAGTTGCAGGGTTTTTAATTTCCTATAAATTTGTTTATACTCTATTGTCCTAAAATTCATACTAGGACGAAATCTTAAAAAATCAGATTGTTTACAGATTTTAACGAAAAAACAGAAAATCACTAATTACCGCTAAACTAAGCGTTATACAAAAAAACAATTCAAATAAAATTTGTAGGTTTTTAAATGTTCAACAACTTTAATTATGTACACTTTTGCCCTAAAATGCATATTAAAGCCGTAATCTTAAAAACAAATTGTACGAGAGAACAGCCTTCCCATAAATTTCAGCAGACATGGCGCTTACCGTACTTTGTAGATCATACAAAATTTAGTAAATAAGGCGATTTTTAAAAAAAGTCGTAGGAGCCGTTTTTGAGAAAATAGCAAAAAATTGAAAAATTACACGAATAAGCTACTACTTACTACGACTGATTTTGATGAAAATGGTCGTATCGGATTCCCTTGTGGTACCTAACTTTAGTTCCAAGTTTCAACTTCTTAAGATATTTTGTTCACACACACAGACCAACCGCTAAAAACATGTTTTTTTGGTTTCAGGGGGCAGGGGCGGTTCCAGGGCTGATTTTCGGGGGGGGGCTATCTTGTTTTTATGTAGCTCTTACTACATAATTTGTAATACATAGTTTGTAATTGAGTCATTGAAAGGTCTTCTTTTATGCTGTATTGCTGTAACCACAATTTTAATTCATAAAGAAATTTTCAAGGCGCTGACTGGATGCGAGTGGCTTTTGAATACTGACACTGATTGTTATCTTAATACTATTTAAAGATAGATACTTTCTGTTTGACTCATTTTTATACTAAAATAATTATTGTTAATTGATAGGTACGAGTGTTGGGATTCAGTTTTGTTAGAAATAATAGCTTATAGAAAATATTAAACTAAGTTTTCCTAGTATTTCGGGCGGGGCCATGGCCCCCATGGCCCCTTCCCTGAAACCGCCCCTGTCAGGGGGCCTGAAAACGTTTAAATCCGGTGAAAACTTGATTTAGAAAAATCGATGTAAAAACAATACGCACTTTCCTTCCCTTTCTATTCATCTGCCCATAACAGACAGGCGGAGTGTCAAAATATTTACACTCAATCTTTCCGTTGCAGGGCTACAATAAATAGTTCTGTTTCTTATCATATGGTCAGCTAATTAAATGACTGAATCATTTAAGAAAGGAAGAGGTAGAGGTGTAAAAGACACTAATCAGAGTTATCTCTTCTGAAAGTAATAAATTTCCTTATACAGCCAGACCCTGTGGTGAATGAAGTGAAGGTGGCATTTGCAGAGTGGAAAATATGAGCTTTTAAGGGCGCCCGGTATGCTGATAAGCGTACTTTTCCTATTCATATAGGGAAAGAGAAAGTAAAAAGGGAAACAGTACTTATTACATAAGAGGCTTCCTGTCGTGCAGCGCTTACCTCGCTGACCAGTGGAGAAAAGTAGGCGTCGATTCTATATATTGCTTAGGATCCGACTAATGACTTAATAACTTTTAATTGTCATTACAACAGTTCTTAAGGTTTCACGAGAGAAAGTTTTCTATTCAGATCTGCGTTATCGAGTAGCTACGTATCTTCGACATTCAGATGATTAAGAAATCGGTCTTCATGACTTCTGGGAAATTTTTGAATTATCTTGTTAATGGAATCCACTTCGAAGTCCCGATGTTGCGTTGACAACGCTTCTGAAAACTTTGTTCTGGAATCTTTGTACACGAGTCTTTTATTTTATTACCTAATTTCCTCATTACGAGTTCTGGAATCTTTGTAATAAATTGGTTTGGTGCTTTTTTACATCCCCATAGGTGAATTTCATAGGTCCATACTCCATACGGGTTTTAATATTTTTTTGTACATTAGGAATTGTGAATACTGCATAGTCCCTTCTAGTTGAAGGGACGTCCCTTTTACCAGAAAAATTATTACAAAAGTTTTAAAGTATTAAAAGTTATAATAATTTTTCTAGTAGAAGGGACTATGAGGCACGAGCAATACAAAAAGTTAAACAAACCTGATTTCTTCCACAACTGAACGATTGGTTCCCTGATGGAGACTTTATGCTCATGCAGGACGGAACTCCTTGCCACAAAGCCAGATCAACTATATATTTACTTAGAGAAAATAACCTGAAAATCCTTCCCTGGCCAGATAACAGTCCTGATGGAAATCCAATAGAGAATCTTTGGGCAATAGTTAAGAAAAAACGGAAGAAGACAATCACTACAAAGACTGATCTCATAGCTGCACTCATATGGCATAGGGATGAAATTCATAGAAATTGTGAATTAGTCATAACAAACATGTGTTGCTTAGATCAATAGTCGAAAGGCTGGTTTGAACCTCTAGCTAGAGTATTTACTAAGTAAAAATGAGGAATGAGGTGGTTTACTATTGCCTTCCTCACTGAGTTGAAAGTGTATGCGTATCAGCATGCCAGCCCCTTCGAAAAGCATCTACTTTCAATCCTGCAAATGACAACTTCACTTCATTCACCATAGGGTCTGGCTGTATAGTGAAATTCATTACTCTCAGAGGAGATAACTCTGAGTAGTGTCTTTACACCTCTACCTCTGCTGTTCTTGAGTAGTTCAGTCACATAATTTTCTGACTATGTGATAAGAAACAGAACTTTTTGTGTAGCCCTGGAACCAACAGATCGAGTGCAATTAATTTAACACTCCACCTGCCCGTTATAGGCATATAACAAACAGGCCAAACCATATAAAAATGATTATAAGTAATCAGTAAAGTTGTAAACATATCAGTAAAGAAGTTTTGTAGAAAATACGTGCTATTTTTTTGATTTATTTTCATGAGTCTAATAATTTGCACACCTCTGTATACTTTCCATAATTCTTAAGTTGACTCATTTTCTGTTCCTGACAGATGAAGAGTGATGTCATCTTAATTTTGGTAAACGGAAAACTTCTCATGAAGATCCGCCTGAAGATTCATGGTATTTCATTCATGCATCTTATAAAATATGTCATGAACAATAGAAATATTTAATTAATGTGCGAACGTTATAAATATATAACCTAAAAAAACTAATTTTTTGAGGTTATGTTTGCAGTATGTATGAATACTTGGAATAAACATGTGTCAGAATTTACAATAAAGTACATTATTACTTTTTACCGGGTGTAGGTAAAGTTATTTGACGTTTTATTAACATTTTTACTAACTTAGTTTCTTAGCATTTTTGGAGATGCACTTCTTGCTGTATACGCTTCGTGTTGTCCTAAATGCGTTCCACATCTTCCGCATTCTTTCCTCTATCCCGGGCTTATCCAGACCGTTTGTGTGGATGTGTTCTCCCATATACTTAAACGATTCGACCTGTTGCAACGTTCCTATGTTAGTCTCGATGTCCTCTTGTGTTTTGTGGCTTGTTATGAACTTTGTTTTTTCTGCCGATATATATAAACCCACTGTGTTGGCCACTTCCTCCAGTAGGTTAACCGCCTGTGCTGCCTTCTCCAGAGTGTCGGTTATTATGGCGAAGTTGTCCGCGAAAGCCAGGCAATCTATTGTGAGTCCCTGTTTCTTATATCCTAGATATATTGGCTCTATTGCCGCCTCCCGCATCCGCTTTCTCCAGTCCCTAACTATTTGTTCCAGCACGCAGTTGAAGAGTATAGGGGAGAGCCCGTCCCCCTGTCTCACTCCCGTTTTAATCTCGAATGGTTTTGAGATTTCCTGTCTTAGTTTGACCTTGGAGAAAGTCCCCGTTAGAGCGTCCTTTATAATATCGGCTTCCCTGTCTGGGGTTCCTAGATTTCTTATAATGATATCCAATATCTTCCTGTCGACTGAGTCAAACGCCTTCCTGAAATCAACAAAGGTGACCGTTGTTGTTTTTGCTGTGACCCTTCTCTGTTTTAGTACGTTCTTCAGTGTCATAATCTGTTCTGGGCATGATCTGCCCTTTCTGAACCCTCCTTGATATTCTCCCAGTTGTTTGTCTAGTATTGGTTCGATCCTGTATAGGAGTATTTTGGAGAGGATCTTGTAGGCAACTGGTAGCAGTGAGATACCTCTGTAGTTGTTCACGTTCCTCTTGTTTCCCTTCTTGTGTAGGGGGTGTATAAGCGCTGTTTTCCAATCTTTTGGAATTTTTCGTGTTTGCCATACTGTTCGAAATATTTCTTGGAGTCCGGTTATAGTGCTCGGGAGTGTCCACTTAAGTATCTCAGCTGTTATTCCGTCCTCACCAGAGGCTTTATTGTTTTTTAGTTCCGAGACAGCTCGTCTGATCTCTTCTTCACTAGGTGAGGGGTATGGGGGTATTTCAGGTCGCTTGAGGAGTTTGTAATCTCCCCCTTGTGGTAGTGGGCAGTTCAGTAATTTGTCGAAATAACCTGCTAAGAGTTCGCAGTTTGCTTTGTCATTTAATTGTAGCTCTCCTTTTTCGTTTTCGAAACAGAGACTGGGCGCTTGATATCCCATTATCTTGGATTTGATGCTCTGATAGAAATCTCTGCTGTTGTTTTTAACAAAATCCTGTTCTATTTGCTCTAGGGATTGCTTTTCAAAGAGTCTTTTCCGCTTGCGGAGTATGGAGGAGGCGTTCTTACGGCATTGTCTAAAGGTTTCCAGGTCTTGCAACTTCTTGGAGGATCTCCATTTAATCCAACTAGTGGTTCTATTTTGGAGTGCTTCTTCGCATTTCTCGTCCCACCAGTTCTTCCTGTGTCCAAGCTCAAAACCCACGTGTTTTCCTGCCTCCTCGGTCATCCGCTTTTGAATTTCTAGCCAGTTATCTGGGCTGTTTTCCAGAGCTTCCATGAGTTTCTCCTTGTTCCCTTCCGTGATTCGTCTATTATATCTAGGCCTGGATTTCTGGGTTCTGGCGGGTCTTGCCAGTGGAAGAGGTCTTATTTTAACCTTTGACATGTAGTGGTCCGATTCGAATGTTCCGTCTCTAATTATTCGCACATTCTGGATTCCTTGTTGGTGTCTGGATGTTATCGCGACATGATCCAGTTGAAATTCATGTATGTTGGGGTTTATTGGTATCCATGTCTTACTCTTCCTGGGTAGTTTGCGGAATTTCGTGGACATTAGTTTGAGGTCGTATGTTTGGCATGTTTGAACAAGATGTTGGCCGTTTTGGTTAGTTCTTCTGTGTCCTGGATACTTCCCCACTATCCTCTGGTATTTGGGTTCTCGGCCCACCTGACCATTGAAATCTCCCAGAACTATTGTCACCTCCCTTCTGGGGATCTTGTTTAGGGTTGTTTCTAGTTGATTGTAGATTGCTTCGATCTTTTCAGGGTGCCTCCTGTTGTCTTCGTTGATTGGGGCATGGCAGTTTATGAAGTTGTACATCTTGTTTCCGCATCGCAGTTTGAGATGCGATAGTCGGTTGGATTTGCTGTGGAATTCCACTATGTGCGGGGTTATTCGCTTGCTCACCAGGAAGGCTGTTCCGAACATCATCAGGTTACCGGCTTTGTTCTTTTTGGTCTGGCAGACTGGTTTGGCGGGTTTGCCTTTATATATTCTGTAGTCACCATATTCGGTGACTTCTTCGTCGGCAAACCTAGTCTCCTGCACGGCAGCGATTTGTATGTTGTGTTTGCCCAGCAGCATATCCAGTTGTTTGAGTTTACCCACTTTGATGAGTGAGTTGACGTTAAGTGTTGCTGTGTAAAAGGGCCTCTAAGTGATTTTGAGCGCTCCGACTCGCATTGCATGTGTTGAGGTTCTCCAGAATCCTTGACCTCTTGCATCGACCTTGGGTCGATGGCAGATTCACCTGAAGGGCTGCTGCCTGGAGTAGTGCTTTCATGCGTCGTGTACATCATGCTTTAAACAACTTGTGAGTTTAGTTTGGGGCAGACAAGTCTACCCGATCATACAACCAGGTTATGAGTCTGGAGGTTTTAAGCCAGCCGCCCCTAACATGGGGAACAGACGCTGCCCGTAGGCCGCCCATTCTGGGTACAGACACCTACAGTTATAGATTTTAGTAGCATTTCCTCCACTAAGGGTCTATCACCCTTCCCATAGAAGGTTCATCCGCCCTTAGCCGTTGGCCTTCTATAGTCTGTCAGGTTACTTAACCGCCGCCCGACACTCGGCGTTTTGCTGATGCTCAGTTCACTGCAATGGCAGCTATCCAGGGGTAGGACGTGGACCAATCAGCTTCACCCCCATTATCTATGTTTTATTATGAGGTAATGACGAAAAATTACAAACATTGTGCGCGCATGTGTATAAGACCCGCAGTAGTTCACTCGTGTCTTGCATCTCGTACTGAACATATCGATTATAGAGCGCATTAACATGCAATACTTTATAATATAATCAGCTGGTTGTATGCTCATAGGTTATTTGTTATTGAAAGATCAAAAAAATTGCTGACAAAATATATAATAGAGCTACATGAGCAAGTATTGGCAACGTTGCAAGCAAGTCATTGGCTTGCTATTAAGTGGGTAGGGGGCAATGCTTATCTTTAGAGCTCATCAGACTTGAGAAATAGGATAATTGTGTTAAACTAAGGGTTGTAGAAAAACATACTTGAAATAATAAAACTTGTGGGTCTTTTTCATTTTCTACAACTTTGTTATATATAAGCTTACGTCCTAAAATTCATATATTAAGGCCTTAATCTTAATAAAAATATATACCACAAGAAAAAAAACCCTAGAATTTCAGCAGACATGGCGCTTACCATATCTTGTTGAGCATAAGAAATTGAGGCAATTTTTTAAAAAATCGTATAAGCCATTTTTAAGAAAATTTCAAAAAAGTGAAAAATTTCACAAATAAACTGTTACTTCCAGTTGACCGATTTCGATGAAAATTTTCGTTTCGGTTATTTTTGTAGTACCTAATTTAAGTTTCAAGTTTCAACTTCGTTCGTCACACCGTTCATGAGATATTTTGTTCACACACACACACACACAAACCGATCGCTAAAAATATGTTTTTTGGGTTCAGGAGGCCTGAATGAAGTGAAGGTGTCATTTGCAGGGTGCAAAGTAGATGATTTTTGGAGGACCTGGCATGCTGATAAGCATAGGTTACTTTTTTACTCAGTGAGCAAGGCAATGGTAAACCACTTCACTCCTCCTTTTACTTAATAAAACCTCTAGAGGTTTAAACCAGCCTTTCGGCTGTTGGCCTAAACAACAAATTAAGCGATGTAGAAAAAACCTTGAAATAAAAGTTATTGGTTTTTTAATTTTCTACAACTTTAATTATGCTCACTTTTGCCCTAAAAATAACATTAAGGCCGTAATCTTAAAAAACAATTTATAACCACGAGAGCACAGCCCCAAGAATTTCAGTAGACATAGCGCTTGCTCGATTTTATAGAGCATGAAACATTTAGTAAATGAGACGATTTTAAATAAAATCGTATGAGCCGTTTTTGAGAAAATTTCAAAAACGTGAGAAATTGCTCAAAAAAACCACTAGTATACTTTCGATTGACTGAATTTGACAAAAATGAGTCAGGTTTCCTAGTGGTTTCTAACTTACGTTCTAAGATTCAACTTTTAAGGCTATTCCGTTCTTGAGATAGCCTGTTAACACACCCACACCGATCAATCACTACAAACATGTTTATTTTGGTTCAGGGGGCCTTAAATGTATATTTCCCATGAAAAGAGGCAGTAAGTGGGGGAACTCACCCCCAATCTTCCATGACATATGGGTATAGGTGATTTTTAACTAATATTTTCGGTTATGATAGCAAAAACATTCAGATGAACATCCTACTAAAAACGTCGGTTTTTGGCTACAAGTGGTCACAAAATGTAAAGTTTAGTTAAAATATGAGTTTCGTAAATTTCATACCATCATAATGACTTATCTTTCCGTTCTATGCAAGAGAGATGAGTACGAAAAATTGAAAAAAAAATACTTAGCACAGGAATTTTTCTGAACACCCGGTATGTATTACACAAAATTCTATATAGTTAATAAATGTATGTAGCCGCAAAATAATGTTTGTTTCATCAATAAGTGATCTTCATGACAGTTCTAAGAATTAAAATCTATCTTCACCATACAAGTATGTATATTAGCAGGCCTACGTATTTTTATTTACAGCATTAGTTTTTCAGTTATTTTAGGCTATACACGAGTACTCGAGTGTGTTGCTAATTAAAATAGATAGTGTATGCCAATATAACAAATAGATTACTGTCATTATAACGCGCACTGAGCCTATTGCACGTGGCTTCATCTTTAACTTCAAGAATTAATGAAATGGTTTTTTTAATTGTTATTTAGATCTTTAATCGCTTGTGCTGCTTTAGTCATTGTGTCTTTTTATGTTTTTCTGTGTTGTTATTGTTTTATTTTGCTTATGAACATTGTTCTTTTATAATTCGTGTAAAGAATTCGCGTCTCCTCACCCGTCTTCTTTTCCTACTCTTCCTCCTTTGTCTTTTATCCCTCTCCCTTCTCTACCTTCTTTCGTCGTCGTCCTTCTCCTCCTCCTCCTCCTCCTCCTCCTCCTCCTACATCTTCTCCTCCATCCCCTCCCTTTACATTCTTTTCATCCTACTTTTCCTTCTCCTTCTCCATTTGCTTCTTCACCTCCTCTTTTCCTCACCCTCCCCTTCACACCTTCTCTTCTTTTTACTCCCCTTTACTCTCCTCCTATTCCTCTTCCTCTCCTCTTCCTCCTGTACTTCCATCCAAGCTACTTTCTTATTCTGCTCTCCTCTCGTATTTCTCCTCTCATTACATTTCTTCTACCTCTCATATCTCCACCTCCTTCTAATCCTTCTCCCCTCCTCTCCTTCTTCTCATTCTACACCTATTCACCCTCTTTTCCTTCCCCTCCTTCTTCCCTTCCTCTTCTCCTTTTCGTTCTCCTCCTCACTACCTCCTTATCCACCTCCTCCTCCTCCTTCTCCATCTTCTTCTCCACTTCCTTCTCTTCCTTTTTTACTCTCTCCTCTTCGTTCTTCACCGTTTTCTCCTATCCCTCAAGCTTCTTCTCATATTACTCACCATTACCGACGTTCATTTATTTATGTCCTCCTAATGGTGATTCAAACTGATACCAACTATATTCCTGCTTTCAGAACTAATTAGTTATTTTTGTACAGCGTGATTTGGCTTTTTGTGTAGATTGCAAATCCGAAAACCGTTTGTTGCTATCTTTTGTAGTTTCTGACTTCTGGGTGTGATGGACGGACGGACAAAACAAAATGATAGATGACAGTTTTAAAAATTGCCATTAATAAAAAAATCAACAACTTTTATTGTAAACGTTTATTTTTACAAAGCCTAGTTTAACAACAATTAGTGATTTTCCATTCTACAGAGGTTGATATTTTCATTTTGTGTCATTCACTCAAGACGAAAATTAGCTTATATTTTCATTTTAGATTGTTTACTCATGATTAAATATTTTTTATGTAATTGCATCCAGGAGTCTCCCGAGGATGTATAGGACATGTCAAGAAATTATAACACCTGACATACATATTACAATCATACATTGTTCTACTACTACTACTACTATTTAGAAAGAAATTCTTGTAAACTAGAAAAAGTTTCACCAACCAAGTAATTTTTCAGATTTTTTTTACCCTATAGCCGGCAATAACATATTTTTAGACAGGCAGAGAATTTCTAGCATATGAGTCAGCGAACCGTAAAGAAATAATAAAAAATTTGCTGTAAATCACAAACCTTATCCCGTTATAAATGAAAATAACAAGAAAACTTAGTAAAATAGAATAAATACATTATTGAAATTTTAATCTAACAGTTAGGGAAGCTGAAACTATTTGAAAATAATTTTTAGACAAATATTTTTTAAAATTTTAGATGACACTACTGTTTAAAACTTTCTTATGCTCTACTTTCAAAAATAATTTACGAATCGTTTACTTATAATGTTTATTTCAAATTAAAACAAAAAAAACGATTCTATGTTCAAAACTGAAGAAAATATATACGAAAACACATCATGTAAACCAAGAAATAAAAAAATTCAACTGTAGGATAGCGTGGTTTCAACAGAGAAACCAAGCAGAATATTCAACTAAAAATCTTGTATTATATGTAAAAATTTACTTTATAATATTACTAAATTATTACAAAAGTACAAAACAGCAACGCTGTCTGCAGATTAATGTAAACCTACTCGTAAAACGACACCATTGCAATGCTATGAAGTAAATCCGATTTTGCGTCGCGACCGGTTCAAGAAACGGTAACATCGTCTCAAAATCGACGATTGCCGGCTCTAGGATTAAAGGAACGAAAATTATCACATTTTAAAAATTGGGGTAACTTATTGATGTATTTTCTCCCGGTATAAGTAGGTTTTTTATTAAACAATTTTGTGGTACGGTTTGCCAGATAATAATCGTTTCTGTTTCTTGTCTTATAATAGTGGACATTGAAATTTTGCATAAAAGTATTTTGCCTAACAAATATTGTCCTCAAAAATGTAAAGTGAGCAATTTAAGCTCCTTAAATAGAGGCTAACAACTCTAGTTAACTCCACACATTGTCATAACATTTTATCAATAAGGTAATTGGTTTGCTGGAGTTTCTTCCGCCACCTCCTCTCCGATTGGTCGCCCGAAAGCATAGACCCGGAGGCCGTTCCGAAAAATTCTTATATTCCGTGACTGGCGACTGCACATATCTAATTTATTACTAATCTAAAATTTTCGAGAGCGAGGGTGAGCCTGGTTGGAAACCAGGGGGATGCGTGTTACTCGTTCTCTTGTCAGGGAAGCCTCTTGATGCACAAGGCGCCCATCATCAAGAACATTAAGAATAAAAGGTAGTCCTAACAGTCTAGAAGAAAAGGTCAGAAGTAAAATACAAATTAAAAGTTAAAATTTAGTTAGGACCTGTCCCCATAATATATTTGTACCAGTAAGTGCTTGACACCATTATTTTTGTTTCCGGCTGCGAAAATTTAATGAACGGCACCAGAGAATTAGACCTATTTCAGGATAATACCCTTATTAAACTACATGACGCCGGTAGAATGAAGCTACCTCGTCAAGGATCTCCCACACCGGAGAGCTATGCACCTCGCGATACAAGCTCTCACGTGCCGTGAGGGGCCAATTTTCCCCTCGGCCTTGAAGCTCCAGAGTCAGTCCCTGCCTTGAACCCCCCAGAGCGGGACAGTCGTACAACAAATAATCTCGTGCCTGTACCGCCCCACAGGCGCACGAATCATCATCTAGCAGACGGAACCTATTCAAATAAGTCGTGAACTCGCCATGACCAGTGAGGATCCAGACTCCCGGTGTCCTTAAATAAACACTAGAGGCATACCATCCCCCCCCGGTCTTGTATGAATTCATACAAAGACCTTCCCTTAGGCTTACCTAACCAATCAGGTAAGATTGAAACCATTTCAGTTCTACATCCCTAACACCTAATGACACTAATGTTTTCAATAAGATTTCATGATCAACACAGTCAAAAGCATTACTCATATCTAAGAGCGCAGCTTTCTACTTCCTCAACAAGTGAGACTATTGCAGTTTTGGTTGATCTACCTTTTTGGAATCCATGCTGATCCTCTGAGATGATAAGAATTACAGTTAATAAACCAATTCACCTAATAAATAGTACTACCTTTCCAAAACTTTTGCTAATTGTGTTTAAAATACTTATGGACTTATAATTTTCAACTGATTATCTCCGTTCTTAAAAATCTGGTGTGAAACACTCACACGACTTTCTCTTACCAATGCAAATAATGAACAATATAACCTTATATTAGTAACCTAAATAACATAACCTAATTTTTATCGTGAGAGAAAGACGCAATATGAAAATCAACCACAGTTTGACTTAAAAATAAGGAAAATCACTCTTCACGCTTAACTAGCCTCTGCAGAGAAATATGCTCTGAATAAAAGTTGTAGATCTGTTCTGGGACAGGTTTCATACGATTTGTCAGCTCATCTATACTAATATAAAAAAGAAGAAACGTCTGTTTGTTTGTTTCTTTCTTTGTATGAGGTAACCTCAGAAACTATTGAACTGATTTTAAAAAATCTTTCATTGTTGCATAGCTTAGAACTTCCTGATCAATATAGGCTATTTTGCAACTTTAAGTAACTTTAATTAAATGAGTTAAGCAACTTAAACTGTGACGATGTCGCATGTTTTAGTTTATCGGGTGCATAGCACTTTTACTTTTTCTAAGTCCTCTGGATGGTGTATTTTTTGGGCTAGAAGCACGATTCAACTTTTATAATTCATAGAAAAACGTGAAGAATAACATTCGATTCCAAAAACATTAAAAATTCGGAAATATTCAAACTTTTTATTTTTGTACTGTATTTCATATATTTGTTTTCAATCGACAGGTAGTGAATGAGTCATATATTTCCAATTACTCTGCGTACCGCACCCACGTATTACTGTCTCTTATCTCAGCCATATATCAACTGTCTCTTTCTTTTCTATCGGTATTCTTCTATGCATTCTATTTAATTCTCTTAAATTGCAGGGACAAACATCTAAAACGGTGGGCATCGATTTGAGACAAGAGTGCTTCCTTCACTCATGGACAAATTTATGTCGGACTTTCTAGAGCTGGAAGTGCAGAAAAACAATTTATTTTGCTGCCACAAAGCAACAAAACCACAAATATTGTATAATATAGAGAGGTTTTAAAATAATTTAATGAAGCCTACATTAGCTGCTGTGAAGCGAAGCGAGCGGGGGTTGCTATTTTTACATGAAACTTATCTAATTAATAAACTCAATTAACACCCTAAAAATTTCAGTGTGAGTTAATTTCACTAAGGGAGCTAAATTTCAGGTAAAATCTTTGACCCTGTATATGTCGCCAACGAAGCATTTCCGGACCATGTTTATATGAACTTTTTTCATTTTGATGAGAGGAATAAGCTTGTGCAGTATGGCAGCTTCCTCCTGAAACACCGTGTATAGTCACTTGAGTCGCGAGTTTTCCCTTGTTTCCAACGAGGGATAAAGGGGGAACGGCATCAGTGCGCATGCGCGACTGCTTTAATTTCAGTACACAAACATAACAACTTATACTATACCTAGAGCCTATACAGTATATCGCGGAACCTTTTGTAGGTTAACGGTACGAATATAACTGTTTGTTACCGTAAACAGAAATGTTAGTTTCTCGAAAACGTGGGCAGACTATTCACAGTGCTGAACGAAATCTATTATGTAGTGTAATAAAATGCTGTGAAGTTGAAACTAAACAAAAATGCCTTTCAATGCCTCTTAACAAAAGCCATGAGCGAGTGGCCAACTACTGTGATGTTTCTCTTTCCACAATTCGAAAAATAATGAAGGAAATTAAATACGTGAAGAATCTATTCTTCAACAGTTTTGTTGATACCTGGTAAAAAAGGAACCAGTTAGGTAGACTAATGGACTGATAGTGAAGACGCCAGTGACAGCGATCGTAAAGAAGGCGATTCATTCGTAGAAAATTTGTTCCAATAGAATAAGGTAGAGCTAGAGCTGGTAATTAAAGTAAATGAAACATTTATAGTCGTGTAATTAAGCTATAGGCAGTATGATAGGTCAGATTTACTTCTTACAAGGTCTATGAAGAAAATTTTCTCGGATTAAAGCACAGCTTACAAAATGTATATAGAAACTGCACGGTAGTGAAATGTACGAGTAGTGTCGCACTGTTGAGGTTGGCAGCACTTTCATATTTTCACTTCCCTTACCCCATTCATACGCAAAAGGCCATTTTGTGACTTCAGTACCTATACACTTTTACATACACTTTTTATAGACTTTTATACACTTTTCTATACTCACACCCCATTCATACGCAAAAGGCCATTTTGTGACTTCAATACCTATACACTTTTACATACACTTTATACACTTTTTTATACACTTTTTATATACTTTTATACACTTTATACACTTTTTATACACTTTTATACACCTTATACACTTTTATACACTTTATACACTTTCTATAGACTTTTTATACACTTTATACACTTTTATACACTTTAATACAGTTATATACTATTGCTCAAAAATGCTTATTAAGGCCGCAATCTTAAAAAAAATATTTTTTTCTATAAGAGCATAGCCTCCCCTAGAATTTCAGCAGACATGTCTTGTCTGTAGAGACCCTGTCTTGTAGAGCATAAAAAAATGTTGTGAATTAGGCGATTTAAAAAAAACATAAAAGCCGTTTTTGAGAAAATGGCAAAAAGTGAAAATTACCCGAATAAAGTAGCCTACCACTTCCGGTTGACCGATTTTGATGAGAATGTTTGTGTCGGGTACTCTAGTGGTACCTAACTTAAGTTTCAAGTTACAACTTTGCACAATGTTCCGTTCTTAAGATATTTCGTTTACACACACACACAAACACCAATCGCTAAAAACATGTTTTGGGTTCAGGGGATCAGAAAACGTGTAAATCCGATGAAAACTCGATTTCGAAAAATTTACATAAAAACAATACTTTCCTTCCTATAATATATTCATATAGGCAAAAATAAAGCAAAAGGATAAAGCAAAAATAGCCAATAATTTACCTCCTTCAATTTGTTTGGAAATACACCTACTTCGAGTGAGAAGTTAATTTAATGAAGGAGAGGAGTAATTGAAAAATGTTAATATTCTTTAACAATACTAGAGATCCCATCTAACTCAACAGATTTCTTACTTTTTAAACTATCAATAACTGATTATAATTCCTCAAATGAAACTGGGCTAAACAGGAATTGATTTACTACCTAGTTATCTTTTGAATCATAACATCCCACTTTTCCCTAATCTTTTGTTTAAGTTTTGAAACTGCTTCCTGATGATATTCGTTAAAATAAGTACTAATTTCTAAACCATTTGCAATATTTTCATTATTATTGTTAACAATTTTTGGTATGTCTGTGAAACTTTTGTTTCTATCTACACCTCGATTCATATTAATTGTTTTTCCCATATTGCTGAGTTTAAATTTGATGATTTATGAAGAACTTCAGCAGTTCTTTTGCATTTAGCTCTTTGGACTTTTCTGACATTATGTTTTTTTATAGTTTTGTACCTTTATTTATTTATTTATTTATTTTTATTTGTTAAAGGTATTCCTATGTGATTTATACTCTGAGTTTACAACTCTAACTTCAACCTTATTTTCAAAATTCCCCCTGTAACCCACTCATCTGTTTCACTGACAATATTTTTAACATCTACTTTTTTAATTGGAGAAATATTATTATAATGTTTCAATAAAATTATGATATTTCTGATAAATCTAAAAGAAATTTCTAACAGTTTTCCAATCCTCTTTGGACAAACTGTGTCATAAACAATTAATATTCGCTTGGTCTTCCTGCCTAATTTATTTATTTATTTTTTGGTTTGGGGCTTGACTACCTAAATACCATAGGCTATATGGGGCATTATTTACATTGGCAAAAGAAAGTCCTGTGAGTGTTTCACATCAGATTTCATTTTTAAATTAGTCGTCGATATGGCGCAGCTTTTCAAATCCGGTTTAGATAAAATAAGCTATTAGTTAAACCTTTTTTTATAATGAGCTATGTTAAACACCTGAACATACATCCTTTTTTTATCTTCTGTGAGCCTACCAATGATGCTAAAATTAACTCTGAGGACCTTCACACCAAATTACGAATTATAACCACTTTATGTATCGGTGTACAAAAAATTGCGCCTGAGCAGATTGTTGTATCGGTTAGGTTATCTTAAAAAATAGTATTATTAACATCGGTAGGTAGGCTACTATTTACCAAAACCACTGAATTAATAAAAATCTGGTGTGAAACATTCACAAGCTTTCTCTTGGCAATATAAATGATGAAGAATATAACCTATTTTTACTTCTTTTGCCCTATATGAATACATAGGAAAGCATTGTTTTCATGTCGATTTTCACGACGAGTTCACAACGGACATACACGTTTCAAGCCCCCAACCAAAAAAGAAAATATGTTTGTAGGGATTGGTGTGTGTGCGTGCGTGCGTGTGTGTGTGCGCGCGCGCGCGCGCGTGTGTGTGAACAAAATATCTCAAGAACTGAATATAGTACGAAGTTGAAACTTGAAATCTAAGTTAGATAACCAATACAGGACCCGCACGAACATTTTCATCAAAATCGAACAACCGGAAGTAGTCGATAATTCGTGCAATTTTTCACTTTTTGCAATTTTCTCAAAAACAGCTTCTACGATTTTTTTAAAAACGGCTCATTTAATATATGTTCTTAATGCTCTACGAGATAGGGTAAGCGCTATATCTGTCAAAATTCTTGAAGGCTTTGCTTACGTGGTATAAAATGTTTTTTGTTTTACAGATTGTAGCAAAATTTACAGTTTACAAAATTGGCAAAAACATTTTTTTTAAATACTGCGGCCTTGGTGAACATTTTACGACAAAAATCTATATAAGTAGACTTATAGGAATAAAAACAAATCTAAAACTTTCATTTCAAGCATTTTATTCTACAGAGTCTATTTTAGTGTCAATTAGTTATTTCCCGTATTTTTGAATCGAACAGAGGTTGATTTTCAATTTGCGTCATTCACTCACGATTAAAATTAGGTAATTTGTTTCATTTTATATTGTTTACAAATGAATAAACATAGATTATATGGGTTTTATTTACATTGGCAAGAGAAAGCCGTGTGATTTTTCACGCCGAATTTTGGTTATACAGTCGAACTTCTATAACTTGAATTCTCACAGAATGGGGAAAATAATTCGAGTTATGTAAAAATAATAACAAAGCAATTATTAAAAAAAATAATAACGGAACATTCCACATAGACTGATACAAAACCCTTACAATTCGTGGAATATGTAGGCCTACTGCACATTCGTAATTTCGTAATACAGTACTGTACGTTGCATTTAGCTTAGCTAAATGTAGGCTGCAGTGTTGAGTCAGTGGCGGCCCCAGAAATTTTTTTTCTGGGTGGGCCCACTTATATATTTATAAGTATATATATATATATATATATATATATATATATATATATATATATATAAGTATATATATATGTCTATGATTATATAAATTGAATACATAATGTACATGTATATTTGATACATGATTTGACATAATACATAATGTACATGTATTTACATGTATATAATTGAATAACGATAGAATGTACTCATTCTATCTTTATTCTATCTTTATTTCAGGATTAGTATTGAATAAACAAACACAACCTTGTAATTTTTATAAGAAATTTGCTAAATTGAACACCTTAAATACAGTACATGAGTTACAAAAACAGTTTGAAAATATAAAAATCAAGTCCAAATCCATTATGTTGGTCAAAATTATGAAGAAATAATAACACATAAACTAGTCAACTCTTGATTATTGTTTACTTTAAAACCAACTGAACTGTAGCCGTCTTCCTTTTTGAGCTGCAAACTCGTCCACAACTCTCTTTCTATAGGCACATTCGCTAGGTTATTAAGTCTTTGCCCTGCCATAGATGCCCGTAGATAAGGTTTAATTCGTCTCATTTGCGATACGTAAATATCGTAACCATTATTGTTTTCCATCTTGTTGTGAATAAAAATCCTCGTTGTTTTATTTTTTCAGTCAAGTCATATTAAAAATGGGTGAGCCCGGGCCCAACCGGCCCGCCCGCTAGGACCGCCACTGTGTTGAGTACTGTTCATATTGTATACAGTAATCCAGAATTACGCAGTACAAACTGAATTCGACCAAAGATTCGTCGATTCAAAGAAATTCATTGTTTTGGTTTACGCCTGTGAGGCCTATACAAACGCAACCAGATGACTTTGAAGGTCTTTACCCTTTTATGGTCAAACATATTCTCTTATAATGAAAGAAGCAGCACTTTACCTACATTTTTCAAAAGACCAAAACCGTTATTTTGAGAACTATGTATAAATTTTGTCAAAAGAAACTAAATAATTAGTTCAACTCAGAGAAATGGAGGAATTCGAGTTATAGATGATTTTTTACATGGTAAATGCATGGGAGGTTGAAAGGGACTGAAATTCAATTCGAGTTATAGACGTTCGATTAATAGAAGTTCAACTGTATACACCAAAACGGGATTACAAGAAATCTCAAAATAAAACTTGACCACTTTATTAATTAAATTAACTTGGTAACAAAGTGAATGACGAAAAATGAAAATCAACCTCTATTCGACTTAAAAATAAAAGAAATCACTAATTTGACGCTAAACTAGGCTCTGTAGAAGAAAATGATTAAAATAAAATTTTTAGATTATATTATTTTCTATAACTTTTAAAATTCAATTTTACTTGTAAAATGCATACTGAGGCCGCAATATTAAAAAAATCTAGTTTTTTTACCGATTTTGATGACAAATAGAGCGGACGCCAAGCTTGTCGGTGTAGCTGCGTGAACAGTTCGGATTCAGTTGGTAGATTTCGTGTCTTAATACCGAACTGGCCATTAAATCACATGTTCTAAACGATGTATTTTTTTTAAATAAATTATTATCTATTAGCGACGTAAACAATTCAGTTGTAAACATTGTATATATAACACTTAACGCCTACCAAATACTACAACATATTACAGATTAATGTTTTCAGGTTAGCTGATATTATTTAACGTTGCGAGAACGACGTGACTCTGATCACAGCTAGTGCAGCACTGACCCCCACCACTTGCTGAGGCAACCGAGCTCGCCATTACCAAAATAAACCTTCTGCGCACTTCAGAAAACCGGCAAGCTTATTTGGCGTCCGCTCTACAGAAAATCACTAATTGTCTCTAAGCTAAACGTTGTGCAAAAGAAATTTTCAAATAAATGTTGTAGTGTTTATTGTTCTACAACTTTGGTTATATTTATTTTAATCTAGAGCAAATTAAGGCCGCAATCGTAAATGAACCATTCTTTACCACAAGAGCGCAGGCCCCCCATAGAATGTCAGCAGACATGGCGCTCACCCTATCTTGTAGAGCATAAAAATGTAGTAAATGAGGCGATTTAAAAAAAATTTAGAAGCTGTTTATGAGAAAATCGGAAAAAGTGAAAAATCTCAAGAATAAACCATTACTTCCGGATTTTTATTTTAATGAAAATGTTCAGGTCGGGTCATCTAGTGGTACCTATTTAAGTTTCAAGTTTCAACTTCATACGCTATTTCGTTCTTGAGATATTTTGTTCACACACAGACCAATCGCTAAAAACATTTTCTTTTTTTGGTTCATAAGGCCTGAAAACGTAGTAGTAGTAGTAATAGTAGTAGTAGTAGTAGTAGTAGTAGTAGTAGTAGTAGTATAGTAGTAGTATATCCGGTGAAAACTCGATTTCAAAAAATCGACATGAAAACAATACTTTCTTTCCCTAGGTACTCATATAGGACAAGAGAGAGTAAAAAATGTAGCTTAGGAGATTTTGCTCATTTCTTCTTCTTTTAGTGCGCTATCCGTTTCGGATGTTGGCGACCAGCATGGCAATTCTCACTTTGCTGACAGCAATACGGAAAAGTTCAGCAGATGTCTTTCCGGTCCTCATTTACTGCGATATAAATTGAAACTAATTCATAAAATATTTTTAACGAATTAATGTCTCCAACCACAGATGTTTGCAGCCTTAATTTTATTGTAGTTCCTCTAATACTAACAGTTGCTAGAAAAACTTAGATAGTACTATTTACAGGTTTAAAATTCAAAAATAAAACTCAAATTTTGCATTGAATCATATCATGGATTTATTTGATTAAATTAACATACATGCTTCATAACATTACATTATAGTAAATATTTTTAACAATTATTAACCATCGAAATTTATTTTAAGCTCATAAATTTTAATTTACAATTTATCATGAAGAATTGAAATTTCGAATCGTTAAATAGGAAAAAGGAATAGACCTAAATGTATGAGTGATTTCCCAATAATCGAGTTAAAAACGTTGGTACACCAGGAAAATTGTTCTGAACAGAAATTGCATTTCTCGGAGATCTGTGTGACAATAGACAGAATATAACTAAACTTGTGAAGTATTTTCAGAAAAATAAACATCAAAAATTTAACTATTGAATGGGGAAATACAGGAAAAATTGAAAAATTAAGATAAATTCCTGATAATTTCGTAACCGCAGCCTATAGTTTACTGAAACGGAATTACGTTTTCCTAGTAATCGCCGATCTTTTGCTAGTAACACTTGCATATATTATAATTATATTTTCAGGTGTCCTGTTTCTGGATGGCCGGCCCGAACACGATTCGTCCACTGATTCCTTGCCAGCGCGAAAGCGTGCAAACCAATCGTACACACATTTTCTACTCACAGCATCGTGCCCAAAAACTTGTACCAACATTTCATGGGTTGCCATCGCCGTTTTACCCAAATTAAGCAAAATTTAATATTGAGTCGTTGCTCCATGGCTTTTTGACGCACACTGCTCGAAACATTGTTAAAAATGAATGCAGCCATACGATACGAGGAGCCTCGCGCAATCCCGGACAAAGGACAGGTCCATACATGTCCATGCATGCCTACGCGTACGAGTATACTTGTTTATGTGTTAAATCCCGATATAATTGACTATTACCGAATTTTTTAGTCACACCTTGTATACGAATACACAAATTCCCCCACACCTTTTTTGAATGTTCTATTTTTGGTTTAACGACCGACTGTTCTGCAATTACTACTAATGCAGACGGTGAAGGATGAAATGATTGTAACGTATAATATATACAATGTCATTGCCTACGCCAATGTAGATTTTTTTGAAGTTTCGAATTTAACGTCAATGTCCGACCAGACTTAGCACGGTAAATCGAGATCCTACTGTACCTTTATTGTACACTTGAAGAGCTCAGTATCAAAGACGGACAAGTCCAATTTTTGCGATACCTATCGTGTTAACGTTGAGTTCTACAGTAATTTTTCCGCTCTTTCTGAATATGCTAATCATAACTTTCAAAAGCGGACAGAACTTATTTAAATTTAAATAAGAAAATATCTAACCTTTTTTTCAAAACTCGGACATGTCCACGATTTCCTTGTTTCCAAAACAGTCAAGTCCTTTTCAGCAAATCAGATCTCTCTATTTGCTGCTTCACAGCTGATTTTGTGCCTTGGCGGATGGTGAGATTTAACCCTTAAGGCTCCGGCTGTTCAGTAGGCCTACTGTTCCGCTTCTAATACGCAGCGGCCGTATTACATCCCTTTACCATGACGTCAAATACACATTTATATAGTTAGATTTTACTTGTGAAAAACTATTTGTAAACCATAATTTTATATACTCATACGTATATTTCAGAATCCTGTGGGTTGCAGGATAATGACATAAGGATGACTTGTTTGGAAACACTGCAGGTAGTAAATTTGTCTTGTGCCACTCCCTTCTCCTCTTCCACTTCACCTTCACCACCCGCTTCAACGTACATTAGATCCAAACGTTTGTAACAAAAGCAAATTCCTATAGAAAAACGTCACAGCTTTCGCACAAACTAAGAAACGTGTTGTGTGTTGATTTATGGACGGCCTGCATGCGATATCTGTTTACATAAAAATTTTTCAACACTAGCCTCGATTTACTGGGCCGGCGCAAGCCGGCTATGTGCGTAAGGAGTCTTAAACGATAATAAAATATTTCCTGAGGACGCCGACCGCATTGGCGTAGTTGGTAACGTGCTCGCCTGTCATCATGCGGTCTTGGGTTCGATCCCACTCGGGCACGGCATATTTTCATACGTTACAAAATAATTTCATCCTTCACAGTTACAACCCAACGTCGTCGCTAATGATCATTGAGTTGATCCGAAGTTAAATAAACAAAGTAAAAATATTTTCCTTTTAATATATTATATATGTTGAAAGGGAAATATTTTATGTTGAAAAAAATATTTTTTTTTTAATACAATACCTATGTTGAAAGGGAAGTATTCTATTTCTGAAAATTTTTGTAAACGCTATTAGTTGCGTTAAAGAATTCTGTACAAAATAAATACAATAATTACCGGTTTCAGACGTAGGTTATATTGACCTCACTACAACAAGTTTTATTGCGTACTGCACTAACCACGGTTACTTTTTTAGTATAATAACCGTTTTTTAGTATAGTATAACTACCCATTTCTAAAGCCACTAACGTGGCTTCGCGCAGCACATGGTGAAAGCTAAGAATGTTAAAGTTTGTGATCCTGTGCAGGCCTAATTTTTGAATAATAAATAAATTGTAAATAATAGTTTAGTTTAGTAACAATGGAAATTAGCCCAGAAGAATGTGCCGGTCTTAGTCGTAAGAGAAAAAGCGACCCAAAAACATGGAAAAGACAAAAAGAGAAGTTATTAAGGTAGCTACTATATAGGTGTGTTTTAACTTTCTCACATGTATGTAGCCTAAACATTTAGTAATGATGTTTCATTATTAATTAATTGAAACCCACAGCCTTAATCTTACTGCATTTTTTAATATGTAATTTTTTAATTCGTATTAGTTTTTTCGTATTTTAACTTAAATATAATTTGAACAGCCTTGAAAATTGTTAGGTCTAACCTAAAATGATTAGGTTAGTTTATCTGCATTACTAACGAATTCAATTCGATTCCTTATTTCAACGTTTTACATCTGTTTATTTTGTATCAATTATCATATATATATATATATATATATATATATATATATATATATATATATATTTTGTTTCTTTAACATGTTATTTAACAGATTTAAATGAATCTTGTTGTTAAAATCAAACAGCTTGTTTTTAGTTTAGGTTTCAATATTCTTACGAGGTTAATAGATAGTGGCTGTTATTTTTTTAATGCAGATTAACTAATTACTTAAATGTAGGCCTACTTAATTCCTGTTTTAAAATGTATTTTTATGAATTTGTTTCTTCTTTATAAAAGCATGTTTCTTTACAGAAATAAGAAACAGTTTGTTTTAAACATGTTTAATGCTATTAGACAAATACTTTAAGTAATATGATTATTATTAAAGTTCTTTTTCATTTGTCTGTTTTAGGTATTTTCCAAAATCTATGCCTGTGTACCCAAAGTGTACACACCGTAGTGGAAGAAAAGTTGTTTACTTCTTACAATGATGAATATCAAAAATTTCCATATGGCGTTTTATGCAATTAGAGAAAAAGCAGCCCAGGATGCCTTTTTGTTAAAGTGTTGTAAAGAGATTGCTCCAAAAATAAAGAGGTTACGGAATCCTGAAGGCACTTTAAGAGATGTTTGTTACTAATATTTTGTATTTAATGAAGCTAAAAACAGCATGGTGTTATATAGAGAAACATTTTTAAATAGTCTAGGGATTACAAAACATCGAGTGATTGGGGTTTTTAAGAGATTTAAAAAGTATGGAGCACATGTAGCCTATCAGTTGAGACTCAAGGGGGAAACTGAAAAGAGTTAACCTTTCAGAGTAGGCGCGTCATTAAATTTATAAAATCATTTCAGGGTCTTGAATAACATCATACTAGGACAAAAAGTCACAGAATTTACCTGGATTCTAATTTGAGCATCTCTGGGGTGTGGAAGATGTACAATAAACATGTCCGTGAAAGTGTTCAGGTAAAAGAATACTTTTTTAGAAATATTTTTGTTTTTACATTTAACAATAGTTTTGCATCTCCCAGCTGTGATGTGTGTTCAACCTGCTTAGACTTTGATGAACAGCTTAAAACCACACTTGATAGTGAGATAGGAGCAAATAAAAACCAAAATGTTGCACAAAAAACAAGCTGCATCATTCTTTCTCATCTTAAAGAAGAAATAGATGATTTAGTAACCATATCATTTGATATGCAAAAAAAATTAGTTCTGCCTAAGGTGGCTGATCAAATAGCTTATTACAACCATGAGATATATAGCTACAATTTAACTTTAGTAACAGGCTCCTCCAAAAGTGTTAAGAATGACAATAATGTATCAATATACGTATATGTGGTGTGAACACGAAATGGAGAAGTCTTCAAATCAAGTTGCATCAGCAGTTTACAATGAATTGTTGAATAGATTTGACAGTTTATTTGAGACTATTAAAACTCTTAGGCTAGTGGCTGATGGTTCTCCTGGTCAAAATAAAAATATTAAAAAAATATTTTGACAATGTGTGGCACGGTTGATTCAGGATTCAGAATGCACCAAGCAATGTAACTTTGGTGGAAATAGTGTTTCCTGTAACTGTTTATTTGTTTCTTCCAGCAGACCGAGTTTTTGGGCGAATTGAGAAAGACTTGAAAAAATTAATACTATTGTTGAACCAACATAATACCGTAAAGTATTTTCACAACATGGCTTCGTGAAAATATTAGAAAAGATTGGAAAGCATATATTTGGAGAGAAGCTGCCAAAAATTACATCAAAGCAACAATTCCTTACATTTTCACATTTCAAAATGTAAAAAAAATCAAGTCGCGATTGTCTAAGAATAAGAAACATGTGTTATTTTCTGGTGAAGTGAACTATAACTTAAATTTTCAAGTAGAACAGACCATAACAAAGAAGGAAAATATGTTTCAAATATCAAACCACCTTTAATTGAATTGGGGAATCTAATAAATCCAAAAAAGGTAAAGGACGTGGAAAAGCTTTTAATAAAACATTATGGGCAAGATTGGCGTGAATTAGAGTTGCTTAAATGGTACAGACCTATAATTATTAATAGAATACAGAATTAATAATATTATTAATAGAATTAATAATACAGAAATTTTACATTTTGGCCATGAAAATTATCAGTGTGAATGTTTGGAAATGGACAAAGTTGATGAAGATGTGGTTCCTGTTCTAATTTAAAGATATTGTAAACTGTAACATATATTGCATTTTTTGTATTGGCATTATTCTTTTTTTATTTTGTAATTTTTACTTTCTCTTGCCTATATGAATATATAGGAAGGAAAGTATTGTTTTCATGTCGATTTTTCGAAATCGAGTTTTCACCGAATCTATACGTTTTCAGACCCCCTGAACCCAAAAAACATGTTTTTAGCGATTGGTCTGTGTGTCTGTGTGTCCGTGTGTGTGTGTGTGTGTGTATGTGCGCGCGCGCGCGTGTGTGTGTGTGTGCGCGCGCGCGCGCGCGCGTGTGTGTGTGTGTGTGTGTGTGTGTGTGTGTACAAAATATCTCAAGAACGGAACATCGTACGAACTTGAAACTTGTTACATACCACTATCGGACCCGACATGAACATTTTCATCAAAATCGGTCAACCAGAAGTAGTAGTTTATTCGTGTAATTTTTCACTTTTTTGCGATTTTCTCAAAAACTGGTCCTACGATTTTTTTTAAAATCGCCTCATTTACTCAATTTTTTATTCTCTACAAGATAGGGTAGGCGTCATGTTTGCTGAAATTCTGGGTGAGGCTGTTTTCACGTAAAAATAAAGTTTTTTTAAGATTACGGCTTTAATATGCAATTTAGAGCAAAAATTTATATAATAAAAGTTGTAGAGAATTTAAAATTCTACAACTTTTATTTCAAACATTTTTTTGTATAACGCTTAGTTTAGCGGTAATTTGCAATTTTCTGTTTTTTTCTCACGAAAACGTGAGAAAAATCGATTTTTTTAACATTTCGGCCTTAGTATGCATTTTACGACAAAAGTGTATATAATTAAATTTATAGAAAATTAAAAGATCTACAACTTTTATTTAAAGCATTTTTCTCTACAGAGCCTAGTTTAGAGAGAAAGAGTGATTTTCCGTATTTCTAAGCCAAACTGAGGTCGATTTTCATTTTGCGTCTTTCACTCATGATTAAAATTAGGTTATGTTTGTTGAGGTTAGTTATTTGTTTATTTCTTATGTTTTATTACTAATGTTAGGTTTATTGTTAATTATTTGCACTGGCAAGAGAAAGTTGTGTGAGTGTTTCACACCAGATTTTTTATTTATAATTAGGATATATTATTTAGGAAAATATTATAAATTGTTAAAATACTGTACCTCCTACTATAAACTTACTTTATTGTATTTTTTTTATATTGACATTATTACTTTACTTTTTTAATAATATTAGGATAAATATTTTCTATGAAAATATTTTAAACAGTTAGAATACTGTACCCTCTATTGTAAACTGTATTGTGTTTTTTATATTGACATTATTCTTTATTTTTTATTAAATAAAAAATTTTATTAATAATATTTGGATTATAAATATTTTTTAGGAAAATATAAATTGTTAAAATACTGTAACTGCATTGATTTCATGTAAGTTTTTTTACAATAAAGTTAATTATTTTACAAGTACAAAGTTTTTTAAAAGGGTTTTTAATACGAGAAATGCATAATTCAAATTTGGAGGCTACCAAGCCGATCTATAAAAAAATTACTTCAAATTCTTATACCTTTTGAGATACAGAATTTGACCTCTCTGTAAAATTTGCTTAAATAAACTTGTCCGTGTTTGATACTAACCTCCTCACTTATTGCAGTCATTATTTTATCTACAATAATTTTTTAACTTACATTTATCAGCGAAAATAAATGACATATTTTTGTTTTATTTAATGAAATATAGTATTCGAAATTATTCTTTATAGGATTGAAGAGAATTGTATAATATAGTGTTTTAAAATGAATAATATCAGGAGACCGAGTAAGAAATGAGAATGTGGGATCACTAAAGTGGCGATAAGTTGGACATAAAATGAAAAAGACGAACCCACCGGGTTGGGTTGGTCTAGTGCAGTGGTTCCCAACCTTTAGAAGCTTGTGGATCATCCCCATTCTGGTGCGTATGGGTACCCTCCCAGGTAAAAAAATACAGAACTGTCTCGGTAAAGAAATTTTAAACACCTGATGGTCATCAGATGTAATCAGTCAATCTCGTTCACTGACTGTCACTTTCAAAATCACCATTTATTTGGCAATTTTTTATATTATGTGCTGACAGAACATCCCACAGACCACTCTGGTGACTCTTGAGGACAACTGGTTGGGAACCACTGGTCTATTGGAAAAGTTGCCGAGTTAAAAGCTGAGACAAAGGTTCCTGGTTCAAATCCTAGTAAAGGACTTTTACTTTTATACGGATTTGAATACTCTCTAGTACTCAAATATTCTGATATTTTTTTTTAGTTGGGGTTCAAGTAACTATACTCTCTGAGTCTGTACATCTCATTGAGTCATGGGGGTTGCTTATTGTACCTAAGTTGAACAGATTGCAACATACACACATTAGGGATTAAAAAAAAGAAAATAAATTCGACAGATGGGTAATCGATGGAACAAGGAGATTAAGTAGTGGAGGGTTGGGAAAGAGAGGTAGAGGTCGTCCACATACACGGTGGAGAGATGACTTAAAACTGGTTTAATTGGGCAAGAATAATAACACAGAGCAGGGCTTGTGGAGGCAAAAATGGGCAGGCCTATATCCAACACTGGATAATGATACTCTTATAAAAAGAAGAAAAAAATTAGAAAAATGAGGAGGAGGAAGAGAAAGCAGAAGAGGAGGATGAGGAACAGGAAACAAAAGAGGAGGAGGAAGAGGATAGAAAGCAGAAGAAGAGGAAGAAGTAGAAGATAAAGAAGAAACCATCAATAGTTAAATACAGTTAGTTCTGTTCTTCAATGGGTTTGGTTTTCATTTTCAGAAGGTAGAATTTTAAATTCAAGTAATATCACTAATTATATAATATTTGAATTCCAATATGTTTAATCATCCACTTTATTGTTCAGCATTTTGTTTGGTTAGAGTTGAATGAGATGTTGGTAGTTTTCTTTGTAGTACTGGTGATCTTTTTGGTGATTTACTTGTCGATGTTTCTTGTGAATCTGGTGATAGAGATGGTGATATCGAAGAGCGAGATCCACAGTTACTTTCTCGTCTTGGATTCAGTCTGACCATCGTGTCCAAATGTCGAAACCTAGATATCAAACAAACAGATAATATAGGCCTAAATGTATTAGAATTATACCTAAAAATAATTACACAATAACCTCACTGAGCCAAACTAATTGGTACCAGGACTATTTTGGATTACCAAAATTTCATTAGTAATACAAAAAAAATCTGGTGTGAAACACTCAGATCACTTTCTCTTTCCAATTTATATAATGAACAATAACCCTATCTGTAATCAAGAGTAAACACTGTAAAATGAAAAACACAACCTAATTTTAATCATGAGTGAAAGATGCAAAATGAATATCAACCTCTGTTCAACTTAAAAGTATGGAAAATAACTAATTGATGCTAAACAAGGCTCTGTAGAAACAATGTCGGAAATAAAAGTTGCTGGTATTCCTATACCTTTAATTATGTATAATTATGTTTGTCGTAAAATGCATACAAATGTAAATAAAAAAACATACAAACGTATAATACGTAAAATGACTACAAGTTCGTCAAGAATTTCAGCAGACATGGCACTTCGATCTTGTAGAGCACAAAAATTGAGTAAACAAGGCAATTTCTTAAAAAATCATAGAAACTGTTTTTGATAAAATTGCATAAAAGTAAAAAATTGCACGAATAAACTACTACTTCCAAGTGACCGGTTTTGATGAAAACGTTCGT
Source organism: Catonia carolina (assembly GCA_035578175.1). NCBI lineage: Eukaryota > Metazoa > Arthropoda > Insecta > Hemiptera > Achilidae > Catonia > Catonia carolina. The sequence continues at coordinate 2,314,217 of JAQMRL010000007.1, forward strand.
GTTGAGTCCCCTTTTAGTAACTAAATTGGGTTTCAAGTTTCAACTTCGGACAATATTCTGTTCTTAAGATACTGTATTCACAAACACACAGACCAATCACTAGAAACATGTTTTTTTTTTGGATTCAGGGAGTCTGTTAACCAAGAGAAAGTACAAATATGGTCTGAAACCCTCACACAACCTTCTCTTGCCGATTTAAAAAACAAAAATGTAACCGTATTGTAACAGGAAGATATGAGCTATGAAACCTGTGGGGAAAGACGGAGGAGGAGGAGGAGGTGAAAAATGCTCTGTATTTTTGGAATGAAGAGATTGATAAGCATGGTTTGGAATTCTGTGAAGAAATAAGCAAAGTGCTGGTGGTGAAGAGATGTGACCTCAGGCAGGGATATGGAATAAGGGGCTAAATAGTAGGTTTTTGGAGGAAGTTAAAGAATTCACATACTTAGGAACTGTTTTCTTATCATATAGAAAATTGGAAAAAGAATTAAGTAAAAGTATGTATAAAGCAGGTAGGCCTACCTTCTTCCGAAGTATGGGAGGCTAGTCTGGGATTGAATAGTCCCTATGCATTGTAAAAAGCATTAGCATAGAGAATCCGTGCGAATAACTTTGCACAATGCTCTTGGGTTTCAAACCACTATCATTAAATAAATGGTTTAAGTTAACAAACTTAACAGTTCTTAGAACAGTGAGTAACGACTAACAGCACATTAGTACAATAGTTTTGTTCAGAAAAGAACGGGTTTATTCAATAAGTATAGCCTGTATGCTTATCCATCCTACTAACATTGGTCAAGATGAAAACGTAAGTACTAGTAGCATAAAAGACGTATCAATTGTGTAACTCAAAATGTCGTATCAATTGTGTAACTCACGAACTAACTAGTCTACCACTACAAATGTCAGTGTGCATAATTTAGTTTACTGCTGATGACTAATAAAGAATACTAGATCAAGCTTAGGCCTAGTAGTATGGCTTATTTAATGATAATAAATTATTTCCATTCAAACATAAGTACAATACAACATTTTATAACACATCACAACAGAAAATTAAACAATTCAAAAACTAAACCATACAGTTCAACAATTTGTGACAAATACATACAATAAAATATATTTTAGAATAAATGTTTATTAAGAATCAATAAATAATAGGTGGGCCGACAATGGGATGTTTAAAAAACAACTTAGTTGTAAACATACAATAAGCAATGTAAAAATAAATAACCACCTGTCATGTTTAGAGCTATTGCTATGATATATTTAGAAAAGCACACATGTAGCACTTCCACCCCTTGCATAGTCCAGTCTTACACTTGCTGACGATCGTCAACTTATAGCGCATTACCAGTACACTGTATCACTGTTATGTTATAAATGAAATTTACTCTATTTCATTTCGTAAAATGAAGCTCATATTAGCATGAATTTCAAGTTTAGAACTTTTGGACTGTTTAAAACCACGCAAAAATGATAAAAATCTACTCGGTAGATCTCTGTATTTAGGAGTTAATAGAATTCCCATTTAAAATATATTAGAAGCGATTTTGCGTTTTATATATTATAGATTGTTGCAAGAGTAAAGTTCTGGCTCCTGAAAATAGAACCCATTTTATTAAACACTGCTTTCCCCCTGCCAACAATAGGTAACAACAACGCTGCACTCTCTCCAACCGGGTCCGGCCGATACAAAGGTGAGCTTCTGGCTCTCTGCATGAACTTTGGTTTTAGAATGTTTTTACAACAAGAAGTGATAGAATAAGAAATTATGTTATTAGGGAACTACAGGAAATGGACAACCTATTAATAGGGGTTATATAGACAAAGCTGAGTCGGTTGTTTGGTCATGTCAGTAGGATGGAGGATGGAGAAGGGCAGGCTGCCGAATCGGATGCTGTACTTGGAGAAGGAGGGAAAAATTAACTCTTTGTGCTCTGTAATGTATTTTATTCAATTGTTCCATGGTTCTTGTGGTCTGCAATGCAGCCCACAATCATTCCTCCAACAGATCTGATTTATTTTAACGTAACTTTTCTTTAAAGCTCTCTTGTCCTCCATTGCATGCAACATTCATTTTCTGTGAATGCTCTCTTGGCCTGCAATGCCAGATACATACATTCATACTTAAATTTATTTATAAGTTATTATTTATCTTTCAGAGACATAATGTAATGCATTAGTCATTTTGAGAACTGATACTGCCACAACTTCAATCTAAAAATTAGTCAAAACAATTTTTTTTCATTGGTATGACACATTGAGTTAGTAATTTTATTCACAACTGAAACACTGAGAAGATAAACATCCTGCTGTTTTGTATGTTTACTGAATTTAATATTTTAGCTATTTACTTATGGAACATAAAATTATCTTTCATTTGATAATAAATATTATGGTAGCATTCTCCACTATGAGTAATCTAACATGTGAATTTCCTTTTCATATAGTCTCACCAAATCTGATATTTACTTCTGTTTCATTATGATATTCGTGCAGTTGTGTTAATAACTTGAATAAAATACAATAAATATTTGGTAGTTCTTTCATTATTATTATTAAGTTCATGTCATGTTTTTTAACAACACATTGAACAGAAAAAAATGAATTTGTTTTTGAGTTTCTTAATGTTTTTGAATTGTTAAACTTTATTTTTAATAAAAATTATTAAAATGTTTTAACATAATTTATTTTTTTTATAAAATAACACCAAGAACATTGAAAAATTGATTCATGAAAAGTTTATTTTCATTTTTATTTTCAAAACTTGTTTTTAGCATTTTATTATTTATTATTTTTGTTTAAATTATATAAAAGCAGATACTGTATAATTTTATAATCATCTTAAAAAAAATATCAATTTATAAAATTAGCTTATTGAAAATTAACGAAATTAAAATACAAATAAATCACATGAACTTAAAGTTAGGCATCTAACACCAGTTTTACTATGTGGTGGTAAAATAAATCAGAGTTGTATGGTGGAACTAGGTTAAATAAAATAAGAGCTGTAGAGACATTTAACTGTGGCCTCCTATGCAGGACACGAGAATGCATGGACAAAATCAGAGTGCATGGACAGAACACCGTGGTCTGCAATGCTGGACAGGAGAGCGCAAAGGGTTAAGAGTGAACTGGATAGATCCAGTAATGGATTAATTGGGTAAAAGATGCAATGCCAAAAAAACAATGGAGAAGAGATGGTTCAGTGATAGAGTGAAGTGGAGAGTTGTTGTATTGGACCCGACCCAAGGAAACATGGAAGAGGGATAAAGAAGATGATGATATGACTTATGAAGAAATGAAGACCCTGGTGAAAAGAAGAATCAGATGGAGAAAGACAAACCTACCCAAGGGCGTAAAACCTCATGATAATCAATTAAATCTCCAATCAAAATTTTATTTGAAATGTTACCTATATTTACAATACACTTATCTTAAACGTTTATAATTATAATATACTTAATGTACAATATATAGTTCGCTTTTATATGATCTTACCTGACTGGAACTTTGCTTGCTCCTGTAACATCATCATTCTGGAATAAAAATGCAAGCGGCCAGCTTATCCAAGATGCACTGCAACAAATACAACACAGGGTTTTTTTATAACTGCATCCTGGAGACTCCAAAAGGGAGTATGTCAAGTTAAACTAACAAATCTAAATTTTAACAATATATTATTATATTTATTACTTACCAATAATTTATTACCACTACTAACTTGCTTACTTCAATAAGCATGTTATTCAACCATTTTTATCAAATAGTATAGTACAATTTGCCTCAACGTTTAATTAAAAGTTTATATATTTTTCAACCAAAAATATTTAGAAAGGAATTCATCTATACTGTAGAATGTTTCATTAATCAAGTATTTTGTTTTTTAAACAACCATAAATTACCACATCGTTTTAAAGCCTGTGGCAATTTATTGGTGTATTTCCTACCTGCATAAGTAGGTTTTTTTCAATTTAGTATTGTGATTAGCAACATAGTAATCAATTCTGTTTTTTGTTTTTTGCGTAGTGGTTGCGAACATTTAAATTCTGTAAAAATAGGTAAATAACAGGTGATAATGTATGTTAGGCAAAATACTTTTTTGAAAAATTTCAATATCCACTATTATACTCAAGAAAAAGAAATGATTATGTGGCTCACCACAACACTAATTTGTTTGAACATGAACCTACTTATGTGGGGAGAAACAACATCAATAAATTACCACAATTTCAAAAATTTTGTGCTAATTTGCATTCTTTTTAAAAAGATCTGAAAAATTATTTTAGTACTTAAGATAAAATCGTTAAACAAGATAAATTCAACAGAAATAAATTTATCTTGGCACATACATTTAATTAAGAATATTCAAGAACTTGGAGAAGATCCATTTTTGTGTTTTCTCCAAGTTCTCAAAGCCAGCCAGAATTTCAGCACTTAATTATCCATGGCTGCTCAGAATTTACCAGTTGCAGATGTAAAATAACTAAGGAACAGTAATAAGGTACTTAGGAATAGCAGTCGATATTTTGCTTTGATGGGAGGAACACATTAATCAATTATGTTAGCTTCTGAGGAAAAGTATATTATTTATACAAGAAACTTAGAGGTGTCCTTGAAATTAAAACCCTGAAAACTGTTTACTTTTCTGCGATTCGGTCTCTCTTAACTTACGGGATTGTGGGTTGGGGTGATGCTTCGTATTGCTTTTTGAGTCCCCTGTTAGTAGTGCAGGAACTAATTTTAAGAGTTATAAACAGAAACCCACCTCACTATCCGTCAGACCAACTTTTTACAGAATTTCAGGTGATGAACACCAGGCAACTCTTTGCAAAGGTGATCTTGAGAAAGCTACATAAGAGTAAATCGAACATCCAAAATAGATTCCACATGTACGACACATGGAACAAACACCTACTTTTTCCAGACAAAGGAAGAAGTGCGCTGTATGAGAGACACTTCTCTAACTTGGACCCCAAATTTTAAAACATGTTACCTAAACATATAACTGAACAGAATGAAATTAAATTTAACTAAGCCTTTCCACCAAGAATTTCAGCAGACATGGCACTTACCCTATCGTATAGAGCATAAAACATAATAGTACATGAGGCGATTTAAAAATAAAATCGTAGGGGCCATTTTTGAGAAAACAAACTACATATTTCAGTTAACCGATTTTGATGAAAATGTTCTTTATGGTCTTTTTGTTTTATTTAATATAAGTTCCAACTTTTAACTTTGTATGATATTCCATTCTTGAGATATTTTGTTCATATACATAGACCAATCACAAAAAAACATGGTTTTTTGGGTTCAGAGGGCTGGACACATGTATTTCCATTGAAAACTCGATTTTGAAAAATTTATGTGAACAATACTTTCTTTCCCTATACATTCATTTAGGACAAGATAAAGTAAAAATAGAAAAAAACAAAAAAAATAAAAGGGAAAACATACAGTCACACAAGTACACTCTCACATATTTCACACGCAGTACCGACATTAACCTCAGTACAATTAAATCATTATTGTAGATTTGAATAATGCTAACAAATAAAATTATACATGTCATCTAATCTTTCTGGCTGAAAAGAACAAACACCAATACGTAAGTTTCCTTTTAAATTTATCAAAATGATTCAGAGTTACACACTTCGTCAAACATTATAAAACGTTGGACCAAGGATGACAAAACATTTGTGTAACAAAGTTAGTTACTCTCGGGACACAACTAAATCTCTCAATTACACAAAATAAAGATTCATCACGTAAGTTATAACCAAAATTATCTCAAATTTTATAGAACAGGGGAAAGTACTCTGAAAATATGCAATTGACGGATCAATAAAATAGAAAGGTATTGAAATTTAACTTTATGAATGTCTAGTCAACTCCTATTTTCATTCCATGTTGTAACATAGCGCTCCTGATTCATAACCTCATTTCTACACTCTTGTTGTTTACGTCATCAGCTGGAAGGCTGGTTAGAACTTCTGGAGGCTTTACTAAGTAAAATGAGGAGTGAAGTGGTATTGCAATTGCCTTCCTCACTGAATGGAAATGCCTGCTGCATTGGCGTAGTTGGTAACGTGCTCGCCTCTCATCATGCGGCCTTGGGTTCGAATCCCAATCAGGCATGGCATATTTTCATACATTACAAAAAATAATTTCATCATTCACCGTCTGCATTAGCAGTAATTGCAGAACAGTCGGACGTTAAACCAAAAAAAAAAAAAAATTAAAAAAAACTGAATAGAAAAGTATGCTTACCAGCATGCCAGGCCCTCTGAAAAACATCTACCTTCCACCCTGCAAATGACACATTCACCACAGGGTCTGGCTGTATAATGAAATTCATTGCTCTCAGAGGAGATAACTGTGACTAGTGTCTTTTACACCTATACCTCTTCCGTTCTTAAATGCTTCAGTCAATTGGCTGACCATGTGATAAGAAACAGAACTATTGTTGTAGCCCTGGAACTAGCAGATCAAGTGAAAATAATTGAACATTCACCTCCCTGTCATGGGCATATTTCTATACTACAAGACCAATCAGTTGATTTTTGACACAACATGATTAAATAAACTAAAAAAAAATTATAACAACAATACTTACATTGGTGTGTGTATTTTTATATCGCTATCTGCATTACTATCACTATCTTCATCGCTGTCATCATCATGGCTTGATGTTACATGACTTCCATGACGACGTGCTCCTGGTAAAGCTTTTGCAATCTTCGGATTATAAATTTTAGGATCACTGACCATTCTGACGAAAAATGATCTTTTGTATGCCAAATTTTCTTTGCGCTTGCGGTCTAACAAATCAAATACTTCATCAGCATTCTCCTAGAACATTGAAATATATTTCATAAAACTTAGTAACAATTTTCAGTTTAAATTATAGTAATTAATTTAAATTTCTAGAAAATATTGTAACATTGTACAGTGATATACTAGAAATGACTAAGGGAAAAAATTGTTCATTGTAAGAAACTGTATTAAAAAAGAATAATTGTATGATTTGAATTGGAATTCTTGGAAATTGAAATTACAGTAGTAGAAACATTTTTTTTTAAATTTTAGTTCTATCTACAATGTTCCAGTAAAACAGTGAAAGTATTTGAAGGGTCTCAATTAACTGTCAGATCGCAGGTATAAAAACAGTTAGTGCCTTGGTAGTGAGTTAGTCAGGATTTGAAGTGTGAATGAAAAGAATTGTCTTGCTGTTCCAAACATGTCTTTACGGAACCAGTTCTAAATTACATTAATGTGCGTGTGGGTGTATGGGGGGTAGTAAGTGGTTGTGATTGTTAAGTGGCAGCATCGTAATTATAGTTAATCTTAATTTAAGTTTAATTATCATCATTGTGTCAATAAATAATTGTTTTAAGTTTAAAGGCAGTATTTGTTATTTAATTTACCCAGATCCCAAATAAACCTACACTTAGGTGTTACAATTTTATAGAATAAAATCAATTTCTATAGATTTTCTTTCATTCATAAATGTAAATCATTTTAACTGAAGAAATTATTACAATGATGACCCCCACAAGCCAATAAATATATATTTATCAAAAGTACAACTGGTCGCACATCATAAGTTGATGTGTAGTGAGGAGAATAGTTTAGAAGTTGCACACTGTGGAATGGCTACTATGTTTTGTAAACATTACACTATAGTACTCACTTCAGCATCATCATTATCACCCTGTAATTGATTCAAATAAATTTATTGGAAAGTTCTTAAGGACTCATTCACTCACTCAACACTAATTCTTCTACTTGCACAATAGCTAGAAAGGTAAAATTTGAAGGGAATATTCCCTTTAGAAAAATAGAAAAGTTAAACATAAACAATTTTGACATTCCACTGTTTTGGGATTGAAAAGGGTGTTCAGCCCTTAAATCAATACTTTCCATTTACTAAGTTCCAGACAGCTAGATAGCTGAAACTTGGTGGAGATGATACCTATAGTGCAGTTAAAACATTACCCCTTCACGGGGTTGAAAACTGTGTTAAACCCCTAAGCTAAATTGTTTTTTTATTAAGTTCTGAACATGGTAGATGGCTGAAACTTGGTGCAGTTTTTACCAATAATAGTGCACCTTAGAAATTATTCCTTAACAATTTCCAGAATATATCCCTAAGAGGTTGAAAAGGCTATTCAACCCTTAAATGTTTATAAATTTCAAATTAATGAGCCTATTACCAATTATATATAATTTTTTTCCAAATCATAAAATCTTATAAATCAAAAAATTTATTAATAACCCTATTTAAAAAATATTAAGGTGAAATTCTGAGGGAATATTACCTTTAGGGTAAATAGAAAAGTTAAACATAAACGATTTTTACATTCCACTGTTATTAGGTTGAAATTGGTGTTCAGCCCTTAAACTGATGATTTCTGTTTACAAAGTTCCAGACAATCCAGATGATTGAAACTCAGTTGAGATGTTGCTTATGGTTCAACTACAAAAATTACTCCTTAACCATTTTCAAAATGCACCCCGAAAAGGTTTCTAAAAGTGTTAAGCTCTTAAACCAATAATTTTTTATTTACTTACTTCCAGACAAGTTAGATGGCTGAATTTCATTGGTGTTATTTATAGTGCAACTAAAAAAATACCCCTTAATAATTTCCAAAATGCATTTGTAAAAGGTTAAAAAGGGTGTCTAACCTGTAAACCAATATTTTGAATTTACTAAGTTCCGGAGAAGTTAGATTGCTGAAACTCAGTGGTGATTTTACATGAAGTGACACTAAAATAATTACATTTCAATGATTTCAAAAATTAACCAATAAGGAGTTGTAAAGGGTGTTCAATGCTTAAATCAATATTTTCCATTTACTAAGTTACAGACAAGCTAGATGTCTGAAACTCGGTAGAGATCTTACGTATAGCGCACCTAAAAATATTATTCCTTAACGGTTACAAAAATTTATTTATAAAGGGTTAAAAATTATGTTAAACCTATATTCTTTGTTTATTAAGTTTCGGACGGAGTAGAAGGTTGAAACTCGGTGGAGTTGTCCAAATATATACTTATATCAGATTTTTCCATATCAGAAAATATCATTTTTGATGTATTTATAACCCTAATTTTAAAATTATTAAAATAAAACAAAATTATTCCTTGGTGAATCCGGGACGGGCAATTAGTGTATTTATAAACAAGCCATCCCATTATTTTTATTGATAAATATAAGTAGGTTACTTTAATATGGATAAGGTATACTAGATAGAGGTTACTGCTGTACGTTGATGGTTGGGGTTTCAATTAACTATACTCTCTCAGGAATGCTCAGCCCAATTCTGTACAAGACCACACCTTGTGTATATGTTATACGTATCATCCTCGTCTCATTTGGTCATGGGATTGCTTATTGTTCTTAAATTGAACAGATTACGACGACCACACATTAGGGATTAAAAAGAAGATTTCTAAGATACCTGATAAAGGTCCCCTTAAAGTAACAAATAAAATCTGGTGTAAAACACTCACTGTAAACACACAATGTAAAATTAAAAACATAACCTAATTTTGATTATAAGTGAATGAAAATCAACCTCTAGAAATTAAAGATACTGAAAATGAGTAAATGGTGCTAAACTAGGCATTGCATGAAAATATGCTAGAAATAAAAGTTGTACACTTTATAATTGTTTATAACTTGAATCAAGTAGGCCTACTTGTATGTCATAAAATGGATGCTAATGTCATATCTTTAAAAACCCATTTTTTACTGATTTTGATGAGTGAAATATGGAAAATCACTAATTGATGCTAAAATAAGTGTTGTAGAAAAATGTTACAAAATAACAGTTGTAGGTTTATTAAATTTCTACAACTTGAACTATATACACTTTCCCCTAAAATGCTTTAAGAGAGGACTTTGAAAATTTGACATTTTGGATCAAAAAAATCAAGATTTTTGTTGTTTCTTTTTTTAATAAATTTACAATTTATAGTTTCAAAAAATTGGTCATTTATGCCCTTACATCTAAAATTGACTTTGTAGTGACGTAATTTGTAAAACCATGTACAGATAAGATCCCCAGACACGAGAAATGTCCTTCTGGTACTGAATCGTGGTGCTTCTACAATACAGCCTTGGCAGATGGTAAAATTCCACCATCACTTGCAGGAAAAATTGGCTTTGCAATAAAAGAAGAGTTTTTGTCAGAACTTTTGCCAGTTTATCAAAGACTAGCTGTTGATAGTTTATTGGAAAGGTGTATGGAAGCAAGGACACAGAATGCAAATAAATGAACACTCGATGATACGGAAGAAGTGCCCGAAGGAATGTTTTGTTAGTAAGCAAAGAACTGTGTTGGCTACACGACAAGCTGTATCTGAATTCAATAGGGGACTGAATGATACAGTATTAGATATTCAGATAGCTGCTGGTCTTTCACCTAGAGGTTCTACAGTGAAAATTGTCAAGAAGAGAGAATTTCAATGTTTACGTAAAGTAAGAAAATGAATGACTGCCACATACCAAAGGGCGCGGAAAGCCATCAAATTAGCAAAAATTAAGACATTACAGGCTACAGTAGTAGTAGAAGGAGTAACATACCAAGCTGGAGGTTTCTAAGTTCAACAATATGTAAGTAACAAACTACATTAGAAAAAAATATCATGAAATAATCTTTGCTTGTCTTTTCTCCATTTTTACAATTACCTAATTTGTTGATAGTTAAAATTCTACTACTTCCACAAAAACTGTTCAATCAGCCTGAAATTGTTTGCGCCTCTACATTTATACATACTTGTCTAAAGTATGTATGGGTTTTCCTGTCAGACTTAAACTTTTTTTGAAAAATGTATTTCCTGCTGAAGTATACTAAAAGTTCCCCTTTTTGTGAAATATATAATTATTTTTTTTTATATTTTTGTTATGGATTTCAATTTTAATACATAGTCCTGTTTCTGGGACTATAACTGAATTTGAGAATTTTTTAACAGTTTTTGCTGAAGCAGTAGCATTTCAAAGTATTTGTGAAAATTGTTAACGAAATTTGATGAAATGGTCCTACTGTTGAAATACATGGAGATAAAAATTTAATTTTTTTTAGGAATTAGAGGTTATATTGGCTTACAACATTAAAAAAAATTGTAGGTGTAAAACGCTTTTTTTACACAGATAGAATTTTCACTTGAGTCCCCCCACAAGGCCACAACCATTAAAAACCAGTTATTACCACTGGAGCACAACCCCCAAGAATTTCAGGAGAATGGCGATTACCCTATTTTGTAAAGCATAAAAATGTAATAAATAATGCGATTTTTTAAAACATCTTAAGAGTCGTTTTTGAGAAAATCGCAAAATTGCACGAAGAAACTACTACTTCCAGTTGACCGATTTTGACAAAAATGTTCTTGTCGGGTCCTTTAGTGGTATGCAATGTAAGTTACAAGTTTCAACTTCGTACATTATTCTGTAGTGGTTGAAATATTTTGTTCACACAAAGACACAGACCAATCGCTAAAGACATGTTTCTGGATTCCAGGGGGTTTGAAAACTTGTATTTTCGGTGAAAACTCGATTTAGAAAAATCTACATGAAATCAATACTTTCCTTCCTTATGTTTTCATATAGGGTAAGAGAAAGTAGTATTATGATGTTTTTAGATTAAATAATTCTATTACTCCAAGATTTAAAATTATCGCGGTATTAGAAGAATTGAAAGTAATCGTTTCAAATTTCTTCCGGTAGGTATTGCTAGAAACAGCCATGTTGATATTCAGTTTTAGTTTGATCCGCTAGATAGTGTTTCTCTCAATTCATAACCTTTTTATCGTTGAGGTTATGTTTGTACATGTGGTTTTAGTGTGTTTATAGGTAGTGATTTCTGTTTTATGTTTTTTATTAAAAGGGAACATAATATACAAGTAAGTTATAAAGTCTGTTTAATTCAAGTTAACTTATATTGTAAGCATATCATTCAAAATATTTTTTATATCAAAATAATTATTCAACAGTAAATCTGTCATTGCATAACCTTACATTTCGTACTACAGTATTTTATTTTTATTTGATTGGTTTAAAGGTTTAATTATGATTTAATAGTCCAGTTGAAAATTTAATCGGAATTAATTATACATAGTTAACCGGGAAACATTTTAATATTTTTCATATGATCGGGTTTGACAGATAAGAAGAAATTACAAAACATCGCACAGTTGACGGTCTTTCCTAAACTTATTTATTTTTTAGTTATTTTTTTTATTTATTTGGTTTGGTAAGAAGAAAACTGAACATGTGTTCGTGTTTCGATAACCCATTGATTGTTGAATAAGTTTTATTGTAGTAGGATGGTAGTGTCCGTCAGTTAATGTACATACATAAATTTATCAGTAAATTGTGTTTTTAAAAGGCATACAATTGTAAGTATTTCTGTTTCAGTTTCGTTTTCTAAATATTAAAAAAGCCTACTCAATATTTTAATAAATTTTAAATTCATTAACATGAAATTTATCAGAAAATAAGTAGGCCTAAAATTTCCATTGTTAAATTTTAGGTATACAATATTTTGATCAATTTTCTTTATTTCATTACGGTGTTATGTAAATTTATTAGATATATGATCATTCTGTGATTATTTAGCTACTATTTCGAAATGCTAAAAATGAAAACGTAACTTATTTTAATTTTTATTAAAAGACTTACGAAAAGTTGATGTCTTCAACCCATTATTAAAATATTTGGTTGTATATATAAAGCATGTTTGTAGAAGTGTAAAAACAAAATATAAGTTTCATTGAATTGAATCAACAATTTTTGAAAGGGTATTTTTGTCCAGTTTAATGCATTAGGGGAGTTAAAAAAAACATTTTTACTTAAATTTGGTTTTACTAAACATTTATAAAAAAAAAATATATAGCTGTAGAATATTAAAAGCAGTTTTGTGGGAATTTTCTATTTTGTCCATAATTTACTGGAGCTTTTGAAGATGGCTGGACAGAAGCCCTCTCATAAAATGATCCTGCAGTTTTGACTTTTATTCATAAACTAAAATATTAAAACTTTGCTTTAAAACAAAACAAAATTGTCTTTTTGGGGTTAAATTACTATAATGCACCACTTAACACTTACTTGCCATATTTTCGTTTTAGTGAAGTTTTTCCTTGTATAGGGCCAATTTTCAACCATGTAAGGTATCTAGAACATTTCTAGAAGCTCTTTACAGCCCACATTTTCAGCATTTGCTCACTGTGACTTTTCTCCGTTCTGTCCACCCAGTGTTCTGTTTTCTTCTTCATGGAAGCTCCTTAAAGACCGTAATTAGTTAGTTGTATGGAATTGGTTCGGTTCATTAAGTTTTTGTTTATTCTGATTTTCTCAATATTCTTGACTTCTTTAAACCATTTGCTAGAAACTTTGTTCAACACGTTAGATCTTTTGTTTAGTGTCTTAAAAATTTGTGTTGTCTTCCGGTTGTCATCCATTCTATACAGGTGTCTGTAAACTTGTCTTCTTTTTCTAATCGTTCATTTTCCTTGTACAGTTCTTCTTAACTTGTCCGTCTGCTATCTAAGGTCCCATTATCTTGCTGAGGATTGTCTCAAATTTCTCAGCTTCTTTCTGACCAGCCTTCCCGGTCATTGTAAGGCACTAACTCGAATACAGACACACAGGTTTTAACATAGTATACTAATGTCTAATTTTGGCTTGTCTTTATAGTGTTTTTTTCTTACACAAGTAGTGAGTTCTTCAGAGTGCACCGACCATCTTTACTCTGTTGTTTGCTTCCTTTTCGCTTGTCTTTGGTTGTATTATTTCCCCAAGGTACCTGAAGCTACAAATTTTCCTAATTTTTCCATATTGTCTTCAGGTGAAATGGGGCTGTTTTGATGTTCATTATGTATCTTGTTTTCTTGAAGGAAATCTGTTGTCCTACTTTTTCAGCTTGTTCTTCTAACATGTTTATTTGATTTCTATTGCTGTTTCTGTTAATTGGCAAGTTCCATTGATCCCATTCCTGAATAAATTTCTCCAAATAAATAAAAGAACCGGTGACAGTCCATCACCCTGCCTTAACACCTGTTTTAATTTCAAACTCTTCAGAGATTTCTTCTAGCAATTTTACTTTTGTGTCTGTGTTAGTTTCCTTAATGATTGCTGTTGTTTTGATGTTCACTCGAAATTCTTCCAAAATATTCAGTAGTTTCTTGGTTGATTGAATCATAAGCTTTCTTAAAATCAACGAACACCACCACATACATATCTCTTGAAATATAACTTTCCAGAACTCGTTTTAGGTTCCTAAAATTAGTCTTAAGTTTAATAACATTCTGTCATAAATATAATGTAGTATTAGGTTGTCATTTAATTTACTTGTAATTTAATCATAATTTATTGTAATTCATTAAACAAATAATTAACTTGTTAGTAATTTTTTTTATTCCTAATGTGTGTACGATGCATTCTGTTCAATTCAGAACAATAAGCAACTCAATGACCCAATCCAAGGAAAGGATGATTTGTATTAAGTGTAGTCTTGTACAGACTCAGGCCAACCATTCCTTAGAGAATGTGGTTAATTGACCCCAAACATCAAAGTACACTGGTAACCATTATCTGGTATTCAAATCTGGATTTGAATATTAGACCTCAGATTTATATAAAACTTTTATGGCAACGACTTTACCTTGAGACCAATCCGGTGGGTAATAAAATTTAAAAGGAAGTTTCATTAGTTATAAACAACCAGATCTCGAAAGAAAGTGGAATAGACATCATATTATTGTAATGTCTGATCTTGGCTTGTCTCTAGTGTTGTTTTTTTTTATACAGGTTGTGAATTCTTTGAAATCTATTCACCATCTATCTACTCCTGCTGTTCACTTCCTTCTCCCTGGTCTAATTAAATTATTAATTCTTATTATTTGTGATATTTGACTTACCTGTTCTTTCTCAATGTTAAGTGATTCTAACAGATCAGTTGCGAACTCTGTTATTACTTCCCAAGCACGATCTGTTAACATAAAACAAAACAAATTTAAAAAAAATTGTTTCTTTTGTAACTAACTTTGTTCAGTTTTCAATACATCATCTGAGAACCAGAGTAAAGTTTTCCTATTAAAATTCTGAAAATTTTGTTGTGACAAAATACTGCCATGTGTACACATGAGGTCATACCATGCTGTTTTTCGTTAAGGGCAAAATTTTATTTTTCCTCAATAGAAAGAACTGCCGATTTTGTGTATTTTTGCGTTCTCTTGCCCTATATGAATATAAGGAAAGGAAAGTATTGTTCTCATGTCAATTTTTCTAAATTTAGTTTTCTCCAGAAATAAACATTTTCAGGCCCCTGAACCCAAAAATCATGTTTTTGGTGATTGGTCTGAGTTGTGTTTGAATAAAGTACAGAAAGACCCTCTATTTTGGACTTCTCTAATTCAGAATTTGCGATAATTTGGATTGTTTTTACAATAAAATATGTATAGCCTAATATGAATGTATTATAACAAAAAATTAAATTTTTAATTTTGCAGTTTTATTGAATTTATTCTATATACTGTATTCTTTTAAGTTTTCCTTGAAAAAAAAAATAAAATCTAACATTCAGTTATAATAATTATTACTTTGGCTCGAATTTTCACAAAGTATTGTCTAAGATTTGGAATTTTCCTTAATTCAGACTTGGGCTCCCCCATATAGTTGGAGTTAGAGGTGTCTTACTGTGTCTCAAGAGCACGGAATATCATACAAAGTTGAAACTTTGAAGTTAAGTACCACTATGGGACCTGACACAAACATTTTCAGCTAAATCAGCCTACCGGAAGCAGTAATTTATATGTGCGTTTTTCTCAAACTGCTTCGGTTTTTTTTTAAATTACCTAATTTACTACATTTTTTATGCGCTACAAGGTAGGGTAGGCGCCACGTTTGCTGAAATTTTTGGGGGCTGTGCTCTCGTGGTAAAAAGTGTTCTTTTAAGATTGCGGATAATAATACAAAGGTGTTAATTATCAGTTGTAGGAAAATAAAAAACCTACAATTTCCGTTTCAAAATTTTTGGTTCTACAATGCTGAGTTTAGCATCAATTAGTGTTTATCTATATTTTGCTTAACAAAATGTGGAAAAATTGGGTTTTTTTTAGGATTGCGGCCTTAGTATGCTTTTTACTACAAAAGTATTTCTAATTAAAGTTGTAGGAAATTAAAAAAATAGACCTACAATTTTTATTTCATACTTTTTTTCTGCAGAACCTAGTTTAGTGTGTTCAGTGTTTTCTGTATTTTGCTCATTAAAATCAAACAAAATGAAATTTTTTAAGATTGCAGCCGCAAAATACATTTTATGACAAAAAGTGGATATAATCAGTTATAGAAAGTTAAAGAATCTATAACTTTTATTTCAAGCCTTTTTTTCTCAAAACCTAGTTTAGCGTCAATTAGTGAACTTTCTATTTTGTAAGTTCTAGTATGGTTGTTTTCATTTTGCGTCATTCATTCATGAGTAAAGTTTGGTTATATGTTTTTCATTTTTCATTATCTACTAATGATAAACATAGGTAGGTAATATTTTTCATTATTTACATTGCCACGAGATAGTCATTTGAATTGTTTACACCAGATATTTTTTCAATATAGACCTGCCAAGAGTCCATCATTTTGAATCTTGCTAATTCATTTTCCTTCTTGTAATGTTATTTAAAATTTTCACTACTTTATTTACATCCTGTTATGGAATTTTTAACAATATTCTGTTTTGTACTTACCAACATCTTCACTAGTAGCATTTTGTGCAACCACACAAAATCGGATGACATATTTGTCATTGACTGACGCAGGTACCATGTGAATTTTACCAGATCCGTTTATATTGCTTAGTAATTTCTCATTCAGTTTGTCAGTACCTTTCAGGCGGAAACAAACCAATCCAAGCTGAAATCAAGTAATATGATTGCATTAATCAAGTTCTTCAATTTTTCGTAATATACAAAGAAAATTTATGATAAAATGTCGACCAGGAAATTAACCCAAGAGGACTCCAGACAAGCTAGTGGAGTTGATAAGGGCCTGGTTAACATTCGATAGTGTTCAGTAGAGTAACTAGCTTACTTTTTACCCGAATAATAGGTAGTAATGTGGCCTTGAATCTTCTTATGGTAGAATATATGATCATGGGTTCCATGTATATATAATCAGTGTTAAAGGAATTAAAAAATCTACAAACTTAATTTCTAGTGTTTTTTCTACAATGCTTAGTTGAGTGTCCATATTTTTTGTATTTTGCTCATTAAAATCTGTAAACAAATTAATACAATTTTTTAAGATTGCGTCCTTAGTATGCATTTTACAACAAAAGTTTATTAATCAGTTTTGTAGGAATTTAAAAAACCTGTAACATTTATTTCAAGCATTATTTCTGTAAATTGTAGTTTATCGTCAGTGATTGTTCATATTTTTAAGTCTAGCATTGGTTGATTTTAATTTTGTATTTTCACTTATAATTACAGTTAGGTTATGTTTTTCATTTTGCATTGTTTATTCAAATTGTGTGAAGGTTTATGTAATCGGCAAAGATGTCTAAAATTTAGAAAATTTTGAATTTCCATGTGTTAAGCAAAATAGTTTGGATGATTTTCAATTTGTCAAAAAATCTTTTATAAAGTTTTTTAAAATAGAGAATATGAATGTCAAAATGAAGGGTGTAGTCATAGGTACTTAAGTGCTCCAGTGATGAGTCTTTAGAAGCTTGATTGAAACACCTGGATCTTGTTAAAAATGGTTTGAGCAACAACACCAAATATCTGGATTCCGTGTATCCAGAGTAGTTTCAGCAAAGCATTTTATGTGGTAATTTATTGCTTCACTGGTAGATGAGAACGAGGTTTAACTAGGTGGAACAAATGTCTTTGGTTTATTATACGTTTGCTTTTGAGGTGTTCATTCCATGTGAGTCACCTGTCTAACCACAATCCCAGGTACTTCACTTTGTCAGTTGATATGCTGACCCCACCCAAGGTGGACAGCTGTTGCTACGAAGAGTTAACCTGACTTAAAACGGACTTTCCAGGATTGACCTTTATTTTCTACTGCTTAAGTTCTTTGTTCAGTTCGTTCAGATATCGTTAAACCTTCCCTGATGCTCCATGTATTTGTATTGACAAAATATCTTACCTTAACATCATTACACACTTCGAAACGAGGATCTTTTCTAACGAGTTCTTCGAATTGCTTGGCTAGTTTACAGTGGTGCCTTATATAATCTTGAAGCCCTGATATTCCATATTTTCTCATCACAAACCATATCTTCAGTGATCTAAATCTTCTGCTTAATGGCACACCCCAGTGTCTATAATCTATGGTCGAATCGGAATAACCATGTTGAAGATATAGCGGATCGACTACCTGAAAAAAATACAAAATTTATTTTATCTACATATTCATAAATGACTCATCCAAAAGAACTTAGCATATACTGAGGAGCAATACATTATAATACAAGACAATGCACAATACAATTTGTTGTTTAGATCATCAGCCGGAAGGCTCATTTGAACCCCTAGATGCTTTGCTAAGTGAAATGAAAATTGAGGTGGCTTATTGCCTTCCTCACTAGAGTGGAAAAGTATGCGTATCAGCATGCTGGGCCCTCCAGCTAGATAACTCTGCGTAGTGTCTTTTTACCTCTACCTCTTCTGTTTTTAAATACTTGTCATATAACGGGTGTTTTATTAAGAATGCAACCCTGATTATAAGAAGAATTTTCTATCCCCCAATCTGTATGTTGGCAACAGTGTACTCAAGGCCAACTATCTAAGACAGTTAAAATGTTCCAGTCAAGCATTAGTGTGGTGACAGCAGTTGTTTCGTTACATTGTGTCAGCAATGGTTTTTTCAAAGGAAGAACGCGTGTTTATTGTAGACTTACATAGCAAGTAAATCTTACAAATGTGTGCAAGATAAGTTTCTTATGCAATATTGACGATTTATTTGGAACAGCAGAACGGGGAAATTTCAACTGAAACTTTATTTGCACACATTTGTAAGATTTACTCACTATGTAAGTCTCTACAATAAACACGCGTTCTTCCTTGGAAAAAACCATTGCTGACACAATGTAACGAAACGACTGCTATCATCACACTAATGCTTGAATGGAACATTTTGACTGTCTTAGATAGTTGGCCTTGAGTACACTGTTGCCAACATGCCGATTGGGGGGACAGAAAATTTACCGATGTATTACTTCTATCTTCTTATCAGGGTTGCGTCCTTAATAAAACACCTGTTAGTTGGCTGACCATGTGATAAAACCACAACTATTTTTTGTAGCCCTGGAATTAGTTGAAAGAGTGCAAATAATTTAATACTCCACTAGTAATACTAGTAAAATACAATTTGTAAAATTCTAAATTTAAAAAAGTGGTGTGAAACACTCACATGACTTTATCTTTCCAATGTAAATAATGGCCAATATAACCTATGTTTAATCACATCAGTAAACATTGTAAAATGAAAAACATAACCTAATTTGAGTCATGAGTGAATGACACAAAATGAAAATTAACCTCTAACTTAAGAATTCGAAAAATCACTGACGCTAAACTAGGCTCTGTAAAGAAAATTCTTAAAAGTTGAAGGTTTTTCAAAAATTTTACAACAATAATTATACAACACTTTTCCCTAAAATGCATATTAAGGCCACAATTTAAAAAAAATACTACGAGAGTACAGCTCCCCCAAGAATTTCAGCAGACATTCAGATAGGGCGCTTACCCCTATCAAATTTACCCTATTAAAAATTGTAATAAATGTAATAATTTTTCAAAAAAGTGAAAATCGCACAAATAAACTACTATATCCAGTTGACCGATTTAGATGAAAATATTTGTTGGGTCCCTGATGGGCACTTAACTTAGTAAGTTCTGAGTTTCAACATCGTGCAATATTTCGTTCACCCACCCTGTCAAACGCTAAAAAGATGGTTTTTTGAGTTCAGAGGTTCTGTAAACGTTTATTTCCGGTGGAAGCTCTATTTCGAAAAATCAACTGAAAACAATACTTTCCTTCCCTATATATTCATATATATATATATGAATAATATAAGGCAAGAGAAAGTACAGATCTGGTGTGACATACTCACACGACTTTATCTTGCCAATGTACATTTTTGTACAATGTAAACATTTTTAATCATGAGTGAATGACGCTACATGAAAATCAGCCGATTTTTTTTTTTGTTTTTTTTTACTGATTTCAATGAGAAAAATGTGGAAAATCACTGATTGATGCTAAACTAAGCACGCTAGAAAACTCCGCTTTAAATAAAAGCCGTAATTTTTTCTAATTTTCCATATCTTTAATTTTATTCACTTATGCCCTTAAATGCATAGCTACTATCGCCGCAATCTTGAAAAAACAAATTGTTTAATACGTTAGCCCAGCCTGCCGACAAATTTCTCCAGACATGCTGCTAATCCCATCTTGTAGAGTTCAAATCATGTAAATGAAGCATGCGAAAAGCTCATATTTTCCTTTGCCTATGGCAAGAAAATTAGATCTTACTGCATAACGTGATGTATAGTTTCTTAACGTCCAGCAGTTTAAGGCTAAGAAAGAAAATGAGTTATTTCGGAAAAAAATTGTGCGAAAAATATGTATGCTGCAACCACTTAATGGTTAAAACAAATTGGTTGGAAATGTTTTTGAGGAAATTGCAAATAATTAAAATTCGCACGCATATACTTATTCCGGTTGGCCAATTTTCATGAAAATGTTCGAGTCATGGTACCAAACTTAAGTTCATCTTCTTAAGAAGTTTCATCATCTTAAAATTTTCCATCTAGTTATTTTGTTAAAACAGACACTTTGACCAATCTGTAAAAACATGTTTTTGGAGCATGTTTTTACTTGTATTTTTGGTGAAAACTCAAAAGTAAAAAAGAAGTAAAGAAGAAGAAACTTACCAAAGCAGAAGTCAATCTAATTCGGTCTCGAACCCACATCGTTGAACAGTCAAAATTCACTAACATCCATTTGTTTAAATTCATATTGAATGAATCGGCCAAGTGAATGCCGTTTAATAACGGCTTCAGTTCGGGACAAATGAACGCATTGCCGGCGTAAGCGCCATCTACATGTAACCAGACAGACGGAAAATCTTGGCACACTTGACTTATTTCCAATAAATTGTCGAACGAACAACAAGATGTCGTCCCTAACGTTGTAGACACAAAAAACGGTATCAGTCCCATTGCTTCATCTTCCTCCATTGCCTGAAAAATTAATTTATTAATTATTTACAGTACATTAAACAAGGTGTAAAAGGTAAGGCCTGTATCTAGGAAGTGATTGTATAACTAAAAATAAGAAAAAATGTTTTTATAAACCAATACTTCCACAAACGCTTCATTAGTAATGGCTGGCAAGAAAAATAACCCCGAAATTCTGTTACCCCTGTGAAATTACTTTAATGGAAGTTTTTAGATTGTGATTCAAAATTGGTGGGAATCTTATGATTTTTAAAAGAAAAACTTGAGCTTTGTGAAGTGCTGAAATTTTGTCTTTGCGATAGTAAAGAGGAGGAGTCCGTTACGCATGTCTTTGAAAGATGTCCCTATTTTGGCCTCATAAGAATGAAGACATCTGAAAAAAATAGGAGTGGCATTCTGGAGTCCAGAGAGACTTGGGACAGCGATTACAGAGAAGACAATCTGAAACCATCAGAGTTGCCCTGTCCAGATGCCTTCAATTGATGTTTTTAGTTGCGCTAGTAGCAGTGATGATTCCCATAAGATCCATTGTGTCAACTGAACGTGAAAATGTTTATAGTATAAAAATAAAAATTAGGGTAAAAACACTATTTTTAGGTTTATCACGAAATAACTTTGTTCAATGTATAATTTATCTCTAGAATAGATTTTTACCAGTGCGAATTTTAACGGCAGTAGTGTTCTTAACAGTTTCTGCAGCTTCTAATGTTCGATACCTTAGATCCAGTGGTCATCAACTAAATTTGATCAAGGTCCGTTTAAAATTTTGATAGACTGCTGCGCTCCGGCCATCTTTTTACTTAGGCCTACCTTGTTGACTAAAAATTTAGATATGGCACTATAATATTAATTGTTGATTTCCAAAAGGTTTGAACAGTAAAATGTAACAGTTTCAAATTACTATAATTGGGCTCTTGTACAAATGTTGTAGTTTTTTGTATTAAAAGCGTGGCGATATCACGAGTTGCAGCCTGAATGCGGCCGTAAACTTGTCCAGTGAGCACTAACTCTTGTATAGCGAGAAACTTTAGTATGTCGTTTTGACATCACAAGTTACTCGTAGCATGGACACAGCCTAAACGTAAAAAGATCACATCATAAACGAAAATAAAATCTGCATACCAAAAAAATTCTCTAGAGCTTGCAGTCCGCAAAAAAAATGTCTGCGGTTCGCAGTTGACCAATTAATTTAAGAATTATGTATTTCCATGTGGCCTAGGAAGCTCTACACTTCTTAAATATAATTTTTTTTTTAAATCTGTTGAGTAGTTTGAGATTTCCGTGTACAAAGGTTACTTTATAATTTATTAGTACAAGTAAATTTTTAGGTACTCTTTCATTATGTGGACACCATTCATATTTTAATTTTTTTTTTTTGGTTTAATTGCTGGGTTATTAATATGGAAGTGAATGGAATATAGATTTACCTGTTATTTATAAACAAAAATCTAAATTTATATATTTACAAATTTTGAATTACGTTGATTTAAAAATTTAAAACTGTGCCTCCACTTAAAACCGTGACCCTTGCCATTTCTGTTATCTGGGCGCCACGTTATTAGAGCGCAGCTTGCCTATCATCTTATATATCCTGGTGTTTATTTCATTATTTAATTTTGTTTATAATTTTATAAACAAAATTAAAAACTGTATTAAAGTAACCAGTTAACTGCTGTATTTACACTAGCAATATTGGAGTACAAGCAGTATTGTATGTAGTGTATTAATTTTTCTGTGCGTTAACTTGTATTTTTCGCTCGAAAGCAAGATGGAACGGCGAATGACAATTTGGAATCTTTCTGCATGTGAAGATGGTTTTTTTTTTTTTTTTTTTTTTTGGTTTAACGTCCGACAGTTTTGCAAATTGCTGCTAATGCAGACGGTGAAGGATGAAATTAATTTTTTGTAACGTATGAAAAAATCCCATGCCCGAGTGGGATTCGAATCGGGTGAAGATGTGGTGAATTCTTTGTAACTATGAAAAATACGTTATTACAGTTATCTTTCATACAATAACCAAACTACAGTATTATCTAATTTATCAGTTTGTTTGTGAATCAACAAACTTTTTTGTGAAACTTTGAACTTGAAAAATCGATGTAGCGTTCACATAATGGTAGAGTACCAATTTTTGTTAGAACATACCTGTCGTAACGTAACTCCTCTTAAGCTGCATTTCTCATCTGGTTCTAAAATGCGTAATTTCACGAATGATATCATGGCAGCTTTTTCAACACAGCTGTGTGCTTCTTTACTGCAATACGCCATTAACTTGGAGAGTAATATCCCTTCTTCTACAAACGGATGTTGTTGTTTTAAACGTTTTATCGCTTGAGCTCTTGCTGCCAACATTGTCACTAATACGCATTCGCTTGCAGATGTCTGCAAAATAAAATTACTACTATGAAACACTTCACACAATTTTATCTTTACAATGTAAATAATGTAAAATGTAATGTAGAACTTAAAAATACAGAAAATCACAAATTGACGTTAAACTAGATTCTTGCCTTTAACAGACACGTGGCGTGTTAAATTTTATTTACACTCGTTCTGCTAGTTCGAGGCCTACAAAAATAGTTCTGTTTATCACATTGTCAGCCAATTACATGACTGTAGCATTTAAGAACAAAAGAGGTAGTGATGTAAAAGACACTAGTCAATTTACCATCTCTGAGTAATTAATTTCATTATACAGCCAGATCCTGTAGTGAGTAAAATGAAGGTGTCATTTGCCGGGTGGAAAGTAGATGCTTTTTGGAGGGCCCGGCATACTGATAAGCATACTTTTCCACTCATTGAGGAAGGCATGGTAAACCATCTCTCCTCGTTTCACTTAGCCTCTAGAAGATCAAACCAGCCTTTTAGCTGATGACCTAAACAACAACAAACTAGATTCTGTAAAAACAAATTCATGAAATAAAAATTGTAGGTTTTTTAATATTTGAGAACGTTAATTGTATACACCTTTGTTGTAAAATGTATAATAAAGTTACAATATTAAAAAAACACGTTAAGACTTTTTTACCACAAGAGTGCAGCCTCTTCACGAATTTCAGCAGACATGCTGGTTACTCCAGCATGTAGCGCACAAAAGGTATGGATAATAATGATGCTGACAGTTACATATGTAAAAAGTCTGATTCGTTTGTTACAGGGTGTATGGTGAATAACTTATTTGGGGAATAAAGAGTGAAATTAAAGGAACATATTAATTATTAGATAACATATTAATTATTAATAACATTATCAGACAAAACGTCTGATCATTTGGTAAGTAAACAATTTTTTACATTCAATTAAAAGAATATTGTCGCTTCCCTATCATGTAGGCTAATTGATACTAGGAAACATAAAGAATTGTAATTTCAATTACTATTGGCCTGAGGCAGTAAAAAGAGGGTAAGCCATACCTTAAAAATTTGGTGTGAAATACAACTTTCTCTTGCCAATGCAACAACAACTTCTAGACCAATCTCGAACTGCTAGTATTTTACATTATTTTTCACCCGGGAACGTTTGCGAACACAATTTAAGTGTAACTCGTTTGAGACATTCTAAATCCATAATCTGAAGTTGGTTTGATTTTTGAATTAGCTATCATTATAATTTTTATAGACCAGTAGTTGATACTATTTGTGATAAGTAGATTAGATTTATCAGAATACTTACTTGAATAACTCCACCTCCTTTGCTCCCTTCGGCAAATGCTAGAAATTCATCTGGAAGGCCAATCGCTTTACCTGAAAATGTCGATAAAACTTTTAACAGTGAAATTGTAACAAATTTTCAATGTACACGGGTGCAGCATTCACTCATAATCCTCCAGTATTGAAATTAAGTCGTAATAAAAAGGTTTACCATTAATACATATGCCGTGTTTTATTTTAATAGAATTTATTCAGTTTAAATACCAATAAGTTATAACACAGGATCATTCAACAAAAGTCTTGTAAACAACCTACTCAATTTTCTCTTGCCAATGCAAATAATAAAAAAATATAACCTATGTTTAATCATTAGTAAACCATGTGATAATTAGTAGGCCAATTTTTCCTTGCACTTACAGTTCTCCATTTTGTAAAATGTGTTAACCCGTAGCATTTGTTTGTCCCAACAATTCTTCCCATTGCGTTTGTAGTCATAACCATGCTATGCGCATCAGTTGAAAGTTTCAAACTCTGTCCAGTTATAACTTTTACGTAGTTTTACTGTTTAATCTTAAAAGTGACGTCAATTTCACTATCTTTGTTCAAGATTTCTATTCGTATTTTAGAAAGAAACTTGTAAAACGCTTACTTACCCAGCCAGTCAAGGACTATCGTTTCTAATTCAGTGCAAGCAGGACTGGCTGCCTGAAATCAAGAAAACAACACTTAAGCTACAATGTATTGTAATATTATAACAGTGATATCCTAAAAATCTGGAATCTTCCCATAACAGGCAGGTGGAGTGGTAAATTATTTGTACTCGATCTGCTAGTTCCAGGGCTACAATAAATAGTTGTTTCTAATCACATAGTCAGCCTATTATATGACTGAACTATTTAAGAACAGCAGAGGTAAGGTGTAAGACACTAGTCAGTTATCTCCTCTGAGAGTAATGAATCATTATATACAGCCAGACCCTGCGGTGATTGAAGTGAAGGTGTCTGTCATCTGCAGGGTGAAAAGTAGGTGCTTTTCAGAGGTCCTGGCATGCTAAGCACAATTTTAAGCTCAGTGAGGAAGGCATGGTAAACCACCGGACTTCTCGTGTTTAACGTAGTAAAACCTCTAGATTCAAATCAGCTGTTGACCTAAACAACTTTAAGTGAATAAACTGTTTATTTTAAGAAATTAAGTGTAGTATTATAACAAGGGTAATGGATTGTGATAAGTGAAATGTTTTTAATGGAAATTCTCGGAAATTGAAACTAGTAGAAACATTTATTTTTATTTCATCTACCAGCTTCTGGTAAAGCGGAGAAAGTGTTATAATGGTTTTGATTTAACTATCAGACCTTAGGTATAAATACAGTTAGCGCCTTTGTAATGAATTAGAATTTGGACTGGATGGAATTATGTTTTCGGCCCGTTTTAAATTAATTTTGTTACGGGACCGTTCTGAATTTTTTTGTGAATTTTTTTTTTGAATTTTTTGAAATTTTTTGAATTTTTTTGTGTTCTGAATTTCGTTAATAGTGCGTGTGTAATCGCACGATACTACGTTTTATTTCTGGCTTTGAGGTATATGAAGGGATTTCTTATCAACTATACGTTTAAAACTATTTTTTGCTTTGGGTTTTCTAATCCGGACCTAAGTGTGTTCTAAATAAAAAGACTAAATAGAATAGAGGGCATTCTAAATTGAAAATTTGAACATAATACGTTACACATTTATTTTTTATTTTAAAATTTTGTTGAAAGGTACACGTAAACTACCAGGAACTTAGAAGTGGTGAACAAATCCAACACTTGTCATTCACGCACACATTGATGGACATAATACTTGTACCACTGTAATTTGTATTTATATACTAGGTCGAAAAGTGGAGAGTTGGGATGGCGGAGAGTAATAAGGTTACGCACACCAATAGATCTACTCAAAATTTTTGATATTACACAAAACTAGCCATTTGGGAAACTTTGATTCGCCTGTCTTCGCGAATATGATCAGTTATGCGATTTTGCAGCGTGGTAGTCGAAAGTTTAACTGGTCTTCCAAAGCAGTGGGGATTCATAACATATTTGTTTTGCCCGAATTAAATTCTTCTCTCCACTTAACACGGTTTTGTCTTTCAAAAACTTTCAGTGCCCAAACAATATTTACAAGTTTGATCCTAAAGTTCCATATAGTTTATATAAGGAATAATTATAGTTATAGCTTTCTTATAGTTTTACAGTTTTTATAAGAAAATAAATCGTTCTAATTATACTAAAAATATCCAAAATACATTTTTTTTAGTTTAATTTAAGTCGCATTGATAGCTTGGTCGTTAGCGACTACTGTGAGTTTCA
Source organism: Catonia carolina (assembly GCA_035578175.1). Lineage (NCBI taxonomy): Eukaryota > Metazoa > Arthropoda > Insecta > Hemiptera > Achilidae > Catonia > Catonia carolina. The sequence goes on from JAQMRL010000007.1 coordinate 2,341,466, forward strand.
GTACTGTAACGTTGGTTTTAATGTGTTAAAATTTCTAGACTCTACCCAGGAATCGAACCTGGGATCTTTTACTTTGTACGCTAGCGCGCTAGTTACTACGCCATGAAGGCGGTCTCAGAATACATTATTCCATTAATTTTTGTTAAAAAAATATTTTTGTAACGTTCGGTTATCCAGACGTTGGCATTGTATGCATAACTTATGAACGTCTGGCAAATCGGACATTAGCACTTAACATAAAAGATACTGATATCCTGTTTTCCGGACGTTGGCACTGAAAGGGTTAACATTCTTGAATAAATTTCCAACTGTAAAACCGGAAAAATCTTAACACTGAACTTTGTGTTGCTCTTCCACTGTACACTTTGAAATGAACAAAAGAGGTTATGTTTATTTAAAAAATTATTGGAAAGCGGATAAAAAATATTTCTCGAATATGATCCAAGGTCCAACTTATCATTGAAAAAATAGTTTTTTAGATCCATTTGTTTCATTATTAAACGTTTCTATTGTTATTAAATTCGTAATTATGATCAAGTCGTGATAAATTAGGCTGCATTGTAATGAATGCGCCGACCGCTATCTTCTACAGATTACAAAGAAATGATGTGACTGACCCATGAGAATCCAATACAGCCTATCACGTCAGATAGCATATCTCCTAGAATTGATGGATATGAATTTCCAGCCGGAAAGTATGCGTGGAAATGCGGATGTTGCCAGTGTGTCACCTGAAATCATAAATATATTTTCATTTAAATTACATACGAACAGGCAGTTCTGTTTCTTTTCATACATTTACTCAAAATTAATTTTAAAAGCATTTTACAACAGAAGATAAATATGTTTGTGGACTAAATCTGAATAAGAATCGGATGGTTATGCTAGCAGAGTAGCAAAATTTAAAACAATTTTTTTTTAATTAAGTGTAATATTTTGCATTAAATTTTTTTAATGTAATTTTAAACTTTAAAGATAACAAAAATCTAAATAATAACGTTCTTAAAATGAAAATATAAAACACTCAGTATGTTTCAAAAAGGACTAAAATGTGAACAAACCTAAAACTAAACTTGACTGAATTATGCATTTTATTAATATCTTGATCTTGAAACATGAAGTTGAAGCTAAAGATGACTAAAGACCATGATGGAGATGATAATGATGCCAATTAAGATGACTATGATTAGTAGTAGAAGTAGAAAAAAAATTGGAGTTAAATTTTTATAAAATCGTAAAGATAAGTCCAGTGTTTTAAAACGTTTCAGACTGAGTGTCTTCACTGATGTCGGGGAAGTTAATTGCGAAAGGATTCTGTTGCTCTTTTATCTTTTTAAATTTTTCTTGCTACATTGTTTAATTTATTCTTTTATGAAGACTGAGGTGGTTTAGATTGTTGTACAATATTTTATTGGTTATGTACTATGGGGCTGCAGTGATTAGTCTTAGCCATTTTGATTGAAAGCACTGCAGTATTTTTAACATAGTTATGTTAAAAACAATTGATTATTTTTACTTTCTCTTGCCCTGTATGAATATATAGGGAAGAAAAGTATTGTTTTCGTGTCAATTTTTCCAAATCGAGTTATTACCGGAAATACATGTTTTCAGAGGCCCCCTGAAACCCAAAACACATATTTAGCGATTGGTATAAGTGTGTGTGTGTGGGGGGGGGGGAGAAACATTATATCTGAAAACGGAATATCGTAACTTAGGTTAGGTTCCACTAAGGGACCCGACACGAACATTTTCATCAAAATCGGTCAACTGACAGTAGTAGTTTATTCGTGCGATTTTCTCAAAAACAGTTCCACGAATTTTTTTAAAAATTGCCTTATTTACTATATTTTTTATGCTTCACCAGCTAGGGTAGCGCCATGTTGCTGAAATTCTTGTGGTGAGGGGCTTTGCTCTCGTGGTGAAAATGTTTTTTGTTGTAAGATTGCAGCCTTAATATGCATTTTAATGCAAAAACGTATGTAATCTTAAATTGTTAGAAACCCTACAAGTTTTATTTCAAACGTCTTTTGTACAGAGTTTATATTAGCGTCAATTAGTAATTTTCTCTATTGGAGGTTATTATTAATAGTGTCGTTCACTCATGATTAAAATTAAGTTACATTTTTCATTATTTACATTGGTAAGAAAAAGTCGTATGAGTGTTTCACATCTGATGTTTTTTAGTTTTAGTAGACTATCCTTTCAAGTTTTGGTTTTGAGACTGTTGGGTAGGGATGAATACGTGACGAGAAATATTGAAATGGTGGGGGAAATATTGATCGTCTCATGGTGGGGATACTCCTAGACTTATATATCAACTGAAAACCTACCAAGAAAGAATATTGAGATCTCAGGACTTGGTACAAACGTTTCTCTTGTCATCGCTTTTTTATTATTAACTTATGTGTTTAAATATTATTCTTACTCTTGATAATTTTGTCGTAAAATAAGGTAACTATATGTATTGTTTAATTATTTACGATAATTTTTTATTCTGATGTTGGTATTACTATTACAAATATACTACATCTCAATATAATTGGCTGTTCGACGGTATGTTGTATATTATGTTTACTATATTTGTTTATTTTTAAAAAGAAAAATGAACAACTGTTTTGTGAAATAAATCTGTTGTATAGACAGGTTTAAAATTAAAAAATCTGGTGTGAAGCACTCACTCGACTTTCTCTTACCAATGTAAATAATAAAACATAAACCTAATTTTAATCATAATTGAATGACATTAAACTAGGGTTCTGCAGAAAAAAATGTTGAAAATATTGTAGATTTAGTAATTTTCTACAACTTTGATTTAATTACTTTTGTCGTAAAAATGCATGCTAAGGCCGAAATCTTTAAAAATCCCGTTACCGATTTTAATGAGAAAAGTACAGAAAATCATTAATTGGCGGTAAACTAAGCGTTGAAGAAAAACGTAGTGTAAAATAAAATTTATAGTTTTTTTAATTTGCTACAACTGTAATTGTATATACTTATGCTGTAAAATGCATAATAAGGCCGCAAACTTAAAAAAAATTGTTACCACGAGAACACAGAGCCCCTCAAGAATTCCAGCACTTACCTTATATTGTAGGGAATAAAAAAGTGTAGTAAATGTGGCGATTTATACAAAAATCGTACAGCTGTATTTAAGAAAATCCAAAAAAGTGTAAAATTGCACGAATACTATTACTTCCGGTTGACCGATTTTGATGAAAATGTTGATGACTGTACCCCCTTAAAATTCCCTTTGTGGTACCTCGTTTAAATTCCAAGTTTCAACTTCGTACTATTCCATTCTTGGGATATTTTGTTCACACTCAGACGTAGACCAATTTCCTGAAAACAGGGTTTTATTTCCAGTAAAAAATCAATTTTAAAAAATCGGAATTAAAAAATACATTCATTCCGTATAATATATTCATATACGGCAAGAGAAATTAAAATATCTAAAAGTCAAATAAATTTTATTAACTAAACAATATTAGAGCGTCAAAATCATGCAACAACTCGTATTAATATAGCCTACATTAATTTGCGTCTCTTTGAAACATCGGAAATTTATTTTCGGTCATTTCAGATGACCCGAATCCGGTTAACCGGTTTCACCTATTCTTAAAATTATTTCATAGGGGAAAGGGGAAGAAAACTTTTACAGTTTTAGCCCATTTATAAATCATAAGCTATTATAACAGCGCACACATAAGAATCTAGTGTGAAACACTCACGACTTTCTCTTGTCATTGATAATTCTAAATATAACCTATGTTAAATGAGTGAATGGGCAAAAAAATAAACATCCGTTCGACTTAAAAAAACGGGAAATCACTAATTGATGCTAAACTAGGCTCTGTTAAAAAAAATACTTAAAATAAGTTGTAGATTTTTCACTTTTTCTATAACTTTAATTAAATAGACTTTTATCGTAAAATGCATATACTATTTTATGTATTTTTATTTTATTTAGTTTAATATACTATATTACAATTTATTACTACACGAAGCTATAAACAATATTTTTATTTAATATACTTGTTTGTAAAAACTCTACTTCACGAAGAGGTCTGTCCGCGCATAGGAATATACAAAAAAAATTATTTAAAAAATTCCATAAACTATAAAAAATACTATTAACATCTAAAAAGGGTACAAAAATTACGTGTTTTTTTTTAAAAGGCATTGAATATAATTGATAAATATCATTAAATTTATATAAATATCAATAATAATAATAATTTTAATAACAATAAAAAATTCATTTCATGTAAATAATAATTTTACATTTAATGTAAAAATCTGGTGTGAAACACTCACAACTTTCTCTTTGCAATGCAAATAATGAACACTAACCTAATATTAGTAATAAAACATTAAAAATAAACTAAAAACTAACCTAAAAAAACATACCCTTATTTTAATCATGAATGAATGATGTAAAATGAAAATAAATTTCAGTTCGGCTTGAAAATACGGAAAATCACTTTCACGCTAAATTAGGCTCTGTAGAGAATAATGCTCTAAATAGAGCATTTTTTATTTTCCTATACATTTGATTATATATAAGTTTGTTGTAAAATCCATACTAAGGCTGAAATCTTTAAAAAAATCGATTTTTTTACACGTTTTCGTGAGGAAAAACAGAAAATCGCTAACTACCGCTTAACTAAGCGTTATACAAAAATTTTTTTTAAATAAAAGTTGTAGGTTTTTAAATTCTTTACAACTTTTATGTACATATTTGCTATAAAATGCATATTAAAGCCGCAATCTTAAAAACTTTTTTTTTTACGAGAAAACTGCCTTTCCAAGAATTTCAGCCGACGTGGCGTCCACCCTTATCTTGTAGAGCATAAAGAATTTAGTTAATAAGGCGATTTTTAAAAAATCTTTGGAGCCATTTTTGAGAAAATTGCAAAAAAATAAAAATTACACGAATAAACTACTAGGCTACTTCCGGTTGACCGATTTTGATGAAAATTTTCGTGTCGGGTCCTCAAGTAGTACCTAACTTAAGTTTCATGTTTCAACTTCTTGTACGATGTTCCGTTCTTGACATATTCTGTTGACACACACACACACACCAATCGCTAAAAACATGTTTTTTTTGGGTTCAGGGGTCTTAAAACGTGTAGATCCGGTGAAACCTCGATTTCAAAAATCTATATGAAAACAATACTTTCCTTCTTTCTTCCTATTTATTAATATAGGGCAAGATAGTGAAAAACATGCTTTCAATACTTACACCTGGCATAATTTTGTTGTTTACGTCCGCCATGATGTTCTCCCATGATTCAGGATGGAATGGTGCTTCATCCGGTAATAATGGCCTTAAGTATCCCGGTTCAACGTTCGGCGTAACACGCCTAGTTCCCAGCGTCTCCATGTACTCGCACATGTAGTCAATCATCTCTTTACCTCGGATTCGGAATTCCGCTGTATCCATTTTTCTGTAACAAGTAACATGGAAAAAGGATCAAATAAAAAATATTTACGTATAAACGTTACTAGAAAACATTAATTTGGTTTCTTGACCATTTTAAAAAAATATTTTTTTTATCAGTACCCATTTACATTTACAAAACAATTTTTAAATAATAACTTGAAGGAAGTGGATTACGCTGAACTCTTCCAGAGGACACAAATGTCATGAGGCTGTTACTCCAAGAACCCATTCACTAAGAACTCTGTCAGTGATGTCTTCGCTTCAGCGTTTGCTTAATGGTCGGTCTGACCAAACTCCTGTCCAAAACATGTCTTTGTCATAGTTAAGTACCAACTTCTTGTGACTATTCCCTTCTTTCTTGTTTTTTTCTGTAACTAACCTTTTTCAGTTAACTTCTGCACCTACTAATATTATTTAGGGTTTTATTATATTCCTAATTTGAGGGTCCCAATTATACTATGCTGTCGATAAAAGATTACTGCTGAAATAAAAAACATTACTTCCGGTCATAATTTTGTTTGTAAAATTTTTCAAAATGCCCCAAAGTTTGTTTCTACTTCAAATCTACTAAGTAATCACCGAAAATAAGTTCAGGTAAATTTTTATCTGTCGTTTGTATGTTATCACGCAAGAACCGCTGAACCAAATTCAATGAATTTTGTTATTTAGGTTCTTGACATTATCGAAATGAAAATGGCTATAAATTTTAATGTTACAAAGGGATGGGGGAGTTTAGAGGGTGGGGTAAACAAAACACTGCGAATATCTCCGTTATAAGTCTAACAAAAAATGTTATATAATCGAAATTACGAAACGTTTAAAGACAAATAAGTTTGATTAAGTAAAGTTTTTCATTTTTATGCATAATAACGGAGATATTACCAATTTTATTAAAATAAACATAGCAATATTTTAGAAAACAAAATAAACAGAACAATAAACATAGGTCTACGCGCCTCTGGTATTCATTCCGAACTCTGTACCATACCCCTTCCATTCCCCCCCCCTTCCAGTTACCTTAGTAGTTAACCATCGCGGAGTGTTCAAATTGTAATTTACCTTTCATTTCAATTTTTATTGCTCTGTAGTGAATAATTAAATTACCTACAGTTACATTACACACAGATTTGTGCGAGTTAAACTTTAAACTTCAAAACATCAATTTTCATTGATTTATATAAATAGTAAATTTATTTATTTATGTAAAATAAATAACTACGATTCTGAAAATAATAAAGCGCTGCATATCTTGATTTAAAAACACCTAGATCTCGCTTTTATTTTACGTCCAACTATTTTGTTTTGTCATTAATAATAATGCTGACGTTGAAAGAAGGTACGAATAGATAACAATGAGTGATTAAAGAATATTAAGACCTGACAGGGATCGAACTCTGTACACAAACAGACTGTACACAACACCAAGAAAACCGTTCGAAGAACGGGCATTTTAGCTAGTCTTAAATAAGTGTGAAACAAGAAATTGTCTAGCTGCTAGATCGACTGTATATACTCCAACGTACACACACACGCACGCGCGCGTTTAAATAATTTCCCCCGCGTACGTCTCTCATATTCATCAAACCCCTCCTTTATCAACTTCAACAGCGATATGTTCTTACATTTACACACACACACACACACACACACACATACATACATATTTATTTATGAAAATCTTCATTAGGGTCCTTAGGGTTATAATTTTTGAAAATTTAAAAATAAATGTTGCAGTGAATATAATACGAATATGCTGTCAAAATTTCGTAAATCTATTTTTGAAAATTAGCCTGCACAAAAAAACACGCTGTGTCTTCATAATATTAGTATAAATTAAAAGATCTACAACTTTTATATTAAGAATTATTCTCTTCAGAGCCTAGTTTAACGGCAAAGGGTGAGTTTCCGTATTGTTAAGCCAAACTGTTTGGTTTTCATTTTGCATCATTTACTCGTGATGAAAATAAGGTTGTTTTTTTTTTGTTTATTTCTAATGTTTTTTTTTTACTTTATTTAAAGTCGCATCAACAGCTCGGTCATTAGCGACTACGGTGGGATATAAACAGTGGATTTTTACCTCGTGAAAATTTTCATACCCTGGCCGGGAATCGAACCCGGGACCTCCGTGTGGTTCTAATGTTTTATTACTAATGTTAGATTATATTGTTCATTATCTGCATTGGCAAGAGAAATTTGTGTGGGTGTTTTAGACCAGATTGTTTTAAAAATTAAGGTTCTATCTGTTGTGGTTGCTGAGAAAAGTTCACCAACTTTAGCACTGAATATGATACAACCATAACACTCCTTAAACGTAAAAAATTGCAACACAATTATACGCGTAGCGGGGGGATTCTCTCAACTCAGAGGAACTATTTATTTCTAGTACTAATTCATGGTAGGCCTATGTGTTAGTGTTTTGTTTTAAAGAATACCACAGGTTGGAGGATAGTTGTATAAACAATAAAGCAACAAAGATTTTAATAATTTCGTTTTAAGTACAGTCCGTTCGAAATAGCATGATAGTATTACTTAAATGGAATAAAGAACAGAGGGAACTTTGTAATTATGCTCATGGGTCCAGTGCTACACTTAAAAGATTTTTCTTTTGTTAACTTTCCCTGTTAGTGAATGAAAGCGTTTTAAAAGATAAATTTATTAATTGTTATCTTATTACATTATTATTAATTATTAAATATTACTATATTAATTAATCGCGGCTTGTGTATATAGTTGCTTGGGTTACTGAATTCCGTAAACTAATGCCAGTAAAAATATTTTGTATGATTTATATGATATTTGTATATTCCATATGATTTTCATGATTGCAAAACAAAAATTTATATTACATTTTGTAAGAATACTAATTAAAAGGGAAATTTTACTTTCGAAAAGGGACTTTTTATTTTGAAAAGTTATCACCATTCAGAGACTTCCTATCGTGCTATTTCGAATGGACTGTTCTCTAGAAATTAAAAAATTTAGTGTGAAACATCCACACAAATTTCTTTTGCCAGTTTCAACAGTGAACACATAACTATGTTTAATCATGAGTAAACTATGGAAAATGGAAAACTTAACCTTATTTTAATCATGTTTGAATGACTATAAATGAAATCAACCTCTGTATGACTTAGCATATTAGACTTCAGCGTCAATTCACAAGTTGTCGCTAAACTAGCCCTGTAGAAAAAATTCTTAAAATAAAATTTGTAGGTTTTTTAATTTGCTGTAACTCTATAATGCACTTTTGTTGGGAAATTACTAAGATCGCAATCTTATAAAATCCCAGTTTTTACAGATTTTGATAAAAATACAGAATATTCACTAATTAAGGCTAAACTGAGCGTGGTAGAAAAATGTTTGAAATAAACGTTGTTGGTTAATTATCTACAACTTTGATTACATACGGGTTTTCCCAAAAATACATATTATGTTCGTAATCATTAGAAACAATTATCACAAGATTACTACAGAAAATGTAGTTTGCTAAATTAGGGCAATTTTAAAAAAAAAAGTAGTAGCCGTTTTTAAGACAAATCGCAAAAGTGGATAATGGCACGAATAAACTACTACTTCCGGTTGTCAATTTTGTTGAGAGTGTTCATGTCTGTCTCTTAGTAGTACCTAATTTAAGTTCCAGGTTTCAACTTTGCGTTGTTGAAACAACTTTGTGATATAAAAGTTAATAGGTTTTTTTTTTAATTTCCTACTACATAAATTACATAAATTGTATACACTTGTTCCGTAAAATGCGTATTAAGGCCGCAATCTTAAAAAAAAAATTTTTTTACCACGAAGTAACAGTGCCAAAAAATTTAAGCAGACATGGCGCTTACCCTATCTTGTAGAGCATAAAAAATGTAGTAAATAGGGCGATTTTGAAAAAAAAATTGTTGGAGCTATTTGTGACAAAATAGAAAAAAGTTAAAAATCACTCTGATAAAGTAATGCTTCCGGTAGACCGCGTTTGATGAAAATGTTTGTATTGTGTTCTAGTAGCACCTAACTGAAGTTCGAAGTTCCAACTTCGTACAATATTCCGTTCTTGAGATATTTTGTTCACACACCAATTAGTAAACACATGTTTTTTAGGTTCCGGGGCCTGTAAATGTATTTCCAGTAAACACTCGATTTCGAGAAACCGATATTTTTACATTATTTTTGCAAAATAATGTAAAAAAATTGACTAAAATTTGCCTTAAGGCATGAAAATTGTGAAAATATGTAAATATTCCAGGAAATTTGCACCTGCAGAAGGTGGATTGACATCACTGCCCGCCAGTGTTCCTGGCTGCGACTAGTTAGGTGTTCCATATCAGTCGTAACTTCCATTGTTCGTTAATATACGTGTTACGTTCGTATAATCTAATATTTCTTTAACAATCCTTGTACTGGTAGATTTGTTATCTCCTTTGTTCTGCAATTCAACGTACAAATGTTTTTTTAGTCAGTGGTGGAATTTACATGGATTCTGATCCTTTAAAAATAGTTTTCTATCCAGGAAAACACATGTTTTACCGCATCACTTAATTAAATGTGTCAGACATAAAACTAATTCCGTCCACGAAGAATGTATTTCGAAAAATCGACATTATAACAATGACTTTCTTTCCTATGTATTCTTACACGGCAAGAGAAAGTAAAAATATGTTTTTTGTTAAGCATACGCCTTTTCATTACGATTTTGTTGTTTTAGCGGATACACCGCGAATAGCGTGTTTATTATCGCGGATAATCGACAGTTTAGTGTATTTATAAAAATATTTTGTAGCTTAAATTGTTTATTAGATTTTTTGTTTGTTTTCAGGTTATTTAGGTGGTCATTACGGAATAAAAATTTTAAAAAATGAAGACGAGTTCGCAGACCAAAGCCCCGCGTAAGCAGAGCATCAACAGATCATGCCATAGTATGAACCCGAACAGGCCTGTAGAAGGCTTAAAAGGTGTCGCCAAAATACGTACTCGTTCAACAATCAACCGCCTTCAGATGTATCGCAATTTCAAACCGAAACGCGATCGAACCGGTAAAATCATACATCCAGCACCATTTCAAGGTAGATTACCATCTGGCACGATGGCCAGAGTCGAACCCAACCGTAAATGGTTCGGTAACTCCAGAGTAATCGGGCAAAACGCATTACAAAAGTTCCAAGATGAATTAGGTAAAGCTGTTACCAATCCGTACGATGTTGTAATGAAGATGACAAAATTGCCGATCACTTTGTTAAATGAAAAAGCGAAACATTCAAGAGTTCATATTTTGGAAACCGAATCGTTTGAAAACACTTTCGGCTCAAGGAAAACACGGAAGAAACCGAATATAACTGTACGCGATGAAAATCACCTATCTGAAGTCGCACAAACGGTCGAGGAGAGTTACAATGAAGAGAAAGATTACGATAAAATTCGGGAAGATACTGGTGTGAAAACTGCTACCCGTGAATTGATCATGAGCGCCGGGCAAAGCAAGCGTATTTGGAACGAGTTATATAAAGTAATAGATTCATCTGATGTCATAATAATGGTATTGGATGCTAGGGATCCTCAGGGTACTCGATCGAAGCATATCGAAGAATTTTTAAAGAAGGAAAAGCCACATAAACATCTAGTGTTCTTGATAAATAAAGTTGATTTAGTACCGACTTGGGTCACTCAACGATGGGTTGCGATTTTAAGTAAAGAATACCCTACGGTTGCTTTCCATGCTTCGCTACAACATCCTTTTGGTAAAGGTGCAGTTATCAATCTATTGAGACAATTCGCTAAATTACATACCGAACGTAAACAAATTTGTGTCGGATTCGTTGGGTATCCAAATGTCGGAAAAAGTTCAGTTATAAATACATTACGTTCAAAAAAAGTTTGTAAAGTTGCTCCGATCGCTGGTGAGACAAAAGTTTGGCAATATATTACACTAATGCGTCGAATTTATTTAATAGATTGTCCTGGTGTTGTATATAACACAGCTGAAAGTGAAACTGACACAGAAAAAGTTTTAAAAGGTGTAGTTCGTGTTGAATTAATACAATCTCCTGAACAATATATACCAGCCGTTTTAGACAAAGTTAAGAAAGAACACATGTCAAGAACTTACAAAATCGACGATTGGGAAGATTGTGATGATTTCCTTAAAAAGTTTGCCCATAAAAGTGGAAAATTAGTAAAAGGTGGTGAACCTGATTTATCAGTGGTTTCTCGAATGATTTTAAATGATTGGCAACGTGGACGTTTACCATTCTACACACCTCCTGAAGGTTTTGAAATACCCAATTCTAAGATCAGTGAAATACCTTCAACCTCAAACACAAATGATAATGAACTTATCAATAACAATTTTGAAGATAAAAGTATTGAGGAATCTTCAGTAAATGATGATTCAACAATCAAAAAATTACCGTCAAATTTCACATTAGTTCAAGATTTTAGAAAAATTCGAGTCGTTAATGAATTCCCTGGAGAAGAAGATCTACTTGATACATCTATCATAGAAAAGGATAAAGAAGATAAGAAAGTCAAGAAAGAAATCCGCAAACGAAAGATGTTAGAAAAAGAAGAAACATCCTCAGATACGTTCTCTGAGGCAGAAGATGTAAATGAAAATATGAATGATATCCCTGAGGTTGTTCCTAAGAAAAAATCGAAACTATTGACTAGTCGTCAACGTAGAGCTTTGTTAAGAAAAATTAAGCGAAAGAAGACTGGTAGTGATTTCTATGAAGTTACGAATGTTAAAAATCGCAACAGGGAAAGAAAGGTTCCAAAACAGAATAAAAATGTTAAGAAAAATTAAGCGGAAGACCGGGAGTGATTTCTATGAAGTTACGAACGTTAAAATTCTTAACTGGGAAAGAAAGGTTTCAAAACAGAATAGAAAGTAAAATTGTTAAAGTTCTCTTATGTCAAATAAAAAAATAAATGTTGGTGTACAGTTTTTTCGTCTAGTTGATTTACCTTTACTTATCTCACCTTATATATCTGCATATTTACAAATTAAATAAAAAATTTTGAATGAAACTCACACAAATTTCTCTTACCAATGTAAAAAAAACATACCCCATGTTTAATCATGAATGAATGGCGTAAAACGAAAATCAACCCCTGTAAAACTTAAAAATATGGAAAATCACTAATTTAGGCTAAACTAGGCTCTGCAGCTAAACAAAAATTTTAAAAACAAAAATTTCTCTTAACCAATGTAACAAAACATAACCCATGTTTAATCATGAATGAATGGCGTAAAACGAAAATCAACCCCTGTAAAACTTAAAAATATGGAAAATCACTAATTTAGGCTAAACTAGGCTCTGCAACTAGAAACAAAAATTTTAGATTTTATTAATTTCCTGTAACTTAATTTATGTAGACCTATATACTCATTTGTCGTAAAATGCATACTACGGCCGAAATAATTAAAATTTCCGATTTTTACCAATTTTGATGACTAAAATTATAGTAGGCCTACTGTAACACGAGCCATATTCTTAAAAGAAAGGTCAATTGTAAATATTTCATTTTATTGCCAAACGACCGTTTAGTCATAAAATGAAAAATTTACTAGAAAAATTATTACTGACAGTTTTTGTATACGTAGTAGAGAAGACTGCTCATAACGGACAGGTGGGGTGTCAAATTTTTTACACTCAATCTGTTCGTTGCAGGGCTAAAATAAATAGTTCTGTTTCTTAACACATGGTCAGCCAATTAAATGACTGAATCATTTAAGAACAGAAGAGGTAGAGGTGTTAGACACTAATCAGAGTTATCTCCTCTGAAAGTAATGCATTTCATTATACAGCCAGACCCTGTGGTGAATGAAGTGAAGGTGTCATTTGCAGAGTGGAAGATATGTGCTTTTCAGAGGGCCCGGCATGCTGATAAGCATACTTTTCCACTCAGTGAGGAAGGCAATTGTAAACCACCTCACTCCTCGTTTTACTTAGTAAAACCTCTACAGGTTCAAACCAGCTTTTTGGCTGATGACCTAACAACAACAGTAGAAAAGAGACAAAAGAACTGTCACTGTGAAAGAGTCACTGTTACTTATAATTCACGGTGACCACAATTATTCATATAGTAACCGTTCCCCAGTCACTGTTACAAAGATCGCTTACTCTTTTGTCACTGGAAGACAGGACGACACGGCGAATGTGCACTGTACTTCAACAGATATAGTACAGACCTCTCGTTCTCCGGTCACTTTTTACAAAAATCAGTTACTTACTCGTTCACTGTCACTTTTAAGAAAGACCGAATACTTTACATTAGAAACTAGTGAAGAAATTCACTCACTCATTCACTGTTCACAAATTATTAATAGACAAAACGACATAATAGCTAAGTACGATATGTTTGTCTGTTCCTGGGCTTAGTGCTCTCCTTTGATAACCGGCACGTCCATTCTCTTTTACTTCAATTTTTACGCACTCTTCTCTCTCGCTCTTTCTCCCTCTCTCTGCCTCTTCCCCTTGTTATGTTTTTCACCTACTAGACCAGTGTTTCCCAACCGGTGGTCCGTGAGAGTCCGGTGACTACTTATAAAAAAGTAATATTTTCCCGTAATTAAATCAAAGTTACGATTTTCATTGAACAAGATTAAGTAAATACATTCAAGATTCAGATTAAGTAAAGGTAGAAGAGTTGTGGTGTAAGAAAGCCCTGGGCTTCCCAAGATTCGGCAAGTAGCTTTGCGGTATCTTATGATTTTTTTCAACCACTTATTTGTGTGAGCAGGGATTCTCTAATTTATTGTTAATTAAAAACAAAACGAAATCGGCTAAGTGTAAGCAGTGATTTGAGAGTAGCTCTTAGCAAGAGCCTAAAACCTAGAATTCCTCAGCTAGTCAAAAAGATTCGGGCACAAAAGTCGCATTGAAATTTTCATTTCATTTTTCTTCTTCTTTCAAACAGGGATTAGGCCATGGCCTGTTCCGACTCACATTCAGCTTATATTAATAATTTTAGAAAACGTCTATATTAAATATGTAATTCACATTTTATCAATGATAAATTTAAGTCTATCTTATAACATTTGTTTTTTGTTTTTTTCCTTATGGTATAATCATTGCCACCTTTTCCGTGGCCTGCCTATACCTCTTTTGCCTACCGGTTGATACTTGTAAATTTTTAGTGGAAGCCTATCAGCTGACATTCGTTCAACATGTTCTTTCCACTGTTGGCGATACGATGCAACTCTCTCATTTTTAATTCATTTTTTAAATTTTCATTGTTATTTTCGACTAAGTAAATTCTGTATTCCTTATTTTATTAAAAGACAATTAAAATTAAAATATTTTTACTTTTTGTGATGTAGAATGTACCATACTTTCTGAAAATAACAATTATTTGTTTGTAATAATAGTTTCTTAATTAATAATAATAGTTTGTTTCTGAAAAATTGTTTTATTTAATCACCTTTTAATTTGGTTACAACTGATAAGATATATGCAATAACGTAATGGGTAGTCCGTGGTAGTTCACTTTCAGGCTGAGTGGTCCGCAGACCACTGCGGGTTGGGATCCACTGTACTAGACTAAACAAAACGAGGGTAGTTCCTTTACATTTCTGATCGCGGTAGCATAATTAGGCCTATATTAGTGTTATTTTTATTGCACCACGCTCTACCTAGCTATTTTATTTATATTGTGCGCTGTCGCTGTTAATTTCTTTCAGTGTACATTGTTTCTTGTACTTTCTCTTTTTTACACAAAATTTTCTTTTATTAATAATTTTGGATACCTTGTGTTAATCAGTTTTAGGCTAAATTTTTATTTTAGTTATATATGCAGTTCATTTTTTAATTTATCAAAACTTCAGTTGTTATCATGAAATAACAACTGAAAACGTTATTGTTATTATTTCATGATAACAACTGAAAAATATACTAAGTATGTACACAGTTATTACTAAATCACTAGTAACTATTAAAAGTAACGGTGAACGCAAAATCACTGTCACCGTGATCACGGTGACTGGTTGAAACAGTGAACGCTCTTCACTAATACGTAGTTGCCGTTCACTTTTATGCACTTCGTAAAGCAGCACCGGCTTCTTTAACTTCTAAATAGAAGTAGGTGCCTGAAAATTGAACCAGTTGACAACGGAAGTCTTGAGTTCCTCCCATTCATTTTCTCCATTGTTACTGTTGACCAGACAAAAATGTCTGCACCAACGCAGAAATAAAACAGTCAATGCATGGTGCCGTTCTACTTCAAAACAAAAAAAAAATCAAGTGAACTCCTTACAAGAGTCGGAAAATTATGACTAAGTTTTCTGTGACGAAATTTGTTGGGCCGGCCGCATTGGCGCAGTTGGTAACGTGCTCGCCTCTCATCATGCGGTCTTGGGTTCGAATCCCATTCAGGCATGGCATTTTTTCATACGTTACAAACTATCATTTCATCCTTCACCGTCTGCATTAGCAGTAACTGCAGAACAGTCGGACGTTAAACCAAAAAAAAAAAAAAAAAAAAAAAAAAAAAAAAAGAAATTTGTTGGAACGTCAACAACAAATTATAGCTGACTTGTACTGTGACACGCTTACCAACCTTACAGGTGTAATCCTTTGACTTCGCGGGAATTGTCGTCCAAAATAATTCTCTTTTATGACAAGCTGCGTACTGACACCGCTGCTTTCTATACGAAAGCACTCTGCCCGTAACAGACAGGTGGAGTGTCAAATTTACACTCAATCTGTTCGTTGCAAGGCTAAAATTTCAGACCCCCTGAACCCAAAAATCATGTTTTTAGCGATTGGTCTGTGTGTGTGTGTGTGTGTGTGTGTGTGTGTGAACAGAATATCTCAAGAACGGAACATCGTACGAACTTGAAACTTAAGTTACATACCACTACCGGACCCGACACGAACATTTTCATCAAAATCGGTCAACCGGAAGTAGTAGTTTATTCGTGTAATTTTTCACTTTTTTGCGATTTTCTCAAAAACTGGTCCTACGATTTTTTTTTAAATCGCCTGGTTTACTCAATTTTTTATTCTCTACAAGATAGGGTAGGTGTCATGTTTACTAAAATTCTGGGTGAGGCTGTTTTCACGTAAAAACATAGTTTTTTTAAGATTACGGCTTTAATATGCAATTTAGCGCAAACATTTATCTAATAAAAGTTGTAGAGAATTTAAAATCCTACAACTTTTATTTCAAACATTGTTTTGTATAACGCTTATTTTAGCAGTAATTAGCGATTTTCTGATTTTTTTCTCACGAAAACGTGTGAAAAATCGATTTTTTTAAGATTTCGGCCTTAGAATGCATTTTACGACAAAAGTGTATATAATAAATTTTATAGGAAATAAAATGATCTACAACTTTCATTTAAAGCATTTTTCACTACATAGCCTATTTTAGCGGGAAAGAGTGATTTTCCGTATTTTTAAGCCAAACTCAGTTCGATTTTCATTTTGCGTCTTTCACTCATGATTAAAATAAGGTTATATTTTTGAGGTTAGTTTTTTGTTTATTACTAATGTTAGGTTTATTGTTAATTATTTGCACTGGCAAGAGAACGTTGTGTGAATGTTTCACACCAGATTTTTCAAGATGGATTACTTCATAATCCAAGAAGGTGTGAAAATTATAGGTATCTAGTATATTTTCAGATGAATGGGCTGTGTACCGGCAAATTGGATAAATAAACTAAAATTAGTAAATAAAGTAAAATTTAAATGTTAAATTTGCTAATATTTAATTATAAATTTGAATGTTATAGTAGTTGTGTGTTTGTGTGTGTAAACTGTGAGTAGATAGTAAATCTATGATTACAGAAATTGGACCCGCAACAACTTTAAGTATACACGATTTTGCTTTAAAATGCACATTAAGGCTGTAATCTTTAAAAAAAGGTATTACGAATTTCAGTAAACATTCCGATTACTCTATCTCTTAGATCACTAAAAATCTGGTATGAAACACTCACACAACTTTCTTTTGCCAATACAAATAATGAACAATACAACCTAACATTAGTAATGAAACATTAAGAATAAACAAAATACCATAACCTTATTTTAATCATGAGTGAATGATGCAAAATGAAAACCAACCTTAGCTTAGCCTAATAATACGGAAAATAATTTTTTTGCTCTAAACTAGGCTCTGTAGAGAAAAATGCGTGAAATAAAATTTGTAGATATTTTAATTTCCTATAAATTTGATTATAATGGATTTTGTCGTAAAATCAATACTACGGCCGAGGTCTTAAAAAATAACATTTCCTTACAGATTTTCATGAAAAAAAACTATAAAATCAATAATTACCGCTAAACTAAGCATTATACAAAAAAGGTTTGAAATAAAAGTTGTAGATTTTTAAATTGTCTACAACTTTGTTTACACTGTTTCTCTAGAATGCATATTAAGGCTGTAATCTTTAAAAAACCATTTTATTCTACGAGGGAACAGCCTCCCCAAGAATTTCAGCAGACATGGCGCCTACCGTATTCTTGTAGAACATACAAAATTTAGTAAAAACAGTTCCAGTTCAGATGCCGTGCAGTGTGGACGTGTATACGCGCTCCGAGCCGTTCAATTTATACTGAATATCAATCTGTTCAAATTGATTGTCTTTCAGTTGCGAACAAATTGTGTAAACCGTGAGTTGTGTAGTATATTCTTTTACAATGAGTAGTTCAAGAAATAATAAGTTAAAAAAAGACAATGATACAAAAAAATTAAATATTAGTGATAGCGATAACAATGAAGTGACTGTAAACTTTATTCAAGATTTGTTGTGTGTAATGAAGGAAGAAATAATAAATGGTCAACGGAAACTTGAAAATGACCTTGGAAATTCTTTAGAGCTCTGTCATAAAAAACTAGATGATAATGCAGTTATACTTGCTAGTCAGCAAGAACTTATTAAGCAGCAAAATGAAATAATTGCTCAGCTGCAGGCTGAAAACGGCAAACTAAAAAAAGAAGTGTGCTCACTGAAGATTCGCCTGGATGATACGGAACAGTACTCAAGGTCAAACAGCCTGGAAATTTACGGTATACCAGAAGAACCCAACGAGGATGTTAACAAAATAGTGACTGACGTGGGTAAAGCCCTAGATATAGACATAAACGAAACAGCTATAGATGTTTGCCATAGACTTAAAAAAAGAAACAACCGACCGACTTCAGGAATAATTGTAAAATTTGTAAGACGCAGTGACAAGAACAAATTTTTGGACAGACGACAGGTTAAAAGAACACTATCTACTAGACACATCGGACTACCTTCGGACAATACAATTTTCATAAATCAATCTCTGTGTCCAGCGAGGAGAATCCTGCATGCAAAGGCGAGACAACTGCAGCGTGAAAATGGTTTTAAGTACGTGTGGGTTGATAGAAGTGGTGTTGTGAAAGTGCGCAAGGTGGATAAAGGCAGAGTCTACGTGATAAATTGTGAGGATGACTTAAATAATTTGGATAAGCAGGTCATGTAACCATTATTTTAATTTATAATCTTTAAGTTACATTACATTTTTATATTCCTTCTTTCTTTAACATTTTGTTTTTATAATTATTATGTATTTTTTTTCCATGTTTACTTCTTTATTTCATTTGTTTTTAATGTAAATATACATATTTTTAATAACATAACATTTTTACATATTATATGTAATTTACTTTCTCTAATGAGCCAATAAATAGTGTTACTCTTTATTATCAAAATGTTAGAGGACTAAAAACAAAAATTAGTTCTTTGTTTGAGTCCGTATTAATTAATAACTATGATGTAATCTTATTAACTGAATCATGGTTAGATGACGGCATATTTAACAATGAATTATTTGATGACAGATATGTAGTTTTTAGAAATGATAGAGTAAGGAAAAGGGGGGGAGGTGTTCTTATCGCTGTTAAAAATTCCTATCGGGTTACGTTATGCTACCAAAACAGTTCAGATATGTACGAATGTTTATGTGTTAGAATTCGCTTGAACAGATGTAATGACTTATTTGTACATGCTGTTTATATTTCTCCCAACGCAACATTAAATGATTACCAAAATTATTTTGACTTTGTCCTATCAAATGACAATATTTGTTGTAATGAAAACATAGTGGTAGGAGATTTTAATATTCCAGAGGTTATTGGTAACAAATATAATCTTTACACTGGCTCTACAATTGCTAAATGTCTTTATAATTTTATGTCTTTTATTAATTTAAGCTCATTCAATGGTATTCTAAACAAAATCGGTAGAACTTTAGATCTTGTGTTGAGTTCTCTCTCAGCTAAAGTTGAACGTTGCGATGATCCTTTGGTTCCGGAAGATAATCATCATCCCTCTATTATTGTTAATGTACCGATAAAGATTAATGATTCTGTCAGTAATTTCTCTTTAAATAGAACTTATTATAATTTCAAACGAGCAAATTTTTATAAATTATATTATTCGTTAATGTGTGTAGACTGGAAAACTTTATACAACTGTATTAATATCGAATCTGCTGTTGACGAGTTTTATGAAATAATTAATAATGTTTTTAAATTGTGTATTCCTCAAGTGAATAATATTACTAAATCTAAATATCCTCCCTGGTTTAACTCTCAAATAATAAAGAACCTTAAGTTAAAAAACAGATTTGCAAAGAAGCGAAAGCTGTCTAAATACTATGAAACTAAATTTATAGAAATTAGAGCTTCGCTGAAAAAGGATATAAAATTTTCTCATAACATTTATTTAACTAACTTAGAAAAAAATATAAAAACCTTTTGGAACCATATAAATGGTCAAAGAGCAAATAGAAATGAAATAAGATCATTTGTACTTGATGACAAAGAATTTACGGGTGATAATGTCTGTGAGGCGTTTTCAAACTATTTCTCATCTGTTTATGAAGGCTTTAATCCCACATATGATGTTAAACGCTTACATCAAAACATGGTTGACGAGCCAATTTTGGATAATTTAACCATCACGGAAATTACCCTTGATGAAGTAGTGTCAGCTATTAAGCATCTAAAATCTACAAGATCTTGTGGTCCTGATGGTATACCAGCTTATATTTTAAAAGGATGTCAGGAACTATTAAAATATCCATTGCAATTTTTATTTTCTCTATCTATTAAAAACAGGGTTTTTCCTTCCCAATGGAAAGAAGCTAAAATTACTCCAGTGCCGAAAGCTGGAAAATTAAACGACGTTAAGAATTACCGACCTATCTCTTTAATAAATTCCGTAGCTAAGGTTTTTGAATTTATAATATACAAAAAATATTCGATCATGTTAAGACTGCTATCACTCCGAAACAACATGGTTTTATGCCCTTAAGATCGACAACCAGTAATTTACTTCTTTTCACTCATTTTATATCTAAACAAATGGATCAAGGTGCTAAAACAGATGTTATATACATAGATATGGCTAAAGCATTTGACAAAGTTGATCATGATACGCTGTTAAGAAAGTTTTTCACTTTTGGTTTCTCAGTGGATCTTGTATCGTTTCTAGCTAGTTATTTATCGAACAGAAGACTGTACGTATCATTTAATAATCATGAATCCTCTGAGTTTATAATTAAAGCAGGAGTACCTCAAGGTTCCAATCTTGGTCCATTATTTTTCCTGTTACTATAAACGATCTATATCATCGATCTATAAACGATCTACCATCATCTATTCAATACTCAAGCTGTTTAATATTTGCGGATGACATAAAGCTTTACAAGGCGATAAATAATAATGATGATATGTCATTGCTTCAAAAAGACTTAGATAATATATTTAATTGGTGTACTCATAACAAACTAACTGTTAACACCAGCAAGACTAAAACTGTATCATTTACGCGTAAGAGAAATCAGCAGTTGGCAACATACAACATAAACGGTAGCTTACTAGAAAGTGTCAGTTCTATCAGAGATCTTGGTGTAATTTTTCAAAACACACTGACCTTTGATAAGCATATTGAATTGTTGATAAATGATGCGTACAGACTTCTAGGTTTTCTCATGAGAAATTCCCGATGTTTTTCTGATACTAATGTAATTACTATGTTATATTCATCATTAATAAGGAGTAAACTGGAATATGCATCAATTGTATGGCAACCTTATTCAATAGCCGCTAAATTAAAAATTGAAAAAATTCAGAACCGGTTTCTAAGGTATTTGTATTTTAAAAAGCATAAAGAAATATATCATTATTCCCTTCCGACTAATGAGCTGAGAAAATCGTTCAATATAATGTCGCTTGAAAATAGACGAGACTTGAATTCACTCTTACTGATTTACAAAATTTTGAACAATAAAATTGATATACCAGGCGTAATTGAGCACATGTCACTAAGTGCTCCATTATTAAGACCTAGGTTTAATAGATTTTTTTACATTCCCAGAAACAGAACGTTGTACCATGAAAATTCCCCAGTAAATAGAATGCTAACACTTTATAATAAATGTAATAATATTATTGATCCTTTTTCTGACAGTCAGTCATCCTTTGCAAAAAAGTGTGTTCAGTTCTTAAATTAATAACAGTATTGTACAATATACTATTACAGTTTCTAAGAGACTTTACGATAAATCTGTTCGTATTATTGACCTTTTTTGACAATCAGTTAAGTTATAAAAAAAATGTATTCCTAAATTCGAATTTTTGTTCCACGGCTCCTGTTCTGGTATTTTTTTTTCTTCTTTTTCTTTTATTTTTCTTTTCTTTTTTCTTTCTATCTTTAATCTTTTTTTTCTTTTCTTTCCAAATTATACTGTAATTTATTTGTAAGTATATAGGCCTACAGTAAATGCTTCTTTTAGATTTTTATGTTTGTTTGTGTGTATTATATTCAATCTTATATCATTATATTATTACATAATTATATTATATACTATCATATTAAAATATTATATTCATCATGGTCATATTTTATATTCTTCATATTCATTATATTATTCATATTATTATTATATTATTCATATTCATATGTTATAATCATTAGTACATTCATTATTATATTGTAGGTTATGAATATAAGGTTATAATTTTGTAGGTTATAAGCATCATTATTGTATATATTATAAGCTAATTAAATTATGATTGTATTGTTATGTATGTTTTAAGAGAGCAGTATTGGGTCTTACCTGTTGCTCTTACATGTAAAACTTTATTAAATAAATAAATAAATTAGGCGATTTTTTTTAAATCGTAAGAGCCGTTTTTGAGAAAATCACAAAAGTGAAAAATGACACGAATAAACTACTACTTCCGGTTGACCGATTTTGATGAAAATGTTCGTGTCGGGTCCTTTAGTAGTACCTGACATAAATTTCAAGTTTCGACTTCATATGATGTTTCGTTCTTGCGATATTGTGTTCACAGACACACACACACACAC
The DNA here is from genome assembly GCA_035578175.1 of Catonia carolina. Lineage (NCBI taxonomy): Eukaryota > Metazoa > Arthropoda > Insecta > Hemiptera > Achilidae > Catonia > Catonia carolina. The sequence goes on from JAQMRL010000007.1 coordinate 2,364,250, forward strand.
ACACAGACCTCGACCAATCGTTTTTTGGGTTCAGGGGTCTGAAAACTTGTATATCCGGTGAAAACTCGATTTCGAAAAATCGACATGAAAACAATAACTTCCTTCCTATATATTCATATAGGCTAGAAAAAGTAAAATATATATTAAATGAGGGGATTTAAAAAAAAATCGGAGTCGTTTTTGAGAAATTGCAAATACAATGCTCTATTTAACGGACTAATTAGGAGATTCTGATGTCCGTTGTTGTGCAAGTCCGTTGAATTGAAAGTCATGCAATTACAACACTATCTGTCACGTATGTTTCTATAATGTGTTATAAACATTGAATTTACTTTATAGCCTTATTCTTATCACAACTTTTAGGAAGAACTTACCCTACGAGGAGAACTGCAAAGCGTCGTACAATAAAACAAAATAAATCGCCGGCTAAAACACTAATTTCTTTTTTATTTTATGTTTTTTCCAAAAAAATAATACTGAATAGTAAAGTAATGGCAAATAATTTTAAATTACTGTTGTTAAATTGCATCATACTGATTAAAACCACCCAATTAAATAAAAACCTATAGCTACTATACTGTGCAAATTAAGTGGGACCTGCTATTTTTACTTTCTCTGTATAGGAAGGAAAGTATTGTTTTCATGTTGATTTTTCGAAATCGAGTTTTCACTGGATCTACACGTTTTCAGACCCCCTGAACCCAAAAAAAACATGTTTTTAGCGATTGGTCCGTGTGTGTGTGTGTGTGTGTGTGAACGAATATCTCAAGAACGAAACATTATACAAACTTGAAACTTTAAACTTGAGTTAGATACCACTAGAGGACCCGACACGAACATTTTCATCAAAATCGGTCAACCGGAAGTAGTAGTTTATTCGTGTAATTTTTCACTTTTTTGCGATTTTTTCAAAAACGGCTCCTACGATTTTTTTAAAAATCGCCTCATTTACTAAATTTTTTATGCTCTACAAGATACGATAGGCGCCATGTCTGCTGAAATTCTTGGGGAAGCTGTTCCCTCAAAGAAAAAAATGTTTTTTAAAGATTGCAGCCTTAATATGCATTCTAGGGAAAAAGTGTAAACTAAGTTGTAGAAAATTTAAAAATCTACAACTTTTATTTCGAACCTTTTTTGTATAACGCTTAGTTCAGCGGTAATTAGTCATTTTCTTGGTTTTTCATGAAAATCTGTAAAGAAATTGGAGTTGGTTTTCATTTTACATCATTCACTTATGATTAAAATTAGGTTATGTTTTAGAGATTAGTTCTTTGTTTATTTATATTGTATTATTACTAATATTAGATTATATTGTTCGTTATTTGCATTGGTAAGAAAAAGTCGTGTGTATTTCACACTAAATTTTTCTTAATAAAAGTTAACATTTCTTAGATTTTTGTAATTTACAAACCGTTTTATTTATTTAGGTAGCTAGTCCGTTAAATCGAGCATTGGCTGTAGGTGAAGAGTCGCACGAGAATAGACTACTACTTCGGTTAACCGATTTTGGTGAAAATGTTCATGCCGGGTCCCTTCTTGGTACCTAATTCAAGTTTCAACTTCGTTCAATATTTCGTTTTTGAGATATTCTGTGAAAAATCGACATGAAAATGTTTCCTTCCCTACATTCCATATTGGGTAAGAGAAAGGGAAAATATCCATTGAGAGGGTATTATAGGTTAAATAATTTTAATAATGTTAAATAATAGCTAATGTTAAAAAAGTTTTAAAAATTTCATGCAATTTGTGTCCCTTATCTATTCAAAGGTACAATACAACAAAATAAAATCATTCTTAATGATGATGATACCAATGTAATATATTTCAAGAGTTGTTTTACCGATGATAATATATTTGGGTTTTTTCTTGTAATGTATTTGTTTCTCCCAAGTAGGTTTAAAGTAGATTACAATCATTATCTTCTAAAAAATACATCGGACTTAAGTCCATTAAATCAGATTAAAAAAAGCCGGAATACAAATAACGGGCTTAACTTTTTCACGTATACTTAAGCGGTACTTCATTTTTACGTATTTTAAAAGCCATTTTTAGAGGTATTTTAATGATAATTGTAAATAATATCTCCAGCCAAATAAAAACGTTGACCAGATAAAATTATTCTTAAAAATTTGGTTTTAAATAATTGCATGACTTTCTCTTGCCAGTTTAAATAATGATCATAACGATAAAGATTTAATCATGAGTGAATAAAGCTAAATTAAAATCAACTTCTGGAGGACTTAAAAACACAAACATCACTAAACACTAAACTGTACAAAAAATGATTGACATTAACGTTGTAGGTTTTTTAATTTACGTTTTTGCGTCATCAGTCTCTCGACTGCTTTGATGCAGTTCTCCAAGCTGTTCTATCTTGCGCAAGTCGTTTCATATCTACATACCAGCAACACCCTACATCTTTTGTAGTTTGCTTTAATTTTCTATAATTGTGATTATATATTATATTTTTGCTCTAAAATGAATAGTAAACTTAAAAAACTCATTATTAACCACGAGAGCTCAGCTTCCCTACGAACTTCAGCAGACATGGCGCTTACCCTATCTTGTAGAGCATAAAAATAAAGTTAACAAAGCTATTTCAAAAAACCCGTTTTTGTGAAAAAACAAATTCGTACGAAATTAAAACTTGGAACATATGTTAGGTACAAGGGGACCCGAAGCGAATATTTTCATCAAAATCGGTCAACCGAAAGTAGTACTTCATTCGTGTAATTTTTCGCTTTCAAATACTCATTTACTACATTTTTTATGCCCAACAAGATAGGATAAACGCCATGTCTGCTGAAATTCGTGAGGCTGTAGCCTACTCTCGTGGTAAAAAAATATTTTCTTAAAGATTTCGGCTTTAACTTGCATTTTAGAGCAAATGCGAATACCGTGCTTCCCAACATATTTGACAATTTTACTACCAACATTAATTTTATAATAAAGAGAAAATAATTGAAGAGCTTAGAGGATGAAGGTGCTATGTAACAAAAATATAGTTTAGTGGAAATTGCTATGAAAAAACTAAGGTTTCCCTACATGAAAATTTTGTTTTATGCAATTAAAAGTTCTTAAAATTTTACTTTTTGTCATTTTTTATTTGATTTAACGAGCATCGACTACCATTGTCATATAACTTGGACACCTTACAACCATTATTCTTACGCATACAATACTTTCATCAACTAAAAAGTCTTTATCACTGTATCATCTATAAATGGATTAACAACAATTTAATAATACAAAATCCTCATAAAATGTTTTGTCAGACATTTTTTTTAAAGGAACACACAAAGCATATTAATAATGATGAATGTTCATTACTAGATTTAACTGTTATTACTCTAAAAAGATGTCTATTAGGCTCTAGTGAATTATGGTAGAAGGTGTCAAATGATCTTCAACATCTTATTCCTCTACAAACCTTAAAATTAAGCTGTACATAGTCCATTCATCACTTAGTATTTCTGTAAACTGTAAATATACAGCTTCTATGTCATTTAAGTAACTAAGTATGCATTTAACACCTTCAGCAATCACTAAAAATAAATTTTTGAAAAAATGTTACATAGCTTCTTCATCCACTCAGCTCTTCAATTGTACTTTTATTACTCCAGACGTTTGGAACCAGAATAAATAAGAGTATTCAAAAGATTTTAGTACCAACCTTATTATTATTAATAAAAAGACAAAAATGTTATTCAATTTCGATATAATATGTTGTCTGATCAATAGCCGTAAGTATAAAGTAGTCAGTTTAATTTTACTTTCTCTTGCCTACAAAATCTTATTATTACAAGGGTGAAATCTTACTTTTATTACTCCTGTCGTTTGGAAACAGAATAAAAATGAGTCTACAGTCTACTAATAAAAATGAGTTTCGATATAATATGTTGTCTGATCAATAGCCGTAAGTATAAAGTGGTCAGTTTAATTTTACTTTCTCTTGCCTACAAAATCTTGTTATTACAAGGGTGAAATCTTACTTTTATTACTCCAGTCGTTTGGAAACAGAATAAAAATGAGTCTACAAAAGAATTTAATAGCTAATAATTTAATTATAATTAGTTAATAAAAAGACGAAATGTTATTCAATTTCGGTAGGCCTATAACGTGGTACCTTAAGAAAAATTTCTAAAAAATTTTAAGAAAATTTTCCCGTATGCTGCTGACTGTTCAGTAGTTATGCGCGTTTAGACGTCAGTTGAAGTTTACCTTTTGATATCGTACGAGAGTCGTGAGTTCAAATCCTACACCAATTAATTTTTTTTAAATGATCATTGATAATAATTTAAATTAAATAATGAAAAACATTTGAAATTATAAACAGCAATTTTTAATTCATAAAAATATTTTAGTGTATAATTTTTTTTCTCGTAGGTAGATAAAGTTTTGGTGTTATAGGAAAATGTTAAAGATTAGGTGGGTGGACAAAATAAGTAATTTAGAGGTTCTTAGGCGAGAGAATGAAGAAAGAAGTATACGGAAGCATCTTACCAGAAGAAGGGATAGGCTAGTGGGGCATATCTTAAGACATCCAGGTATTGGTCTATTAATAATGGAGGATAATATTAAGGGAGTGAATCGCAAGGGGAAGGCAAAGGTTAGAATATTTAAAACAAGTTACAAAAGATGTAGGTTGTTACAGTTTTGTAGATATGAAAAAACTTGCGCAAGATAGAACAGCTTGGAGAACTGCATCAAACCAGTCGAGAGACTGATGACAAAAAGAAGATAAAGTTTACTATAGATAAAGTTGCTAAAAAATTCTAATTGTGACTTACTACAATCCATCTCAAATAACTTATAAAATATATAAAGCTAACGACAGAATTACATTTTACTTTTTCAATGACTAGTAATCAGATTGGATGTATTAAGTTAACAATTTTTTTTAAATATTTTTGATGAGATTATTTAGCAAAAAAAATAAATAAAAAATTTTTAGTTAGTGGGGGTTCAAACTCAGACTCTCGTACGATATATCAAAAGTAAAATATTAGTGACCTCTAAACTCGCAAAGTTACTGAACAGACATCGACATACGCGAAATTTTTTTAATGTAAGTACCGCGCTACATCGAAATTAAAAAATGTTCTATCTTTTTATCAATTGTAATTAAATTATTAGCTATTAAAATCTTTTGTAGATTCATTTTTATTCCAAACGACTGGATTAATATAAGTAAGTTTTCACCCTTATAATAAGATTAATATTGGCAGCCGGCCGCATTGGCATAGTTGGTAAAGTGCTCGCCTCTCATCATGCGGTCTTGGGTTCGAATCCCATTCAGGCACGGCATATTTTCATACGTTACAAAAATCATTTCATCCTTCACCGTCTGCATTAGCAGTAATTGCAGAACAGTCGGACGTTAACGCAAAAAAAAGAAAAAAAGACAGTACATTGTCCAATGTTAATTTCCCTGTACGTCAGTTTTTTTTGGGAAGCTCTGTGTATTCATATAGGACAGAGAAAGTAAAAATAGGTAATATATTTCATTATTTACATTGGCAAGAAAAAGTCGTCTGAGTGTTTGACACCAGATTTTGTGTTTGTACAGCTGGAAAATAAAATAAAATAAGTTAAATACAAAATTTGTCCGGGTGCGTAAGTTGGCAACAATTAACCTGTAAACAATGATTAACACCGTCAAGTGTAAAGTAAAGGGAATTTTTGAAAATAATAGTGAGTATTGGTATCACTGACATAATAAAAAGGACGGACGGTTTTATAATTGAAAATTAGATGGGGTTTCAAGTGGTTATTCGTTCCGAGTTAATAATAATGAAAAAATTTAAAAAAAGAGTTGAAAAGAAATAAAAAATATTTTTGTGTGGGTGTATAAATTAAAGAGAATTTTCATGCTGTTGTGTTGGTAATAGGTATTTCACTTAATTGTATTGTTGGGCTATAGAAGTTAAATTAAGTTTTCGCTGAAGAGGTTCCTGCTATTTAAGCGTATTTCTGGTCTTGACGTTCAAAATTCAAACCTGTTAAATAAATACCGATCTTATTTAACAGGGCCCCACATTTCCGTTTAATAAAAGGTAAAAGTATTCCAGTTGAGAAAAATCTAAGCGAAACACGCACATGTCTTTCTCTTGCCCACGTAAATAATGTAGAATATAATTTGCTTTTTCAATGAGTAAACTATGCGAATGAAAACATAACCTAATTTAAATTATGAGTGTACGACGCTAAATGAAAACCAACCTTTGCTGAACTTAATAATAGGTACGGAAAATCGCAAATTGACGCAAAATCAGGCTCTGTATAAAAAAATTACAGTAAAATGTACAGTCAGACCACAATCTTTAAAAAGTCCCATTTTTAACAATTTCAATGAGAAAATATATATAAAATCATTTACTAACGTTAAACTAAGCGCTATAGAAAAATCCGGTGTGAAGCACACACAAATATCTCTTGCCAATGCAAATAGTTAACAATATAACCTAACATTAGAATAAAACATTAAAAATAAACAAAAAAGCTAACCTTAATAAGAATAATCTAATTTTAATCATGAGTGAAAGACGCAAAATGAAAATCAACCTTAGTTTGGCTTAAAAATACGGAAAATCACTCTTTCACGCTAAACTAGGCTCTATAAAGAAAAATGCTCTAAATAAAAGTTGTAGATCTCTTAATTTTCTATAAATTTGATTGAATACGTTTTTGTCGTAAAATGCACACCAAGGCTGAAATCTTAAAAAATCTACTTTTTTACAGTTTCATGAAAAAAACAGAAAATCGCTAATTACCGCTAAACTAAGCGTTAGCCTATACAAAGAAATGTTGGAAATACAAATTGTAGGTTTTTAAATGTTCTACAACTCTGATTATAACATTTTTACGCTAAAAATTCATATTAAAGTCGCAATCTTAAAAACCAATTTGTCACGAAATAACAACCTCCCAAGATATTCAGCAGACATGGGCCTACCCTATATTGTAGAGCATTCAAAATTTAGTAAATGAGGCAATTTTTAAAAAAATCGGAAGTGCCATTTTTGAGAAAATCGCAAAAAGTGAAAAAAATACGAATAAACTACTACTTCCAGTTGACCGATTTTGATGAAAATATTCGTGTTGGGTCCTCTGGTGGTATCTAACTTAAGTTTTAAGTTTCAATTTCGTACGATGTTCCATTCTTGAGATATTCTGTTCACACACACACACGGACCAATCGTTAAAAACATGTTTTTTGGATTCAGGGGGTCTGAAAACGTGTAGATCCGGTGAAAACTCGATTTAGAAAAATCGACATGAAAACAATACTTTCCTTCCTATATATTCGTATAGCAAGAGAAAGTAAAAAATTATTGAAATTAAAATAATAGGTTCTTTTAATTATCTACAACTTGAATTATATACGCTTTTGTCCTAAAAAGCATGTTAAGGTAGCACTAAAAAAACTACTGTTTCTTACGAGAGCACATCCCTCACGAATTTCAGTGGACATGGCGATAAGGTAAACCCTACTTTGTACTTTGTAGAGCTCAAAAAAATGTAGTAATTGATTTTAAACATTATTGTGGGAGCCTTTTTAAGAAAATCGCCCGAACTACTTTTGAATACTTTTGATTACTACTTTTGGTCGACCAAATTTGATGAGAATGCTCGTGTTTTCCCCTCATAGTACCTAACCCTTCACTGTATACGGGGACAGATTTGTAACGGTTTCAATAGACGAGGTGTGGCTATTAAATAACGAGGCTGATGTAGTAAACAATTTTATTTTTATTTTATACATAATCACTTATTGTCACCTTCAATATATACTTCTTCTCTATCCCTACAACGCTCAATGCGAATTTTCCATTGTTGGAAACATTGCTGGAAGTCATCTTCTGTCAGCTCCTTCAGGACACGTGCCGCTTTCTCTTTTACAGCTTCCACAGACTCAAATCTTGTCCCTTTTAATGAAGATTTCACCTTAGGGAACAGGTTGAAGTCACATGGTGCAAGATCTGTTGAATAAGGTGGATGTTCTAACACTGAGATGCTATACTTGGCTAAGAACCTCTTGACAGACAACGCGGAATGAGCTGGCGCATTGTCTTGGTGGAGAACCCATGATTTGTCCTTCCACATTTCGGGGCGTTTTCCTAACTCTTTGACGTAGTTTAGAAAGTACCTCAAGGTAGTAATATGGATTAATTGTTTGACTTTCAGGAACCCAGTGAAGGTACACAATCCCATGGATATGAAAAAAAAACAATCATCATTCCTTTAAATTTTGACTTCCTCATGCGAGCTTTTTTGGCTCTCGGTGAAGTTCGGCTCTTCCAGTGCATGGATTGGCGCTTCGTTTCCAGATCATAAGAAAAAAAACCACGTTTCATCACATTTTATTATCTACTACCTGTTTCCTAAGGTGAAATCTGCATTAAAAGGGACAAGGTTTGAGTCTGTGGAAGCTGTAAAAGAGAAAGCGGCACGTGTCTTGAAGGAGCTGACAGAAGATGACTTCCAGCCCTGTTTCCAACAATGGAAAATTCGCATGGAGCGTTGTAAAGATTGAGAAGGAGTGTATATTGAAGGTGACAATAAGTCATTATGTATAAAATTAAAATTAAATTTTTTACGTCAGTCTCGTTATTTATTAGCTCACCTCGTATTAGCATTTTTCTTTCTATTTTATATAAATATAGTCTGAAACACTCTCACAACTTTCTCTTGTCAATGCAAATAATGAACAATAAACCTAACGTTAGTAATAATACATTACAAATAAACAAAAAACTAACCTCAAATATAACCTTCTTTTCATCATGAGTGAATGATGCACAACGAAAACCAACCTCTGTTTGGCTTAATAATACGGGATATCACTCTTTCACACTAAACTAGGCATTGTAGAAAAAAATGTTTGAATAAAAGTTGTAGATCTTTTAATTTCCCATAAATTTGATTACATACACTTCTGTCATAAAATGCACACTAAGGCCGAAATCTTTAAAAAAATCCATTTCTTTACTTTTATGAAAAAAAAAACAGATTATCACTAATTACCGCTGAACTAAGCGTTATACAAAGAAATATTTTAAATAAAAGTTGTAGGGTTTTAAATTGTCTACAACTTTTATTATTTATATACTTTTGCGCTAAAATGAATATTAAGACCGCAATCTCAAAAAAAAACATTTTTTTCTACGAGAGATCAGCGTTCGCTAGAATTTCATAAAAAATGTAGTAAATGAGGCGATTTTTAAAAAAATCGTAGGAGCCGTTTTTGAGAAAATCGCAAAAAAGTAAAAAATTGCACGAATACACTGCTACTTCCAGTTGACCGATTTTGATGACAATGTTTGTGTCGGGTCCGGTAGTAGTATCTTACTTAAGTTTCAAGTTTCAACTTCGTACGATGTTCCGTTCTTGAGATATTTTGTTCACAGACACCACACACACACACCAACCGCTTTTTTGGATTCGGGGTCTGAACACGTGTATATACGGTGATACACTTTACGTTTACTGATTTCTCGATTGGTGTTAAAGTTAGAAATTTCCGTATTTTGTATAAAATTATGAAATGGTTTTGAAAGCATAAGAGAAAATAAATACTACAGATTTTTTTTATTTCCTATAACTTTAATTGTAGCGTATACATTTTCGTCCCGAAATGCATAATAAGGCCGCAATATTAAAAAATCTCATTTTTTACCGATTTTGATGAACAAAATACAGAAAATGACTAATTGATGCTAAACTAAGCGTTGTAGAAAATTATGTTCGAAATAAAAGGTGTAGGTTTTTTATCTACAACTTTTATTATATACTTATTGCTCTAGAATGTATATTAACGCCGAAATAAAAAAAACCATTTTTTTACCGCGAGAGTACAGGCTTTGCAAAAATTCCAGCAGTCATGGCGCTTACTCTATCTTATAGAGCATAAAATATAGTAAATGAGGTGATTAAAAAAATGGTAGAAGCCATTTATGAGAAAATCGAAAAAAATCGTGTTTTTTCGTTCAGGGGTCTGAAAGTGTATACCCGGTGAAAAATCGACATAAAAACAATACGTTACTTCCCTTTACATTCATGTAAGGCAAGAGAAAGTAATAATGTAGGCTACATTTATTTGAAGTACTTTTTGTTACAAAGCTTCGTTTAGTGATTTTTCGTATTTTTAAGTTCGAAAGAGTTTGATTTCATTTAGTGTCATAGACTAATAATTAAAATTAGGTTGCTGTGTAGGTCAACAGCCGAAAGGCTGGTTTGAACTTCTAGAGGTTTTACTAAGTCAAACAAGGAGTGAGGTGGTTTACAATTGTCTTCCTCACTGAGTACAAAAGTAGCCTATGCTTATCAGCATGCCAGGCCCTGCAAAAAGTATCTACTCTGCACCCCGCACCTCCACTTCATTCACCACAGGGTCTGGCTGTAGATGAAATTCATTACTTTCAGAAGAGATAACTCTGACTAGTGTCTTTTACACCTCTACCTCTTCTGTTCTTAAATAGTTCAGTTATATAATTGGCTGACCACGTGATAAGAAACAGAAGTATTTTTTGTAGCCCTGGAACTAGCAGATCGAGTGAAAATAATTTACACTCCACCTGTCCGTTATGGGAGAAAAAAATAAGGTTTACAAAATTAGGTTGTTTTTCAAATTACGTTGTTTGCTCATGAATGACTTATGTTTTAAATTATTTACATTGGCAAGAAAAAAACGCGTGTGTTTTACGCCAGATTTTTCTTTTTACCTGAGTTCGATATTCTTTGCATATTAATCTTTCCTATTTAACGTGCATCTATTGTTATGTTGGCAGAAATGACGTTCCTTAGAATTTTCTGGAATTCATTCTTTTTGTTTGATTGTAGAAAGCAAGGTAGAGGCTCCCGTCCCTCCATGTTGTTCGTTACGTTAGTTATAAGGACTGTAGATTGAAAAAGGTTATTTGCAAAGAGGGTTTAAATCCCACTTTCGTCCTTCCAAAGAGATTCTTTTTTTCTTAGTCACGATTTAAAAAACCCACCTCTTTTTCTATTTACGGGAAACTTAAAGAAGGATTATTTTCGCAAAATACTCGCTAGCGAACTTCGCTTCGCATCCATGGTTATTTTATTATTTTACCGATCTTATAATATTATTTATAAAAAAACTTAGTGCAAAACACTTGCATGACTTTCTCTTACTAATAAATATAATAAAACATTATATTTTATGCAATGCTTAAATTAGTAAACGGTATATAATAATATGTGGGAAATCAATAATTGCCGCTAAACTAGGCTCTGTATGAGAAAATGTTTGATTTAAGTTTTAGATATTTTTTTACTTTCTCTTGCTATATGATATATAGGAGGGAAAGTATTGTTTTCATGTCGATTTTTTGAAATCGAGTTTTCATCATTATACAATGTTTTCAGACCCCGTGAACCCAAAAACTTGTTTTTAGCGATTTGTCTGTGTGTGTGTGTGTGTGTGTGTTTGCGCGCGCGCGTGAGTGTGTGTGTGAACAAAATATCTCAAGAACGGAACATCGAACGAAATTGAAAGTTTCAACTTAACTAAGATACTACTAGAGGACCCGACACGAACATTTTCATCAAAATCAGTCAACCGGACGTAGTAGTTTATTTGTGTCATTTTTCACTTTTTTGCGATATTCTCAAAAATGGCTCCTATGATTTTTACTTTCTCTTGCCTATATGAATATATAGGAAGGAAAGTATTGTTTTCATGTCGATTTTTCGAAATCGAGTTTTCACCGGATCTATACGTTTTCAGACCCCCTGAACCCAAAAAACAAGTTTTTAGCGATTGGTCTGTGTGTGTGTCTCTGTGTGTGTGTCTGTGTGTCTGTGTGTGAACAGAATATCTCAAGAACGGAACATCGTACGAACATGAAACTTAAAACTTAAGTTACATACCACTACCGGACCCGACACGAACATTTTCATCAAAATCGGTCAACCGGAAGTAGTAGTTTATTCGTATAATTTTTCACTTTTTTGCGATTTTCTCAAAAACTGGTCCTACGATTTTTTTTAAAATCACCTGGTTTACTACATTTTTTATGCTCTACAAGATAGGGTAGGCGCCATGTTTGCTGAAATTCTGCGTGAGGCTGTTTTTACGTAAAAACATTTTCTTTTTAAGATTGCGGCTTTAATATGCATTTTAGCGCAAAACGTTATAAAAAAAAGTTGTAGAGAATTTAAAATTCTACAACTTTTATTTCAAACATTTTTTTGTATAACGCTTAGTTTAGCGGTAATAAGCAATTTTCTGTTTTTTTCTCACGAAAACGTGAGAAAAATTGATTTTTTAAACATTTCGGCCTTAGTATGCATTTTACGACAAAAGTGTATATAATTAAATTTATAGAAAATTAAAAGATCTACAACTTTTATTTAGAGCATTTTTCTCTACAGAGCCTAGTTTAGAGAGAAAGAGTGATTTTCCGTATTTCTAAGCCAAAATGAGGTTGATTTTCATTTTGCGTCTTTCACTCTTGATTAAAATTAGGTTATGTTTTTTTGAGGTTAGTTTTTTGTTTATTTCTTATGTTTTATTAGTAATGTTAGGTTTATTGTTAATTATTTTCACTGGCAAGAGAAAGTTGTGTGAGTGTTTCACACCAGATTTTTTTTAATGGTATTTACTACATTTTTTATGCTCTACAAGACAGGGTAGGCGCCATGTGTGCTGAATTTCATGGAGAGGCTGTTCTCTCAAAGAAAAACTGTTTTTTTTAAGATTGCGGCCTTAATATGCTTTTTGGGAAAAAGTGTATTATAATAAAAGTTGTAGAAAATTTAAAAACCTACAACTTTTAGTTCAAACATTTCTTTGTATACCGCTTAGCTTAGCGGTAATTTGTGATTTTCAGTTTTTTTTTATGAAAATCTGTAAAAATATGGATTTTTCAAGACTTAGTACACATTTTACGGCAAAAGTGTATGCAATCAATTTATATGAAATTAAAAGATCAACAACTTTTATTTTAAGTATTTTTCTCTACAGAGCCTAGTTTAGCGTGAAAGAGTGATTTTTCTTATTATTAAGCGAAATTAAGGTTGGTTTTCATTTGCATCACTCACTCATGGTTGAAATTAGGTTTTGGTTTTTGGGTTAATTTTTTTGTTTATTTCTGATGTTTTATTACTAATGTTAGGTTACATTGTTCATTATTTGCATTGGCAAGAGAAAGTTGTGTGAGTGTTTCACACCAGATTTTTTATTTTCGATAATTTTTGTTATATACATTTTTGCCGGAAAATGCATACTTAATCCGCAATATTTAAAAATCACTAATTACCGCTAAACTAAGCGTTATACAAAATAAGATTTGAAACATAAGTTGTAGGATTTGAAATTCTCTACAACTTTTATTATATACATTTTTACGCTAAAATACATATTACAGTCATAATCTTAAAAAAAACAATTTTTTCTACTAGAGAAGAGCTATTCCAAGAATTTCAGCAGCCATAGCATCTACACTATCGCATAGAACATAAAAAAATCTGGAAATCTGGTCGTCGAAAATTAGCTGTTAAACGGCTGACTCGCGCGACGACACTAGACCAACCCAGTGGATTAAGAATTAAAGTTAAGTAAGGAAAATTGAAAATATTTACGAACGCGCTGGGAAAATGATTGCAAGTTTTTCATAATACTGGCGGATGAGTTTCGTTTGTGAATTACCTTTCTCCTGCAACAATTTTGATTAAATAATAAAGTCTATATCTAATATTGTAAAAGAATGAATTAGTTTTTTATTGAATTTCTTATTATCGAGCATTGAAAGCATGGAAAATATAACGAAGCTCTGTTATTTAAAAATAAATTCATTATAAAACTGAAGAATGTATAGGTCTACGGGATATTAAATTTTTACTGTCTCTTGCCCTATATGAAAATATAGGGAAGGAAAGTATTGTTTTATGTCGATTTTTCGAAATCGATTTCACGCCGGATGTACCTACACGATTCCAGGCTCCCTGAACCCAAAAATCATGTTTTAAGTGATTGGTCTGTGTCTGTGTATGAACAAAGAATCTCAAAAAGGGAATATCATAGAAAGTTGAAACTTGGAAATTAAGTTACCAGTACCAGTACGGGACCCAAAACGAACGTTTTCTTTGAAATCAGTCAACTGGAAGTAGTAGTTTATTCGTCCGTTTTTCACTTTTTTGTGGTTGTTTCAAAAACGGTTCTTACGATTTTTTTAAAAAATCGTTTGTTTTATTGAGTGATGTGTCTGTATAAGCCTTCAGTTTGTGCGTAGGTGATGATATGAGGTGATTTACAGGCGAAAAAATGCCAAACTTGACCAGGAATCGAACCAGGGACCCCGGCATAGTAGCCAGTGGCGCTGACGACTACACAACAGGCCGGCCAATTTACTTCATGTTTTATGCTCTACAAAATAGCGGAAGCGCCATGTTTGCTGGAACTCTTGGAAGAGCTGTGCTTTCTGGTAAAAAAGTGTTTTTTTAAGTTTGCGGCCTTAATATGCATTCTAGAGCATGTATAAAAAATAAAGTTCGTAAAACCAAAGTTGTAGAACATTAAAAAACCTACAACTTTTATTTCAAATATTTATTTGTACAAGGCTCAGTTTAGTACCGATTAGTGATTTTTTTAACAAAACCGGTTAGAAATGAGATTTTTTTATATTGCGGCCTTAGTATGCCTTTTGCGACAGATGTATATAATTAAAGTTACAAAAAATAAAAAATGTACTACTTTTATTTCAAGAATTTTCTTCTACAGTGCTTAGTTTAGCGTCAATTAGTGATTTTCTGTATTTTTAAGCCAAACATAGGTTGACTTTTATTTTCATAATTTAGGCCTACTCATGATTAAAATTAGGTTATGTTTTTAATTTTACATGGTTTACTTGTAATTAAACATAAAATATATTTTGCATTATTTACATTGACAAGAGAAAGTCGTGCGAGTATTTTCAGATCTTTTAAATTTTTGTTACATTAATTATATTTATAATTTTGCTCTAAAATTCATTTTAAGTTGGCCCACCCAATCCTTAAAAAAAATTTACCACGAGAGCACAAACCCCCTTCATGAATTTCAGCCGACATTGTTGCTTACCCCATCTTGTAGAGAACAAAATGTAGAAAATGAGGTGATTTTAAACAAATCGTAAGAGCGGTTTTTGAGGAAATTACAAAATCGTAAAAGAAATTCACGAATAAACTGCTATTTCTGGTTGATTAATTTTGAAGAAAATGTTCATGTTTGATTCCGCTTGCGGTTCTAACCTAGATTCCAAGTTTGAAGTACACACACAAACACGTAGGCCAATCGGTAAAAACATGTTTTTGTGGACTGAAGTGGACCTAAAAATGTGTATTTTCGGTTAAAACTCAGTTTTGTAAGATCGACATAAAAACATAACTTTCCTTATCTGTATTTCATACAGGACAAGAAAAAATAATATAGGCTGCTGCGGAAAAACAGTCTTCGTTCATCACTGTTAGGGAAAACAAGTTTAGTCCAGACAAATTCGTTTAAAATCAGCTAATTATTTTGTGAAAAATAATCTAAAAATCGTTTGTCAGCTGTTTAACAGCAGATTTTCGCAAATCCTGGTAAAGGTAGTTTTCTTTACACGGATTTGAATACTAGACAGTGGTTACCGATATTTTGATGGTTGGGGTTTAACTAAGCATACTCTCTTAAGAATGGCTGGCCTGAGTCTGTACAAGCATACACCTCAATTTACACGTCATATATATCATCCTCACCTCGTTGGGTTGCTTATTGTTGTTAAATTCATCAGATTACAACGTGCATTAGCGATTTAAAACAAAAAGCCAGAAAAAGTCACCAATTTTATTTTATTTTTTTTTTATAATGCAGTCCTTCAATTTTTCCATTTAATTTTAAATTTCTAGATTTTAACAAAAAATAATATTAAGAAGAAAGTGACCAAAATAAAAACTTTTTTCTTGAAGGGGTGGAAAGTTTATATTTATAAATTTATCAGGGACACAAACGGGATTTTTTTCGTAAATTTTTTAAACTTTATTACCATAACAACCCCTTTTATAAGGGAAGGAGTGAAAAAGTAGTGCTTCATAAAAATCATCAAATCGGTATCTGCGTAATCAACTTGGTTCAAAAACAGGCAAAAAAGGCAAATCAATATCTAGTTGCAACAATATTGTCCATAATAATACACTTCCCAAAAACATTTTTAATTTTCAATTTTTTCACTATTTTATTTTCCTTTAATTTATTAACTGTGTTTAATTCTTTTTGCTGAGAGTTATTCTGTATTGATACAATGGTTACTAGAAAAACTATGGTGTGAAAGACTAACAGAACTTTCTCTTGCCAGTTCAAATAATGAAGAATATAACCAATGTTTAACCATTAGAAAATAAAGTAAAATTAAAAATACAACTTAAATTTTATCATAAATTAATAACGCAAAATGTAAATCAACTTCTGTATGACTTAAAAATAGGGAAAATCAGTAATTGACTCTAAACTAGACTGTACAGAAAAATGCTTAAAATAAAAGTTGTAGGTTTTTTAATTTCTTGCCGATTTTGATAATAAAAAACAGAAAATCAGTTGTCGCTAAAATAAAACCCTGTACAAAAAGAGTTTGAAATAAAAGTTGTGTGTTTGTAAACGTTCTATAACTCTGATTATACTCTTTTGCCCAAGAATCCATATTAAGGCTGCAATCGTAAAAAAATTCCGCAAGAGGAAAGCCTATTCAAGAATTTCAGTAGACATGGCGCTTACCCTATTTTTTAGAGCATACAAATGTAGTAACTGAGGCGATTTTTAACAAAATTCGAAGGAGCCTTTTTAAAAAAATTGCAAACAAGTGCAAAATCTCACGAATCAACTACTAGTTCTAGTTGACCGATTTTGATAAAAATGTTCGTGGGAGGTCCCCTTATAGTACCTAAATTAAGTTTTAAGTTTCAACTTCGTTTGCTATTCCGTTCTTGAGATATTTTGTTCACTCTCTCTCTCTCTCTCTCTCTCACACACACACACACACACACACACACCAATCGCTAAAAACATGGTTTTGGGTTCAGGGGTCGAAAAATGTGTATATCCGGTGAAAACTCGATTTCGAAAAATCGACATGAACACAATACTTTCCTTCCCTATATATTCATATAGGGCAGGAGAAAGTAAAATTTAATAAATTACCATTAAATAACTTTTGTTTAATAGTAAATTAAATTTAGTGTTTGTGTGTGAACAACAACCTCAAGAATGGAAGACAGTACGAAGCTGAAACTTAGTAGTACTTAAGTTAGAGACCACTACCGGACTCGATTCGAATATTTTCACCAAAATCGGTCAACCGGAAGTGGCAATTTATTTGTGCGATTTTTTACTTTTTTGCGAATTCCTTACAAAATGGCACCTTCAAAATTTGTTTAAAAATCGCCTCATTTACTACATTTTTATGCTTTAGAAAATAGGATAAGTGCCACATCTACTGAAATTCTTGAATAAACTTTTTTTCATAGAAAAAAAAGTTTTTTTTAATATTGCGATATTAATATGCATTTCAGGACAAAGATACATTATAATCAAAGTTGTAGAACATTTAAAAACCTATAGGTTTGATTTCAAACATTTTTGATGTGAAAACTTCTTTAGGTGTACCTTGCACTCTTTCTGAACAGTGAACGAAACTGAACACATCACACACAGGAACGTAAGGTCATTTTTATTCAACTCCTTAATGCGGAAACCCGATTTTTTTTACTTTGTAACCATAATGACAGAAAAGATTAAAATAGATATTCAACAGGTATTGTCAAACTTTCGTTATTTAGTTATGTATTACATAACAATAGAGTTCCCAGAAAACATTAACCACATGTATCCTCTATTGTTAAGTGAATACTGTACATACAGTTCAGTAATAAATTTTACTCGGATCGATTCAGTTGGTTTCAGTCTACGAATTCAGTTATTGTATTCTACAAGCAGTGTAATATTTTAAGTACACGAATATACGTTTTGTGCTGCGTGCTACTAATAGAGAAAAATGTATTTTGCATCAAGGTAATTTCTTGCATTTCTCCAGCAATATGAGAAGCACTGAGATACCAATTAGTATAAGTTAATAAAAATATTAATAAATTTCTTGCAAAAACAAATAATACATACAATAGTTTAGGACTTATAAATAATTAATTATGATATTAAATAATTTTCCAGAATCAATGGAGGCAACATTTGGAACGGATGCCAAAGAAGAGAATACCTTTAAAAGTGACGGAATATGTTCCAGTTGAAAGAAGGGAGGTGGGAAGATCTCGAAGAAGATGGCAGTAGTCAAGATGTACGGGTTGGAATGTCTCGTATTTGTGTAGTATACAGGATGGTTTGTAAGTTGGGAACAGGCTTATGTCTAATCCTTGATAGTAAGAAGAAGAAGATTAATTAATTTTAATTTTGTCATATTGTTTTTTGTACTCTGTTTATTAATGCACTGATGTTTTATTTGTCTATTTCTGTATCACCAGTTTCTTTAGTAATATAACTTACCAAAATAATACCGAGAATGAATATTAAAACTAATTGCTTCATTTTAAAAACCACTATCTTTATTTATTTATTTATTGATAATGTTAAGTCCATAGCCTGGCATTGTTATATTTTCTTCGTCATTCCGGTAGGGAATGTTCAACTTTGGGGAACTACCAGCAGAAGTAACATAGAGATAATTCAAAGGTTCCAAAATAAGGTTCTTCGGGCTATGGGCAAGGGCACCATGGTTTGCAAGGAATGCAGAAATACAACATTATTGCAACCTTCCTGATGTAATGGACGAGGTCAGGCGTTTTAATAGAAAATATCAGGCAGGCATGACTTGAAAGCCATGAAAACGAATTAGCCATAAATCTTCTAAATAATGCAGAAGAATTTAGGCGCCTGAAACGTTACCATGTTTTGGACTTGTCTGAAAGAGTTTAAATGTATATAAAATTTTAGTGAAAAGTATTCTATATTGTAAAATGTAAATATCTTTGTACATAGTAATTTTCTCTTTGAACACATGAATAATTGATGTAATGAGAGGTACTCAGAGTAATGAGGCCTCAACTTGTGATTTGTACATTCAAAAGATTTGCTTATAGTTTATTTTTAAAAAACTGATTGCAAATAATGTTATTTTGAAAAAAAAAAAATTCCGGTAGGGAAGATTGCCTTTACACAGGGCGATTCGGAACATCACTCTAATATCTCGGAATCTGATTTTAGAGCTTTAAATAAAATAGTTATAAATTTATTATTATTTATGAAGTGAAAATTTCTTAAGACGCACCATGCATACTTTTTACCGTGAAATTATACTTTAATTCGTATATTTTTTGTATATAATCAGTGTATCATTATAAATTGTACTCGGATCGATTCATTTGGTTTCAGTCTACTACGAATTGAGTTACTGTATAAGTGTATAAGTAAGTTGCTGTATTCTATAAGCATTGTAATATTTACAGTGAACAAGCAGGCAGATACATTTTGTGCTGCGTGTTACCAATAAAGAAAAATTTATTTTGTATCAAGGTAAGTTATCACATTTCTCCAGCAATATGAATGACTCAGACACCAATTAGTACGAGTTTATTATTACTATTATACAATATATATAAAAATGTTGTTGTTGTTTAGGTCATCAGCCGAAAGGCTGGTTTGAACCTATAGAGGTTTTACTAAGTAAAATGAAGAGTGAGGTGGTTTACCATTGCCTTCCTCACTGAATGGAAAAGTAAGCTTATCAGTATGCCGGGCCCTCTGAAAAGCACATATTTTCCACTCTGCAAATGACACCTTCACTTCATTCACAACAGGGTCCGGCTGTATAATGAAATTCATTACTTTCAGAGGAGATAACTCTGATTAGTGTCTTTTACACCTCTACCTCTTCTGCTCTTAAATGATTCAGTCATTTAATTGGCTGACTATGTAATAAGAAACAGAACTATTTATTTTAGCCCTGCAATGAACAGATTGAGTGTAAATAATTTGACACTCCACCTGTCAGTTATGGGCAGATAAAAATATTAATTGAAATTAAAAAATCATTTAAGTTTTCATTTCTATTGTGTGGTCATAAGCACACGAAATTGTTTTTCTATACCGCTTAGTTTACCGTCAATAGTGATTTACCGTATATTTTCATCAAAATCGGTAAAAAGTTAGGTTTTTAAAATTGCGGCCGTAGTATGCATTTTATGATAAAAGTTTAATAATTAAAGTTATAGAAAATTAAAAAACCTACAACTTTTATTTTACGCATTTTTTCATCAGAGTCTAGTTTAGAGTCAATTACTGATTTTCCGTATTTGTAATTCCTACATAGGTTGATTTTCATTTTCAGTTTTTCATTTTTATGATTAACATTAAATTATGTTTTTAATTTTACTTTGTTTACTAATGATTAAACATTGGTTACATTGTTTAGTAACACTGGCAAGAGAAAGTCGTGCGAGTGTTTCACGCCAATTTTTTTATAAATAATTTTTATAAGTTTAAAAGGAATTTTTATCAATTATTATTAACGAGATCCTTTGAGAACCCGGAATGAACGTTGTAATAATAATACATTACAGAGAACAAATTTACATACCTGTTGCTTTTTATTTTTTTCCTGGTGTGTTTATTTAATTTATTAATATTTGAAACACAATAGTTTTGTCAAAATTTAAAAAAAAACAATTGTTTTTTTTTGTAGAATTATTAAACGTTCTTTTGTTTGGTTCGAATCTATAGGAAGAGTCGTTCAAATAAACAAACGATGGTTTGAAAACGAGCGCTCTGTTGATGTCAACGTTTCCAACATGAATGAGAGGAATTTCTCAGTGCACAATTTTCCACTCCCCCCGTTTTACATTCACGTTCTTTCCTTTTTCATCGCATCCACCATTTTCTTTTAGATTGTTCTACCCCTTCCAATTCTTTTGCTATTATTTCGAACACTCTCATTTCTTTCATTAATTTCAAAATTTACTCCCGCGCAAGGTACATACAGATAATCATAATTTATCTCAATATTGTGTAGACTACTTCCATTTAATCAAAATATCATCCGTCTTTATGGCTTTTTAATTTTTTATCATTAGAATAATTATTAATGTACTAATATACACAGGGTGTCTTTAAAAGGTTAATCCTAAACTCTATGATGTTATTGTATAGCTAAAATAAAAAATACTTTTGGTGTAAAACCATCCCACGACTGTATATTGTCAATGTAAATAATGAATATATAAGCTAATTTTAATTATGAGTGAATGCTGTAGGACTTAAAAAATACAGAAAATCACTAATTGGTGCTAAACTAAGTTCTGTAGAATGTTTCAAATAAAAGTTGTTGGGTTTTTAATTTTCTTTAACTTTCATTATATACATTTTGTCGTAAAATGTAAACTAAGGTTGCAATGTTACAACAATCCCATTTTTCCCCGATTTTAATTTAAAAAATGAGAAAAGTTACATAAGGTATATTACGTTTTTACTTTCTCTTGCCCTATATTAATATATTGGGAAGAAAATTTATTGTAAACAAGTTGATATTTTGAATGCGAGTTTCACTGAAAATACACGGTTTAGGCCCCCTCAAACTTAAAAATGTTTTTAGCAATTGGTGTGTGTGCGTGTGCGTGCGTGCGTGCGTGCGTGCGTGTGTGAAAAATATGTTAAGAAAGGAATATCGCTTAAAAGTTGAAAGTTGGAACTTTTTTAAAATTAGGTAACTTTAGGGGATCTGACACGAACATTTTCGTCAAAATCGGTCAACCGGAAATAGTAATTTTATTTCTGAAACTTTCTTAATTTTTTGCGATTTTCTCAAAAACGACTCCTACGATTTAAAAGAAACTTCACTTCTACAATTTTTTATTATCTACAAGATAGGGTAAGCGCCATGACTGCTGAAATTCTTAGTGAGGCTGTGCTGTCGTAGTAAAAAAATGTTTTCTTTAGATTGCGTCCTCAATATGTGTTTTAGGGAAAACGTCTATTAAAGATGCAGAAAATTAAAAACCAACAACTTTTATTTCGAGCACATTTTTCTACAACTTTAATTTCAGCGTCAAATAGTTTTCTGAATTTTGCTCAACAAATCGGTAAAAATTGTGATATCTTAAAATTGTGGCGTTGGTATGTATTTTATGGCAAAAATGTATATAATGAAACTTATAGGAAATTAAAAAACCTACAACTTGAATTTCAAGAAGTTTTTTCTACAGAGCTTGGTTTAGCGTCAGTTAGTAATTTTCCGTATTTTTAAGCCAAACTTGGTTTTCATTTTGCATCATTCACTCATGATTAAAATTTGGTTTTTTCATTTTACATTATTTACTCATGGTTAAACATAATTTTGTTCATTATTTACTTTGGCAAAAAAAGTCGTGCGAGTGTTTCACTTCAGATTCTTCTACATAATTACATTAAAAGTTAAAAGCCATGAGATGCCAAGAAGTTTTTAGAATACACTGTGTTTCCCATTTATAGTTAATTGAAAACAAAAGAAACATATTACATAAATTACTGTTATTTGAACTCGAATCATCAAAGTACACAGTAACCAGTGTCGGTTATTCAAACCTGTATAAAATTAATTGCCCTCATTTGGATTTGAACCATGGATCCTTTGTCACCGAAAATCAGCTGTTAAGCAGCTGACTTTTAGTGATTACCGTACTGCTTGACCAAACTGGTGGGTTTCCACATTCTTTAAAAATATTAACTCGGAATTTGTTTACTATCAGAATTTGTCTACCCTCTATTCTTTAAAGAATGATGAATAGATATTTTTATTAAGAAAATTTACTAGAAAAGATGATTCCTAGTGTGGCATATGTGGTCGGTACTCAGTTCATCGTAAGAGAGATATGTTGAGTAAACAAACAGCGGTTACTGAATCAGCTGCTAAAGCGGTGACTCAGAAAAAATGCAACACTTTTAATGAAAACATCACAATGATAACTGAAACGCGCTTTTAACCATATACAGAATTAAACGATAAATATAAATTTAAAAATCTGGTGTGAAACACTCACACAACTTTCTCTTGCCAGTGCAAATAATTAACAATAAACCTAACATTAGTAATAAAACATAAGAAATAAACAAAAAACTAACCTCAACAAACATAACCTAATTTTAATCATGAGTGAAAGACGCAAAATGAAAATCAACCTCAGTTTGGCTTAGAAATACGGAAAATCACTCTTTCTCTCTAAACTAGGCTCTGTAGAGAAAAATGCTTTAAATAAAAGTTGTAGATCTTTTAATTTTCTATAAATTTAATTATATACACTTTTGTCGTAAAATGCATACTAAGGCCGAAATGTTAAAAAAATCGATTTTTCTCACGTTTTCGTGAGAAAAAAAACAGAAAATCGCAAATTACCGCTAAACTAAGCGTTATACAAAAAAATGTTTGAAATAAAAGTTGTAGGTTTTTAAATTTTCTACAACTTTTATTATATAAGTTTTTGCGCTAAAATTTATATTAAAGCCGTAATCTTAAAAAAACAACGTTTTTACGTGATAACAGCCTCACCGAGAATTTCAGCAAACATGGCGCCTACCCTATCTTGTAGAGAATAAAAAATTAAGTAAAATAGGCGATTTTAAAAAAAATCGTAGGACCAGTTTTTGAGAAAATCGCAAAAAACTGAAAAATCATACGAATAAACTACTACTTCCGGTTGACCGATTTTGATGAAAATGTTCGTGTCGCGTCCAATAGTGGTATGTAACTTAAGTTTCAAGTTTCAAGTTCGTACGACGTTCCGTTCTTGAGATATTCTGTTCACACACAGACACACACACACACACACAGACACACACACAGACCAATCGCTAAAAACATGTTTTTTGGGTTCAGGGGGTCTGAAAACGTATAGATCCGGTGAAAACTCGATTTCGAAAAATCGACATGAAAACAATACTTTCCTTCCTATATATTCATATAGGCAAGAGAAAGTAAAAAACGAAATATACCATAACACAAAATTCCTAATTAAAAATAAATAATAATACATGTAAGAACGATGTGAGGCAATACGATGTCAAAAGCAAACTGGTAGCATGCAACGATGACATGTATTTTTGTCAAAAATGTGGAGAGAGATTTATGGGTTTGGATTATTCATCGTCAAATTCAATTGTTAAATGACAAGTGACTAAACTAATATTAGATGACTAATCATTAAAAAAAATGGTTACTTTTAAAGTTCCCTTGTTTCGTCATACAAATCAGAGGTAATACATTTTATATGACTTGTAACCACATTTATTTATGAAAAATAATGGAAATAAAGTATAGGCTTAACGTTTTTATAAATTTATTGATCGGTACTTAAAACATCAGTCGTGATATGATGTAGGCCTAAAGTTTCATTTACAAAAATACTTTTAAAAGTATTTTATTGTTACTTTTTAATCAGCGAGTACACATTTTTAAATAATGCGCATGCTTAGTGACGTCATTATTTGTTTACTCCGATATTTCTTTCTTACGATGAATAGAGTATAAATATTTAAATTTTTGGTATTTTTAACATATATACTTTGTTATGACTCACTTCATAGACTGAACTACAAAATGAAATTTTCCTACACGGATAATCAAAGTTTTACAATCACTGCTTGTAGTATAAACCGCCTTCACGATGAAATCATACTGTATGCTATACATATGTATTGCAAGTTGCATAAGTCAAAGCCTTTTTAAAGAACACTGATTCAAATATTATGAAACCGATAGTAGTATTCAAATTTGTATAAAAGTAACTACCTTTATTAGGATTTGAACCAGGAACCTTCATCTTCAAAAATCAGCTTTTAAACAGCTGACTTGCGGCAATGACTTTACCGCTAAACCAAACGGTGGGTTATAAATAATTTTAGAACAGAAAAATAATTTACAATTTTAATAATAATTAAATTTGTAATATAATAATTAATAATTTTCTGATGGAAATTATAAATAATTTATTTTAATGGGAATAAATAATTTGCAATATAATTGTAGTCTTCCCAGAGGGTTGGTCTAACAGTAAAGTCGCCGCTACGAGACTACTATTTTTTTATTCCTAGCTATCCCTAGTTCAATTCCGTTCACAAGATTTTGTATCTCATTTAACTATTTAATTTTTTAATTTATATAAACATTTTTGATGATTCATCTTTTAATATATATTTATATTTTCTGTAGGGAAAATATATTCAGGTTACTTCTTCTTTTCAATAACAATTAAATTAGTGTTATTCTTTAATAAAGTCTTTAAAATTTTAGTTTGTATGAAATTTTCATAATGAAAACATGTGATTTTATTTTGCTGCAATCGTATTTATATGAAATAACTTTTATTTTAAATAGGCGAACGTATCCAAAAAATATAAAGAGAGTAGGCCCAAATATAAAATTTAAAATTTGATAAAGCTTGAAATTATATTGTTTAATGAGATTTAAATATCATAAGATATTCATGTAAGATTCGTTAAACTACTTAAATTCAGTGTTTCACAAAAAAATCTAAAACATCGATGTTTTTACAATGATAAGCTATTTTTGCATTTACCTTTATCAATACCGTAATTAGAGGGTCACCACATTCATAAAATGAAAGAAAATAAATAAATAATCAATGTTTTTTGTTTTGAGAAATACTCATAGAAATGGAGTTGCACAGATTTATAATTACAGAGACCAAAAATTATAAAACAGAGAAAACAAAAAAAAATCCTGATTTAACAATTTAAATAGAGTAAAATACACACCAAAAGGAAATTTAAAGAAAGATGCTAGATAATTTAATCTGCAACAAATCGTCTGAAAAGTAATTTTCATTAATAAACAAAGTACAACCATTCAAAAACTATCCAGGCCGGCCCCATTGGCGCAGTTGGTAACGTGCTCGCCTCTCATCATGCGGTCCTGGGTTCGAATCCCACTCAGGCATGGCATATTTTCATACGTTACAAAAAAATTATTTCATTCTCCATTGTAAACAGTTACACCCCAACGTCGTCGCTAATGACCGTTGTAGTTGATGCGACGTTAAATAAATGAATTAAAAAAAAACTATCCAAATTAATATAAATGACTAATGAA